>OZ010738.1:118675471-118790471 GCA_963932295.1 Tipula lateralis
GTACATAAATTTGAGTGATTGGTTTTGGCAAGAAGATTTATATGTGTATATATTTGTGTAAATACAATTACATGAATACACACAAAATTCTATAAATAAGCAAAACTAAATTTCCAAATCTTTTTAATTATTCGTCATGTCCTCTATCAACTACTAGACAGACTAATTTAAATACCATGCGTCTACTAAAATTTGTTTAATAACTTAGGGAAAATAATTTTAAGAGTGTAATTCTATTTATTTTTAGCCCAGTGTACATAACACGAACAAATCGAAGCAATATTCGTTACGAATGAAAATGATATTTATATTTAAACATTTTCACTTTATTACTCTATACCATGGTACTTGCTTACCTATACCATGGTACTTACTTATTAAACTGTACAAACGTATGTTTCGAATAAGAAACCGTTCTTCGTTTTATGTCACCAGACAACTTTGCACACAAAATAATATATCCAGAGGACGTAATTTATCGATAATCAGAATTTCATTTCGTATGAAACAAAATATGTATGTGATTTATGTATATATGAATCATAAAAAAAATATTAATATATGAATTATCAACTAGTTTATCCCAATATTATTTAATAACAAATGGCGCCTGTTTTATAAAGTGTTAGTTAGATAACTTTGTCTTTAGTTACTAACTTTGTCTCTAGTTATAATTATGACCAATAATAACTATATAATTATGAATATTGCCTTACCAATAAAAATAATAAATATTGAAGTATTGGTAAGATATAGCGAAATAGAGTTCCCTTAAAGTAAGTGGTACATAAATCTCAGCTAAATTACAGTATTGCTCAAAAATTATAGAAACCTTTTTGTTGATCCAATTAAATTTGTTAATATAAATCTATATAGAGGAATTGTAGCCGTTCTAGTAATAAAATAGAACTTATTCGATTGAAACATTTCTATACATTTATAGTGAGGACCACAAAAGATAGTATAGTCATGATATATAATTCACTGGCAAAGTGATTGCAAAAATTGGCGAAGAACTACAAATTTGAGCTTTAATTGTTACAAAAAAGTACCGTACAATATAAATGACATATGGTATTAGGAAATTACAAATTTCAAAATTTCTCGATGAATTTAAAAATGTATTAATTTATGAATTGAACGAGAAAGGATGAATGACTGTCGCTAATAAAATGGCACAAAATTGAGGTAAAATATATAATGATAGGTAAATGTATAATTAAAGCTGGTACCAATTCAGATGGTACCACTATTAATTGATAAATGTATTATAGGCTAAACAAACCCAAAAATGTCAAATTAAAGTAAACGCAATGAAAGTATATGAGAAATATAAATTTTAGAAAAAAATGCATTTCTTGAAAATATACCATATTATCTTCCGCAAAGACATATTATCTTCCGCAATTGGTTACATCTCTTCTGATAATTTATAAACAAACCTATTCATAATGCCATTTATTCTAATTAGAAGTTCAATTCCAAGAACCGGAATTGAACTTCTATCTATCCGAACCTCTTAAATTAAATTCATCGGACTATAGTGTTCCACTTACTAGCATTCCAGGACAAATGACGAGTAGCGAATAAATTCAAAAAATAATTTTACAAGGAATTTTCAAGAAATCATTGTTCCATACATAATTTGTTCCCTTAGTTCTGCATGACAGTGTATATACTGGACGACCGTATTTCGCACGTATATTACATTTAAATTCGGTGTTACGTTCTTATCTGTCATTTAAAATTTAAACTGTTTCAGGATTTCATACAAATAAAATTATATTATTTAATGTTTATTTCTAAATTATTTAAATAAATAAACACAGAAATTATAGTAAAAATAATCTCTTACGAACAATCTTAATTGTAAAAAAAAGTCAGGATGGTATCGAAATACTCATGTAAAACCAGAAATTTGGAAGAAAACTTCCAATAAGTTATGTTTTGAAAACCGTAAGTTAAATATTAATTAAACAACATTTCGCCGGTCGTAGCTTAATGGTTAAGAGAGATTCTCATCACACCGCGGTCTCGAGTTCGATTCTCGCCGCTGACCAACAATTAACATGCCACCGGATGACATAAAATGCAATTGTGTGTAAAAACATTCGTTGTGCTGACCACCTACAATGTGCACAAATCGTTAAAATGGTTCATAAGGTCTCAGTTAAGACGCGGTAAGGGCCGTTTACGGCCTCTAAGCCATAGATTATTTATTTTAAACAACATTTCCAAAAAATATATAATTTTACACCTTTGTTTTAGAATAGCTAATAATTGCACGAAAATCTGTATTCATTGTACGAAATTCCTAGTAAATCATATTCGACCACAAACATTATCGGTGCACCAAATGATGAATGCTCAGAGTCATATTTAGATGGCGAGTCTATAGAGACCGAATATCTTTAAGATTGTTTTGTTAAGTCTTTAAAAGAACGGAATCGTAAATCGAAACCATATCATTAAATAAAATGAAGACAAAGACAAGTATTTAAATAGCATGCCTTCCTTCCAGGGCTTAAGCCAAAATTAAAGGAAAGGTAAAAAATGAAATAGAATGAGTGTAAATGTCACATTTGATCAATGACGACATAACAATGATATAAGTCAGATAATAGATGCAGATCAATAGATGCAGACGGTTTTTTATATCGTATCAGGATATAAAAAACCTTTATTAGACCGTGTATAGAATATTGCCGTCAAGTTTGGAGTGGCGCATATGGCATTGCTATCCAGTTGCTGGATAGAGTTCAGCGGCATGCCATACGAATAATTCGAAACTCCAGACTTACGAAAGATCTAGACAGCGTACAGCACCGCAGAGATGTTGCAGAACTCTGTGTGTTCTATAGATTAATAAATGGTAAATGTTCTTCATAATTAAAGGAAAAAAATACCACCATTTGTTACGCCAGGACGGGTAACACGAGAAACGGTTAATGCGCATAGGTTTACGGTGAAGCTGCCGAGACCTCGAACTGAAGGTGCAAAGAGCGAATTTCTTGTGGAATTCATTATTCAGTTTTCAGTTTCCGTATGAGTATAAAAAGAACAAGTTTAAGGCAGCTATCAACTTATACTTGGAGGATCACGCGTTAGTTGCAGGAGCTCTGACAGTTACAAGGAGCTAGGACAGTCTAAAAGTCTGCCTTGCACCCAATTAAAGCTAATTAAAAAAAATAAGTAAAATAACTTGTTCCCTTTTTTATTAATTAAATACATAAATATAAAAGTTAAAATTTGATTAAATTAGTTTATTAGAATTTCTCGTAAGTGTGATCCCTATCCCACTTTCAAAATTCAATCAAATAAAATATTTTAAATAATTAATATATTTAATTTTTGAGTTTATAATAACTACTGAAGATGGCAATTTGTTTGTCGAAATATATTTAATATATAAAAAAAATAATTTCACTATACACACTTAAATATATATTGTCCGTTGGTGTCATATGGGTGTCGTTATTCTTGAACAATGGAGGAACAATGATGATGTAGCAAGTGCATTACAACCGATGAACTCAGTTCAAATAATGTCCCAATAAATCCTTTTCACGAAATAGTTTAAAAAATATTTCGAAATTGAAGGTGCAGTTTCACAACAATATACAATAAACTATTCAATCAAATAAAATATTTGATATTTTAAATTAAAAATACAGGAATATTATCCTTTTATTTTATCATTTATTTTTATATTATCCTTTCTATTTCGTAGGTGAAAAGCATATATTGGGTCATTATTTGAACTTAGTTCATCGGTTGTAATGCACTTGTTACATCAACATTGTTCCTCCATTGATCAAGGATAACGACACCTATATGACACCAACGTACAATATGTATTTAATGATAGTGGATTTCAATTTAATAAAGTTGTGTAGAGCCACACGACACAAGCCAATACTATCTACATGTATAAAGGAAAATTCTACAAAGATATCCTTTTGATGCTTTAACACAAATAACTATTATACAGATAAACAAACTATATGGAAATAATTGTACCCTTTCTGAAAAGGCTATATTTGAATTTTATTATCTCTTTCATTCTGTTAGCATTGACATTACGATGAATAAATGTTTGTATATAAATTTTGTATAAAATATTATTAACTCATTTGCTGCCCTATATGAAACTCATCGTAGTGGCATGAAATATTTATTTGATTTCATGTATGTATAAGAACTTAGTTTTATAGATTTAAGTGAAATTTATTTATCGTATTATCAATGTTAAAGAAATAAAAGAGATAATAAAATTCAAATATATAGCCTTTTCACCCAGGCTACAATTATTTCCCCTTATTTCAGTCTAGTGAACATCATTTCTCCATATAGTTTGTTTATCTGTATAATAGTTATTTGTGGCTATAACATAAATAAAGTATCAAGTTCAATTTTTTCAGCATTTTCTGGCACGCATTTTAGTGTTGTTTGTAGGTGCATAATGAAAACATTCGTCAGATCTTCAAGAATATCATTTCATAGCCACTCACTAATAGTATCGATAGGCATTTCTATAGGCACTTGTGTTTCTATGCGGTGGCATTTAAATAAAAAATGAATCGAACGATCGAAAAGGATTCGGTTATTGCCTTATAATCCTGTACATTTGGTTAATTGCAATATATCGGAGACAAAAACTCTGATGTTATATCGCATCTTTCATCAACAATGCTCCAAATGGTGCAATGATTTAGTCTTCCAACTCCAACCTAGAAAAGGGCCTAATACGAGTGCTACGAGTATAAAAATTTTTATTTTAATAACTTACGATAAAGTGGTGACCTGAAGTTTTTCCACTTTATCATAAAGTTGACAAACAACTTATGATAAAGTGGAAAAACAAGTGGTGCTTCTTCACAATATATGTACAATCATTTTGATTTTCTTTTCGATAATTTTAATCGAATCATCAAAAGTAAGCTTTCACTACCGATAGTCATTGTTGTAAAATTCCTCCACATTATTTTTAATATGCAAGAAGTAAATTTTATAAAAACTTTTGATATGGTGATCTAAATTTTCTTTCCTTGTCAAAACTTTTCTGCTTCTCATTTTCTTAGCAATTTTTATAAAAAAATGTAGTTTCATCATTTTTTTTCAAGTCCATTTTTTATTATAGGTACACACTTTAGTTTTATTAGTTTAATTCTATACATCGTTTCATACCTCTTCATTTATAAACCAATTATCGAGTGGTGTTTTTCGAGTAGTGAGGCTGCGTTAGGAAATAGTGACACACTCAATTATAGTATATGTCCGTCTGTCTGTTTCTATCTTTGCAATCTGTTTTGGCGCTTGAGACTCCCTAACTCTTTCACTGTTCCCTTATTTACGTCCTACTTTACGCTACTACATAGCCAAATCGAGGACGTACGGCTATAGGTCCGATTGCATAGCTCCATGTCAACCTATAGTACGGACATGGAAGTTGGATTGGCCCATAATGAAAAATTCTGGTGAAAAATCCCTATTGAGCCAGGTACCTCCCGCTCCAGTTTTAACCACTGCACCAATTGGTCGGTCTCAGTTATAGTATTATAAGTTGTTTGTCAAATTTGAAACCCAATATTATAAGTGTATATATATTACAAGATTTTAAGCCAATATTTATAGTGTTATAAATTTCTTAATGTTATAAACAACAACTTCAATTAATATTTGAATAATACTAAATTTATAAATTAAATAAATCCAACTTAAAAACATATTATATTGTAATCAATAAAATTTTGTTTCGATTGAATATTTACAACATATGTGTAACGGTGTAATTGTAATATAACGTTATCGTCCCACGTGTAGTTTTATTAATAAATGATAGAGTTTGTAAAAATATAATTAAGTTATATTTAATCAGTATTTTAAAATAAGTCGTCTATAATTAGATATTTTGTCAACTCATAATTTTATATTTAGAAAAATACAATTTGCGAAATCAACAGATGATTCATTTAAATAACTTTGAAATTTACCAACTTATAAGTAAATATTGTAAAAATATTTCGTTCAACAGGTTAAATTATAAAACTAAAGTAAAATATTTAATTTTAACGATTTTTTACTACTTTAACGAGATTTTTTACATACGAGTATATATATATATATATATATATATATATATATATATATATATATATATATATATATATATTTATATATATATATATCTATATATATATATATATATATATATATATATATATATATATATATATATATATATATATATATATATATATATATATATATATATATGTGTGTGTGTGTACGTCCAATGCTGAAATCAAAATATCTTGTAAATGCTGATAAACTGAAACTAAACAGATTTACCTTATAAGACACAGCAGTAATTTGGCATTATGCATCATGCAATGGAAAAATTAATAAATGCTTTTTAATGACGATTTTCCACATATGGAATTGATCATTGTATGATTTTGGAAGTCAAAAAATCGCCATTAATACACATTTAATGCCCATAATTTTCACTATTATATAGTGCATTATTATATCTGTATAATGATTCCTTGTCAAAATCTCTATTTATGCCTGTTATTGGTTAGAACTTCAAAAAATACTCAAGTTCCAAATTTTAAAATCGTCAACAACAAACAAATTAATTAATCATAAATATTAATTTTCAAAACTTGTAGAGTAAAAAATTCAAATGATAAATTGTGAAATAAAAATATTAGATAAATACTCGTATATAGTTTTATTAGTTTTGGTTATTTGAGTAGATATAAAAGATTATGATGACTGATAAATATACTTCATTCGTGAATTCGCTCACGTTTTTCTTATAAGTATAATGTTTGAGTGTTATTAAACATAGATATTTATTTTTATGTTATTAACAAATTTTGTTAGAAACTTCACATCGGTTGTGTGTTGTACAAATTTTATATTATTAAATTGGGATAGAAACAAAATATTTCCCTCAAATTTGGAACATTTATAAGATGGTAGTCATATTATCATAAAACACTTCATGTAGCAATTATATTAAAATTAAAATATTAATATATATTAATTAATAATATAAATATTAATAAAATATATTACTTACAGTGGACAACGGTAAAATGAAAAACGAGTCAAGATTTGCTCTTCATATCAATAATATACACAACTATGTACTACATAAATATGGATACGAACTTAAAAATTATCTACAAGATAAATAATAGCGACCAAATCAACAGGCTAGAAAAATCAAATATACAAAAATCGCAAAAATAAATGTATGTATACTCAAGAACAAAATAATTATACCATGACGTAATTTTCGAAAATACGTCATATACATCCCACTTTCCAAACACTATACCCTGATTTTCAAAACGCTATACCCTAGGAAAAGTATAAAAAGGCATGAAAATTAAATTTACATATTTCCTAGTGAATAATATATACATACTGATGATGGCAAGATCGTTGCTGAATAATTACAAAAAACATTGCACTCTTCTATTTCATTCGAGGTCGAGCCTACTCCTTCAGAGTTAAACGGTAAACGGTGGAAGTTGTCGCTTCGCGTAATTCTGATTTGAGTACAATATTTGAGTGGGGAATTAAAAATCAGGTCAAATTTAACGAGAAAAAAACACAAATATGCACGTTCTCGCGAAAAAGAAGTCGCAACGAATACCCTTTTGTGGTAAAAGGCCACGTTCTCGTGGGTTGTGACTCAATTCGCCTACTTGGTGTTCAAATTAGTAACAATTTAAAATAGAATGAACACATTATCGCATTGGCCAAATCAGCATCATCAGCATCATCAGCATAAACTCGGGTTCCTCAATAGATGCAGACGGTTTTTTAAATCGTATCAGGTTCTCAAGATATATAAAACCTTTATTAGACCGTGTATAGAATATTGCTGTCAAGTTTGGGGTGGGGCATATGGCACTGCTCTCCAGTTGCTGGATAGAGTTCAGCGGCGTGCCATACGAATAATACGAAACTCCAGACTTACGAAAGATCTAGACAGCCTATAGCACCGCAGAGATGTTGCAGAACTATGCGTGTTCACTAGATTAATAAATGGTAAATGTTCTGCAGAATTAAAGGAGAAAATACCACCATTAGTTACGCCAGCACGAGTAACACGAGGAACGGTCAATGCGCATAGGTTTACGGTGAAGCTGCCGAAACCTCGAACTGAAGGTACAAAGCGCGAATTCATTCATCGTACATCCAGGAAGTGGAATTCGTTATCCGGTTTTCAGTTTCCGTTGGATTATAAAATACACAAGTTTAAGGCAGCTATCAACCTTTACTTGAAGGACCGCGCGTTGGGTGCAGGAGCTCTGACAGTTACAAGGAGCTAGGACTGTCTAAAAGTCCGCCCTGCACCCAATTAAAAATTAATATAAAAAAAAAAAAATAAAAAAAAAAATTATATATGTAAATTATTATATATAAATAAAAAATTTACGCAATTAATATTATAATTTTTTTTTTTTAATTTTTTTTAATATATTATATATTACAACTGATATTTACAAATCATCTAGTAATTTAATTATCATAAATGTACACACGGTTGGAGGGTTATAACCCATTGGTTCCCAATACAAAATCACAACAGCAGTCAATTTTACCATTCTAATTTTAATCTCCCAAGTCTAACGGTTTTATCGTTTGTAGCCATCTTAATGAGTCTCTATTCAATAACATGCAACGTATCTCATCATTTTGGTGGTCCTTGCATGTTTTTTTTATTTCTCCATTGACGGTTTCCACATATAGATCCCTGTGAAGGTTGACGTTGTTAATGTACCACGGAGCATTCACCATGTTCCGTAGAACCTAATTTTGGTATGTTTGTATCATTTTTACATTTGTCTTCTTAGTGCAGCCCCTTAGCTGGATACCATAAATCCAAAATGGTTTTAGGATTTGCCGGTATAAAAGCAGTTTGTTATGCAGTGTAAGCTCAGATCTCCGCCCTAAGAGCCAGTACATTTTTTTGTATTCAATGTTACTCTCCGCTACTTTTGTTTTAACATACTCTTTCCATTTAAGCTTAGTATCAAGGGTCATACCAAGATATTTAGTTGTGTTTGCATTCGGAATAACTTGAGAGTTAATACGAACGGGTATCAGTTTTACTTTCCTGTTAGTAAAATTAATATGAACAAATTTTGATTCATTCAGTTTAATTCTCCATTTTTTCGTCCAGTGACATTATGTATCAGTGGTACTCTGCAGTTTATTACTCGCCTCTTTCACATCTTTTCCAACTGCTAGAACTGCAGTATCATCAGCAAATGTTGCTATAGTTGTATCGTCTGATACAACTATAGCAACATTTGAATTGATGTTCCAATATTTTAAATAAAGGGATATAATCTACTTTTTCTAGCTTATGTATGTAGACAATATATTGATGCTATATTGTACTCCTGATTACTAGTTATGTGCACTGTTATTCCAACTACTTAAATTTTGCCTTCTTCAACTTTAAGTGATTCATAATGTTTTGAGTTTTCTTTAATAAATATGATAGATCCTCCTCTCGCCTTTTCTGCTGGATGGATGGCAAAATAACAAGGAAAACCTCGAATTTTTACGAAAGACTTATTGTTAAAATGACTTTCCGAAACTAAACATATGTCTATTTTCGCCGAATTTAGAAATACATCTAATTCTGGTATGCGGTCCGTTAGCATTCCAGATTACCATTCTTATAGTTTTACTGAACATTACTAATATAAGAGTGACGTAATTTCATTCAGACTTTCTTGGTTGTCCAGTCTCCTAACCAAGGTCTGCAGGCACCCTTACTGTTTATCCAAAGAAGTATTTATAAATTCTATGCTTCTGAGTATATTCTCAAGAATTTCACTTTTGATTACTAACTTTGATTCCATTAGTGGTTTGTTTCAAAATTTGTGAATAATACTTTGGTTCGTCTGCTTTAGTGATTTGGGTTCTTGATTCTGCTTGGATTTAACCGGTGTCTTTTGTTGAGCATATCAGTATTTTTCTGCAATTTGCGAGATCTGTCTCTTATTTTTTGTAGTTCCTTAGCTACTTCACAAGCTCAGTAGTTTGCAGGATGTTGTAGTTTACAATTAACACATGTAGGAGGTGTATCTTTATTTACTGGAGCTTGGGAGGTGTATTTTCCAGCATGGTTGTGACAACTAAGAAAAATAAGAAATAATAACAAATAAAAATAAGAAAAAATTAAACTGGATTCACTTATACTTTCGATAAATAGGATTCGCTTACTTTCACCCAAGCAAAACATAACAAAAAAAATTCTTCGTTAAATTTATCTGTCACTTAATAAAAACTAATTGTGCGATAAAATTTGAGAAAAAATAACAAAAAATAAAACCGAACTAGTTTTGCATTCGCACAATATTATTTTTTTTAAGTTTTTATGCATGTGTCAAAAAAAATAAAAAAACAATTTTCGTTAAACTTTTATATTTTCTTATTTTATTTTATTTCATGGATGGTTCTGCCTTTACTTATTTTGACAAAAGTTTTATGTTGATATATGCAACTGTCAAACAATTGTGACACTCAATTTTGATTGGTTACAGTCGCAAATACGACTAGATCAAAAAAAAATTTTATCAATAAATGTTGATAATCAAATTAGAATTTTTTGCAAGAAAGAGATAGGAAATATGGTATTGGTAAGTCACCTTATTTGAATAATTATTTGATGATATTCGATTCAAATCATTATGACATTTGGTTCAATAAGAATTTACATATTTACCTCATAGGGATTAGATTGTTTTAAATCATCATAAAAAACAAAATTACTATATTCGATTTAAATTTATCTAGGTAATTTATCTAGGTATTTACTGTGAATTATTTTTTAAAACATTTTGGCATCAAATAAATTTTCATTAAAATGATAATCCCAATTAAATTATTAAATAAACTAATTTTGTTTTAAATATTTTGTTAAAACCCTAAATTGTTGATTAATTCAAATTACAAACGCGAATTGTATGTGAGAATTTAAAACGTTTAAAAAAAGTATCACGTCTAGCACCCTGTTCCTTTACTTCAATGACGACTACCGTAGGTTCTTTACAGAAGAATTTATTTGGGAGTCTGTAATTCTTATAATTACTAAAAAAACATAAGCCCTAGGTCTCAAACAAGTATCATTTACCAAGATAGAGTCTCAGAGATCCCTGGATAAAGTTCTTTGATTTTGTTCTCGTCAATCAATGGTTCAATAAAATCAAGAAAGTATTTTTAGATATTGATGTATTGCAGTTTATCATACGTAGTTCTATTAAAAAGAAACGCGTCTTGAGTGCTGAAAATTTATTTGTATCTGTACTCTAAAGATTCTAATCAAGTTGAGATTCTGGAAAATGATTTTTCTCTGACTGTTCGCGCTTTAGAAAGAATGGTTTAAACAAAGTGTTTCCTTCCTTGGTACAAATGTCTCACCTAGGCCAAAGTGAAAAAATACGCCTTTCGGTTTCGTTTGTTAGTAAAGATAATCCATTTATCGGTCTTGAGTCCTAGGATTTAATTTGTTAGCTTCTTCAGAATATCCGATGGTTCAAAGATCAGGCCTGGGACAAACTGTAAACCTTATAGGCCTATAAGTACGTTGTAGAACGGTATACACTCCACCTCAGCTGCCTCTCAGGGATGTAGAATCAATACAGCTCCAGGTTCCACCTTAGAGTTTTGCTGAGAACCTTCTCACCGTTTGCTTAAACTTATCATCATAAACCATGATTGTGCATTTCTGTCTAAACTTAAAGTGTTTCAAATAAAAACTGTAAAGTTACATGACCTAAGTGCCTCAATCACCAATTTAATAAGATGCAAAGTTCTAACTAGGCCATATAATGGGTTTATGTCATCTTCAACAAACAATTTATCTCTAATATTTAGAAGTTAATGCTTTAAGCATTAGTTCAGCCTTTTTGAACAGATGAAAATCGATTACTCAGTACTATTATCAGATTTAGACAGGCTTTTAGAAGTAAACAACGAAGAGGAATTTCTTTTTTCCAATATATCTACAACTCTCAAATGTAGAACATTATATTTAGCTTAGTTAATGTTCTACTAATATAAAACGACCGAATTGTTTCATTACGAAGCGCCCTTCAGTTTTTTTAAGTTATATTCTAAACGAACAATCAAACTGGCATGGTTGGCGGTTACACAGATCGAACGTCTTTTTTAGAGTCTGTGACTGTTTCGTTTTATTTGTGTATTTAACATATTTTAGTTTAAAAAGATTAGAAATAACTGTGGATGGACGAAATATAGAAATATGCAGATGAGTATCGTTTTGTTTGGTTTTTATTTTTTATAAATTTGTTTCGCTTGTTTTTGTTCGTAGACGTCATTGTCATTTTCGTTCGATGTGTCTAAATTTTAGATGGCTCTGTGTCGCGATTTTGGTCGCAGTTTTGGTGGTTTCTCTCCAAATGAGACAAATTATTTTGTATACATACACGGAGTATAATACACAATATGATAGTGTATGCTGTCAATTAATTAGTTAGTGTTAGTAATATTTGTCTCATTCCTATGAACCAATTGGTGTGGTTACATGAATATTTTTTGTGAATCAGTACAAAACCGAAAATACTACGGCGGATAGGGTATTTTATGAGACATGTTTCACCAACTACATAGTTGGGGAGATAGCGAATGTTTGGTTTATTTCGGTTTGTATATTCGGTAATTCAAAATAAATTTCGTTTTCGTTTTTTTTGAAGAAATATTGTTTTAATCAAAATGACGGTAAGTTTTTATGAATTAAACTTCTCATATTACTATATAATAATTAGAATGTAAAAAGCAAAAAATTGTTACTAATTTAAATGTGTATTACATATTTTGTTTATATTTTATTTATGTAGAATTTTTCCATTATGATTATAAAAATAATTTATATTTTATATATTCTTACAGGTCAGAGTGACTAATGCTCAGAAATAAATGTTATTAAACTTTCTTGAAGAAAATTTCCAAGAAATTTTTTCTTTCGTGGGTTCCACAAGTAACAACAGAAAATTGGAATTGTGGACTACATTAACTAGTAATTTAAATGAAATTTCGGAAAATAAAAGAAAAGTGGAACAATGGGAAAGGGCATATATTTTAATCAACAAAATTATCGAAATATATTATTTTTATTTTAATAAATAAATTTTGAAATTTTAGGTATGGCAGGATATGAAATTTTTTTTTAAAAAATTAAAAAAACTTCTTCAAGAAAGGCTACGAATTGGAGGTGGAACCATAGAAACAGCACTGACTGATGAAGACGAGCAAATCATAATAATTTGTAATATTAACCATTTAGAATATCTATCGGATATTCTGAAAAGATCCATAGTATCCCACAAATATTCATTGTATATTTTTGTTTTGCACTTTCTTTTAAAATATACAATTGACACGATTAAGGCCATTTTTATATTTAATTTTATGAAACTAAAACAAAGTTGAATTTGTCGTTTAAAAAAAAAATAAAACCAACAATATAATAAACTATAGTTTTTTCACTTGTTTGACGTTTGGAAATGTTTTGAAAAAACAGTCAAGTAAACAAACTAAAAAAACATATGCTTCAGATTATACATAGACATTTACACTAATACTAATGTTTACCGGTAATTTGTCTCATTTGGAGAGAAACTTACAAAACTGCGACCAAAATCGCGACACTGGTGTAACACGTTTTTGAACTTTTCCCTACTAACCTTTGACACATCGTGGTCAAAATATCTCTTTTATAGAGCCTTATTACAGAGTTCTCCGGTTTCTTTGTTGTTAGAGATTCCTGAAATGTGCATACATACATACCACATGTGGTATGAATGTATTGTGTAACTAACCGGACTAGTTTGTTTGTGTGGACGGTTTTATTTTAGGTGGTTGCTACAGCTGGTTGTTCTGTGACTTCTGTAATTTCTGTATGAAATTTTTAAGGATGGTAGCGGATGATAGGTCCTCGGATGTCTGGTTGATGTTCTGTTCCTGTTCCAATGATTTGGTCTAATAAGGAAGATGTATCGGTGGTAGAAGAGAGATAGCAAGTTTTAAGTTTAAATAGTGATAATCATTTATGGTAGATCTGTATTTTGGGATTTTTGGATTTAAGTTAGTTAAGCTTGCTATTCTAAGCCTATATGTCCTTCAGTGTATATTTTTCGTTTGAAATTTGGGGTTGGTGTTTCCTCTACCAGTCGGCTGTCTCTTTTGCTGGATGAGAATTATAATTCCTGTATTGTGTTTATCTTACGTGAAATGCATATGTCAAACCATGTTTTCTGCATAGGTTATGCTTTATTTGGTTAGAAATTGATGACAGTGACCATATAAGAAACTGCGTTTCCAATTTAGTAGATTAGTAATGTGATGTTTTTGGATTATAAATTGTTGTCTAACTTTAATTTTATTGATATTATGATTTTAATCTAAAAAAATGAGTACATGTAAAGGATGATCCAATAAGAGCTTCCGAAAGTTTTTTTGAAATAAAACGCAATAAAATCAATTTAATAAACAAACATTATATTTGTGACGTATGTTTGATTTATGTAATTTAATGTTGCCAATATTTTCTCTTAAATGTTGTCAGCAACTGGCTCTTAGATGATCCTTTGCAGCATTTCGGCAGATATTCCGTTTATTGCGTGTGTTATTTTCGCTTCTAATGCAGGAATCGATTATGGTTTATCAATATAAAAACGTGATTTCAGACACCCCTATAAAAAGTAATCCAACGGCGTCAAAACACAAGATCTTTGAAGCCAATTCACGGGCCTCTTTCTTGATTGAAACCACAAGTATCATGAATTTGTGACATTAAAAATTAATTTATCATTTGCTATGTCGTTTGCGCCATTGACGGTTACACGCTGTTCTTCCTTATTTTTAAAGAAATACGGTCCAATGATGCCACCTGCCAATAAACCGCACCAAACAGTGCATTTTTTAGAGTGCATTGGAAGCTTTTGAATCTTTTCTGGATGTTCATCCCAAATACTACAGTTTTGTTTATTGTAGTATCCGTTCAGGCAAAAATGAGCTTAATCGCTGAACACAATTTTACAATAAAAAAACGGATCAATTTGGAGCTGTTTCAACACCCATAAACCAAATCGATGACGCAAAGGAAGGTCAACCGGCTTCAATTTTTGAACTAGCTGTATTTTGTAACCATGATCTCTCTTCAAAATACGCCACAATGTGCCATATAAGAGACCCAGCGCTTGAGCAACAGCAGCAATATTCACTATATTAGATCGACTTGTACACACTCTATAGTCGAACGATGAATGTCTAAAAATGGAAAAGCGGTTCGAAATTCAATAATTTATTGATTGTTTCGCGAACAGTGCGTTTAGTTGGATGATTATAACCACTATAACAACGAAAACCATTTTCCATTGTTGATTTTTTAAATAAATTTCTACAATTTGTAAACATTGTGATTCTCGGCGTAATTCTAATCATGGTGAAATGCCATGAATACTGCACATAAATGTCATATATGAATATGAGAGTTGTCACGCATGAATCCCAATTGGAAAAATTACCTCCTATTGGATCATGCGATAGGTGTTGCGGACTGAAGATTGTGGATTGGCGATTGTAGATTAGTATGATTGTCTTGAGCTAAAGAAGTTTAGTAACGGTTTGCCAGGTCATCAATTGTTTTATGACATCAATTGCTTTATTACTAGCACTTGGTCCTACAATCAAATCAATTGATGGTTTCGTACAATCAAACAATGTATGTTGACCACAGATTCAACTAACATTAAACATTATATAGGCCAGTCACCTAAATGTTAAAACGTCTAACTCATATTCACGTTTTTTTTTTTTTAGTTGATTAACACAAACACGCTCATTTAATTACATTTACATTTATTGTATTTGTCTCAGAATTTATTATGTGTACGCGATTATTTTCGCGTATAATTTAATTTATGTATTTCACATACATATATTGTAATTTCACTTTCAATTGTTTAACAATTACGTTTATATTATTCTTCTTTCACGCGCATTTTCTTTTCATTTTCACTATAACAAACAATTTATTTATTTTAATCGAAATTGATTCATTGAATTGTTATATGTATATAAAGTTTAAATAAATTCTATATTCACAAATAGTTTCAAAAATAAAAGGGGACGATGAATCGCAATTGTGTTACTGTCGTCGTTCTACGAGTATTATAGAATTGGAGGAGCCTGCGAATTTAGAAATAACGGGTGATTTTTTAAGAGCTTGAGAACTTTTTTTAAAAAAAAAACGCATAAAATTTGCAAAATCTCATCGGTTCTTTATTTGAAACGTTAGATTGGTCCATGACATTTACTTTTTGAAGATAATTTCATTTAAATGTTGACCGTGGCTGCGTCTTAGGTGGTCCATTCGGAAAGTCCAATTTATTATAGCATCGCTATCGTTCGATGCTAACAAACTTTTTGTTGCCAAAAATGGAAGAACTGAACTTAGTTGACATGTGGTTTCAACAAGATGGCGCTACATGCCACACAGCTCGCGATTCTATGGCCATTTTGAGGGAAAACTTCGGAGAACAATTCATCTCAAGAAATGGCCCGGTAAGTTGGCCACCAAGATCATGCGATTTGACGCCTTTAGACTATTTTTTGTGGGGCTACGTCAAGTCTAAAGTCTACAGAAATAAGCCAGCAACTATTCCAGTTTTGGAAGACAACATTTCCGAAGAAATTCGGGCTATTCCGGCCGAAATGCTCGAAAAAGTTGCCCAAAATTGGACTTTCCGAATGGACCACCTAAGACGCACCCACGGTCAACATTTAAATGAAATTATCTTCAAAAAGTAAATGTCATGGACCAATCTAACGTTTCAAATAAAGAACCGATGAGATTTTGCAAATTTTATGCGTTTTTTTTTAAAAGAAAGTTCTCAAGCTCTTAAAAAATCACCCTTTAGATTGAATATTTTATTTTGTGTACGACCAACCACAATATTGAGAATCTTCACATCAATCATCGTCCAAAATATGTATACATATACTTGTATAAACAACAAGTTTCCTAATTCGCGCCACAAATCGGCACTGTATTGTTAATTACATACAAGATACAATAATAACAATTTTTTGGGGTTTTGAGTTATTTCGTTCGATATTTTTAAACATTCAAAAATAAATTATCTCAAAATGAAATAAAAAAAATACACTCAAATGTGATGGTTAATAATAATAATTGTATATTATTCAGTATTTTAGTAATATTTTTTCGATACACACAATAATTCGAACGAATATACAATTTGGTAATTATTCAACACCGGCATAATATTATTTATAATTAGAAACATGCAAAAATATTCAAATTTCTGTACACGCTTATACTTTATGTTACCAAACAGTGTTAACTAATATATAACATGTGATTTTCGGATAGTATACGTTTTATACAGCTGTGGCATTTAAAGAATGTTATCTGCGGATTATATTAGTTGACTAGATCTTAAGATCTCACCACTATTCGGAGTCCCTAATAAATTTGGTTTCTTTGACATCAATGAATGCAAAAACAAACATCTGCTAGAACTCATTGTTCTCCCAGAATCCAATCGCCTGAAGGTAGGCATCACGTTCCCAACGCTATTCGTTGCTCTAAGTATAGATGACCTTAATGAACACGAAAAATGCAATTTATAATCCAATGTGTGAGCTCCACTATGAGATTATCTACTATGATTATCCACTATGAGAAGTGTATTTTATGCCTTCAGATACCAATTTATGTTAAAAGGACTGATGTACATTGTCAACCTCAGTTTACATTTAATTTGATATTTTGATGAGATGTATCCAAGAGCAAATCATGTGGGAAAACAACTTTTAAAAAAAATATTATAGTTATATAAAGAACCCACCCAGATTTGAAACATTCTAGAAACATTAATAAATTTAAAATATATTGAAAACATGAATTTAACACATAATTTTATTTAGATGTTGAAGCAGCAAGTGTAGTAAGAGGCGCGTTCATGTATTGTAAATATTGTGCACAAAGATTTTACCCATATAATACTACCATATATGCCAGAGATTGTCGTAAGAAGCGACTAAATAGACGACTAGTTGAAGAAGTGAGAGCTGATAACTCGCAATTCTCAAATTTCGCGCTAGCTTAGTAAAAATATCAAAATAACAAACAAAAAACATTAAGATCCGTACTAATAGAGAAAGAATTGTGTACTTTGCTATATTGCTCATGATCTTAAAGTGACATTCTTTCCTCATAAAATATTCATTTCGAAACATGGGCACATCCACGTAAAAAACCCTAAAGTTAATTTGACCATATCTTGATTTAGAAACAGCGGTATCGAGTTGTTTTAGCATAATTGGTAATTAGTGACCATTATCTGGTCATTGCAAAGCTACGATGGAAATTTTCGTACAAGTCAGGGAAGACAAGGGAATATACAATACGATTCACCAGTGATGACCTAATAAGTAAATAAGACGCAATGAAAAATATCAAGACCTTCACAGCAATATCATTTTGCAGCAATCTAATTGCCTATAAAATAGGAATAATGTTAATAATTTTGTAAAATAGGGAAAAGCCTAATTTGAATTATTTTATACAAACAATTTGAACTTTAGCCTGTGTTTTAGCCTATAACTGCGTACGTCATAAGCACCAGATAAATTAGTAATATTGAATTCAAATGCACGTATTCTGTAAATCACCAACCAAAACGAAAGTATAAACACTTTTTCTTAGGGCTACGAGATAATGAGTTAATAAGGAGGAATTAATAGAATTATGAGCATGGATTGTCATACACCGCCTGATATGATTCGTCTGTTACTGTATGATTCGTCTGTTACTGTACAACAGATGATTCGTATGATTCGTCTGTTACTGTATGGTTACTGATAAGTCGTATGGTAAACAACAACAAATTGTAGTGAATTGGTGTGTTAATATTACTGTAATAATTGTTTTATTTCATGAACGAGTGGGATGATATTAGTAAGCAAAACGAATGCTAAATAAAGTTTTAATCAAATCAATGCTACAATTTTTCAAAATATTAACAGGTTACAAAAATGATGTACTTACATTATCAACCTAATTAAAAATTATCACTCCAATTCCCGTAGGCGTATCACTTCACCACGTCATTTCTCAACAAAAATTGTACATATTCTTAAAGTCGAACTGTTAAACATTATTTTATTGTTACGATGTTAATGCAGGAATACGAAAATCATTTCAAAAGAAATCAATTAATAAACAATACGAATTAATAAATGTTTTAAAAATAATTAAAAAGCTATATTTAATTATTTGAAACTAGAAAAAACTGGGTGACAAAACCTAATTTGAAGTGATATTTGTTGCATAATGTGACAAGAGTCGCATGAATCTGTTATTTATGAACTCTCGCATGAATCTGTTATTTAAGAATTACCTGTTATTTATGAACTCTCTGAATGCACCAGGAGTACGACTTTTAGATTCAACATAGCTCCTAAATAGCTTATAACTCTGAACTATTTTTTTTAATTCTGGCTCACTTCAAAGTCCTGAAAGCAAGACCGTAGTATCATAATAACACTCACTTATCAATATAATATATGATGCTCGAAAATTCCATAAATCACATTACGTAACGTTTTTAAAGCTACCAGTAGGCAAAGCTATCGGGAATACACAAAAATGATAAATATGGAAATTCTTTTATCGGTCTAATAATAACTTACCTTGAAATTTCTAAGGCCTAGAATTTGTCATAAATAATAGGATGCAGATATTTTATTCTTTAAATAAAACAAATTGTAAAATTTTTTTGTAATTTTTATTTAAGTGATGTGTAGTCTCTGTCATTCAAATGTGTAAGATTTCATTTGTCTTATTTGGAACAGATGAAATGATTATACACTCGTAAAATGCACCTGTTCGGTTTGTTTAAGTTAATTCCGATAGCTATCTTTTATTAAGAGGTAATTTTCTAAAATAAGTATATTGAAAACTGTTTAGTTTATTATTATTAAAATTATTTGTAGACCGTGACAACAATTGGACTTTTTTAGTTCTTTCCATACTGCAAACAACTATAGAAGAAAATATATTCTTACCTATGTAATTTCACTAATTCCAATTGAATTCTCTATGTAGTTGTGAAATGTACACTGTTATTATTTTAAATTTACAAAATTTTCAAAGAAAATGAAAATACATCATTTTTTTTAAGCGGTAAAATTAAATATGATTCAATACAAATTAATTAAATACAATTGTATTGCTTAGTGAGATTAAACTAGCTTAATTTATACAATTTTGATGGGAAAAAGAGATAGAAATAGATCATATAAAAACCAATATGAAAATATGTTATTTAAAACTTAATTTTTCAATATTCTAATATTCCTAAACATAATTTATTTATCCCTAAAGACGTCAAGAAAATTATTATTTCACTATCCCAGTAAAAATAAAATAACATTTTACGCATAGAATGCTATTGTAATTTGATTAGCTGTCAAAATCAAATACTGCATGAGTGTATTAAATCCAATACCAACATATACCACAAACCAAGGATACAAACCATGATCACATTTTTTCCAATAAGAAAATCTGTTAATATTTAATTACCAGAAAAAAATTTAAATCCGATATTAATCAGCAGCATAATATTTTTTCATATATTAATCACTTAGCCCTGTGGGTGGGGGCAACCATGTTTCGTAAATATTTCGAACGAAACATGAGATCCATAGAATACCACCACAGTATCCAGAGCTTGTCGTAGGAGGCGACTAAATCTGGTTGGATCGCTGGGCTGACGACCCGCATCCGTAAAAAACAATAACAGTTAAAAATGTCAACAAAAACAAAAAAATCGGATACCGCCTAAATAACAATGACCTCCCGCTTAAGTACCCGGATACGAGATTGAGGATCAGCACGTGGAACGTGCAGTCACTAAGAAAACCTGGCGCGTTGGACGGCCTTATCACATGTATGAAGGAGTATCGGCTGGAACTCGTAGCGCTCCAAGAAACTCGATGGCCTAAAAGTGGAGTCCATGTGTCCCAAGGCTATACGTTGCTACACAGTGGAGATGACCTCGGAAATCTTGGAGTTGGCTTTCTCATTGGGCCGCAGGTAAAAAAGGCTGTGTTGGACTTCCAAGCAGTCTATAATCGAATGTGTAAGCTTCGCTTGCACATGAGATTAGCCAACCTGTCAATTGTATGTGTACATGCGCCCACTGATGTAAGCCAACCCCAAGATAAAGACTCATTTTACAATAATTTGGATAATCTGATGGGCTCTATACCTGAGCACGATATCAGATTGGTGATTGGTGACTTTAATGCTAGAGCTGGCAGAAATCAGACCGACTTATGTAACAACATAGGTCCGTACTCCCGACACGAAACTGCGACCGAAAATGGGGAAAGAATGATGTACTTTGCGATCGCACATGATCTTCAAGTGGCAAGTACATTCTTTCCCCACAAAACCATCCATTTGGAAACCTGGACACATCCACGTAAAACATCCCGAAGCCAAATTGACCATGTGTTGATTTCAAAAGACCGGGCTCGGGTTGTTCAAGACGTGAGATCGTATCGGTCGTCAACAAAATTCGTAGGCAGTGACCATTTTATGGTTGCTGCAAAGCTACGATGGAAATTTTCGTACAAGTCAAGGAGGACAGGAGAATATAAAACGCGATTCTCCTGTGAAGGTCTGATAAATGAAGAAACACAACGAAAATATCAAGATCTTGTCAGCAATAGCATTTTACGATCATCCAACTACCAATCTGATGATGTGAACAGTGTCTGGGAAGTATTGAAAACCTCGGTTGTCGATGCTGCCCAGCACACTCTCGGTATAGTGAAAACTACGCCCAAAAATGATTGGTTTGATGAGGAGTGTCGTCTTGCTGTTGAGCAACGAAATATAGCCCACAATGAAGCGCAGACTCGGTTTACAATTGCAAGGAAAAACAAGGCAGTTCTTGCTAGGAGGACAGCTAAACGCATTTGTAGACAGAAGAAGCGCGAATGGTGGAAGGCCAAGGTCTTAAGAGTACAACAACTCAGCAATGAGCACAACTCGCGTGGTTTCTTTAAAGGAATCACCGAATTGCACCATACCTTAAATGATCTCGGTCAACTGCCATTCGGGACCAGGATGGAAACCTCTGTGTTAACGTCGATGCGGTACTCGATACATGGCGTGAACATTTTTCTGATCTACTTAATGTTCGACATGTATCACAAGCTGTAGTTGAATACTCTCAAATACAGACCGCGGAGATGTTCATTGAGGATCCATCCTATGAGGAATTCACAATGGCCATGCAGAGATTAAAGAAAAATCGTTCACCAGGGGTTGATTGCATTAATTCAGAGCTCTTGATATTCGGAGGGCTAACTTTGTGGAACTGTCTTTTCGACCTTGTTCGATTGGTATGGCGAAATGAAGTTATGCCTGATGAATGGAAAGTGGCCGCGTTATGCCCAATATTCAAAAAGGGTGATCGCATGAAATGCGAGAACTATCGCGGTATAGCTCTCCTTTGCACAGCATACAAGTTACTGTCATACATTATCTTGGGAAGAATTACTCCTTTGGCGGAGGAAATTGTCGGTGACTACCAAGGAGGATTCCGTCCAAATCGGTCAGTCACTGATCAAGTTTTTTCGCTGCGGATGATTCTTTCCAAGTACTACGAAACATCTCGCGATGTACACCAGGTATTCCTAGATTTCAAGCAAGCCTATGACTCGATCAATCGAGAGAGGCTATGGTATGCGCTTGAATATTTAGGAAAACCAAAAAAAATATATACATCTGTGTAAAATGACAGTAACGCAGTCACAATGCTGTGTTAAAGTTGAGAACAGGCTATCGAGAACTTTTGCAATCAATTCCGGTGTTCGACAAGGAGATGCGCTGTCCCCGATACTTTTTAATCTCATGTTGGAATACATCCTTCGTAAAAGTGAAACACCTCAGGACAATATCTTATTCCGACAATCCAATCAACTTCTTGCTTATGCAGATGATATCTGTGTGATTGGATTAAATGGCAACGGAGTGAAAGAGATACTTGATCCACTGGAACAGTGTTCAGCTTCCGTTGGTCTCAAAATCAACGAGTCAAAAACCAAATATCTAATCTCGGGTTTTAGAGACCAAGACGCAATTGATTTCAGTAGTGGAAACCACACGTTTGAAGGAGTGATGAGATTCAAGTATCTTGGATCTCTCATCACTCACGATAATAGTGTGGGCGAGGATATCAAGGTCCGCTTTGCCGCTGGCAATCGGGCTTTGTATCCTCTACGTCCACTGCTGAAATCAAAATATCTTGCAAATACGGATAAGCTGAAACTGTACAGAGTGTTGATCAGACCCGTTGTCATGTATGGATGTGAGAGTTGGACCTTGACGGATGAGTACGAAAGATGGCTTCTAACATTCGAGAGAAGAATCATGCGTGTGATATATGGTCCAAAACGCGACGTCGATGGCACTTACCGAGTTCTTTTCAATCACGAGATCAGGAATTTAATGCAAATTCCTGATATCGTGCATGAAATCAAAGGACAGCGAATACGCTGGCTCGGTCACGTTCTGCGTGCTGATCCGAACCGAATGATACAGCGATCTTTAAAGGGAGAACCGCCTTTCGGTAGGCGAAGAGGTCGCTGTCGGCGACGATGGCTCCACGGCGTAGAAAGCGATCTGGCATCTTCCAACTGCTTGCAACACTATGAAGATCTGGCTCGTGATCGGAACTGTTGGAGTCAGATTGTTGACACGGTACGGGCCAATAATGGCCTGTAAAAACCGAAAAAAAAAAAAAAAAAATCCCTTGGTCAAACGACTTTAGCACGAGGTGGTTTTAGGTAGACGAAACAATGGTCAATATCATGTAATATTCAGACTTGGATCAACATCTCTAGGATTGGCTGATAATGGCCATCCAATTACAAGTCAAATATATGTCAATATACTTAACAAGAAAAAATTTCTTAAAATAATACATTGGTCAAGCGACTTTGGCAAAAGGTGGTTTTAGGTAGACAATACACCTCATGTAATAGTCAGACCTGCATCAACATCTCTAGGATTGGCCGATAATGGCCATCAAATTTCGAGTCAAATATATGTCAATATACTTAACCGAAATGTCAGACTTCGGATAAACCGATCACATTTTTTGTTTTAGAATTATAATATGAACTTATTTATATTTATAGTTATAGTCAAGTCAAACTCGCTAAACATTGCCTGTGCCCTATTGAAATATAAAGTGCTATACCTGATCTAAGCTCAGATGATGGTCAATATCTCATGCTAATCAGATGATATTAATGGTACAAATTCCCCTTCCGCCGACAGTACATTTACTCAAAATTACTTCGGCTTTTGCTTGAGCAAATTTTTTAGGCTATGAAGTAAGAATGGAAGATAGTTTATTAAGTTGTTCCAAAGGGGATGTTATGGTCATATGGGTACTAGAACACTGTGGCATTCAAAGAAACTTGACCGCCGAGTTTTTGGCCAAAGCAGCTCCCTTAGAATTAAAAAATGTTAAGAGAAGATATTAAAACTTTGTTCATTACGAAGAACGTATGACGACCTTCTTCTACTTGTCGGAACATACATTTCTTTATTATTGAGGTTAATCTGAGATTAAGTAAATACGCTCAGTATTTGGAGAAACAATATGGATCGGTATTTTTACGGGTCATGATCTAACTTTCATAAAACACTAAAAATATACTTTAATGTGTGTATTGTTCAGAACGAAAATAATGTATTTTTAAAAACGGACAATCGGCTATAACGGACTACCCTCGATCGAATTAGTTCGGTATATCGAGGTTTTACTGTATATCACATTCATCTGTCGAATTTAGTGTCTTCCTTCACTCGGATATTATAGATATAATTTTATTTAAATGTTTAATTTTTGAACAAATGATACGGAGATGCTGCATAATTTGATATTTTAATATTCGTAACAACTGCATTAATTCTATTCCTGGACCGGTTTCCATTTTATAACTATTTCTTATTCTCTAATTGTCATTTACTAGTTCTATAAAATTTATAATTTTCATTCTATGTGCAATAGTCTAATGAAGTGTTTTAATAGATGTGTCGTTATTATCTTCAGAATAATTTCCTATACCGCAATTATTGTTTCTTTTTGACGCATCTGTGTAAACTTGTCTGTAGCGTGAACTTCTTCCAAAACACTACTTATAATTTAAAAAACTATGATTTTTTTAAGAAGTATTTCATACTTTGTACTTGAAGGTGAAGCAAACTAAATCCTCTTAAACCAAGTAAAATAATAATGTTATATGTAAATGTATAGTAAACAAAAAAATACGGATAAATAAAAAGTTTAAAATAAAACAATGACAAACTTCTATCGCTTCCCTAAAAGTTATCCTAAAGTGTATCCTAAACTACCTCAAGAAGTATTTTTTTTTACGTTTAGTTTTAATTGGGTGCAGGGCGGACAAAAGTTGTGTTTCTTCAGATGGTTTACAAATTTCAAATGACGAAGTCATCAAGTCCTAAACTATTCCATCTGATGTTCAAAAAATACTAAAATGTTAGATTCTTTTTAGAAGAAACATAATATTTGTATTAAAGGTATACATTTCGTTGTTTGGTTTGGAATAACATTATAATTAGTTCATCGGACAAATTAAAAAATCTTATACTTTATTTATATTTGTGATGACATTACCAGTGAAACTATTACAATCCAGGTCAATAGCAAACTATTACATGATATTATGTATTTAATGAAACAATTAAAAGTAGTTTTTGTGCTTTGCTTTATAGTGATTGCCCGAAAGTGAACCGCCACTAGAAAGATTTTTGTCTTTGCTATGGTCGACTCATATATAGGTTGCAGTAACGGATCTAAGCGTTCCAGTAACGGATGGAATGAGTAAAAATTAACCTATATATGAGTTAAACATAACCTATATTATATTATGTATGTGTATAGTCTGTCAACACTTTTTATAAACCAACAACTAAATAATAAATAAATCTATCAATACTTTTCAGTGAGTTAGAACTGTCAATACAAATCAAATAAAATTATTTTTATTTTGAACAAAAAATGTAATTTTTAACGAAAAAACAAAACGGTCATTTAATCATCTACATTTAACCGACAATTAAGAATTGCCTTTAAATAGTTCCTTTCTTACATTTATTTCATTTGATATATATTTACAGATGTCTGATACCTCTCGCTCCAATGAAATAGCTTTAACCACTGCACCATTATATCGGTGCTGGTGAGTAGTTAGTTTGTGATGTTATTTTGCGATTTCCCTATACCTTGGTTTTTAAAATATTTTCCAATTATCTATTGGCTATTTTCATTGTTGTGAATTTTAGCTTTACAGTGTCCTGTCAGGACGTAGTCATGACCACATTTTTAATCTATTGCTACATATTGATGCTAATAATTTGGTTTATTACCACTCCAAACACATCTATGCGTCATCGACGCGTTGTTTTTGACCAATTATAAGCGTGACACCCACTTTGAATCCAGCTTACGCATTTATAACTCTTTATAAGCAAAAAAGTGTATGCATAAATTTCTGATATCTTTTACGTGTTACAATTAAGGACACGCAATTTTCCTTACTAGTTTTCCAAAATGTTTTTTTGACCACTTTTTACAGAACTGCCGAATCCAGAGTGATCAGCATTATCAATGTTTGTAAGATCACGTTTGAAGATAACTTTCAGAATTAAATGGAGAAGACCTTCTCATAATACTTCTCAAGTCATTATTTAAGAAATTCGTTTTTTCGTTTCTTATCTTTACTAAATAAACCAAAGTAAATTTCGCAAAGATAAAAATCGAACTACTGGCGGGACTAGCGGTTGGTCGATTAAAAAGCAACTAGTAACTTGTAAATTAATGATTGGATTGTCATGCAACTTTGTATACCTTGAGAATGGCATATATATTATGGTTGACATATTTGTCATACTATATAAATAAGATTTATATACTTTTAATAAGATTTGTATTATTTATGTCTACAAAGGACATCATTATTTTTTAATATTTTATCAGCTGTGTAACACTCATTGATTGTTATCTTTTTCTATTTTGTGGACCTACTGTACATCGCTTTATATACTTGCCTATTTTATATAATATAATTATAACATTTTGGTAGTATTATTTTCTCCTCTTACACCCACTTTAAAATTATTTTCATTCAAGCTTTTCATGCTATTAACCCTCGATGTAGTCAGTATTTGAATTTCGAGGTATTCGAATGCAATTACAATTCAAATTTCAGAACTATGTCGATTGAGGAGTAACAGTAGTTACTTGCTTATGTTCTTATATACTTTAAAATTACTGTTGGATCATGACTTTGGCGGTTAAAATGATCGATTGAAATGAGGCGGCGAAAAATTGGGATGGGAGTCGCAGAATAGAAAGCTTAAGAGCTTGACATAAAAAGCAAATTGTTATATATCATTATTAAAAAAAGATATAAAAATAAGCTATTTATCCGCACATCTGGACAAGTTAATTTTGGTGTTAATAATAACGATTGTGCCTAAAAGATATTGTGCCGTTTAATATTGTGCGATACATATATACTATTTTACTTATAATATATCGTGTATGGAAGTCGTTGAAGTTGGCCCGAAAAACCAGCCCGAAATTTTTGGTATGTTTCTTCACTAAAGTGTAACCATCCCGAAAAAAATGTATACATTGAAAAAGTGTAGTCTTATCCCGAAAAATATTATATGAAGAGTGTAGACGTACATTTCAGAAAAAATAGTTTGTTTTGCTGTATAACCTTAATATTATTATTATGATATTATAATTTTATATAATTACAAACGTCAAACACAAAGTGATTTCGAAACATATAAAATAATTTGCAATATAAAGAAACATGAATAAAAAAATTATTTATTATAAGAAAAAACATAGAATATTGATATAAATAAAAATTATTAGATATGTATATGCCTATATGTGATAAGCTTTTATATGTTAATTTGTATACTGAAATACCTAGCGATATGTCCACCAAGCGGCATATATGGCCAGATAGGTCAAGGTACTAGCTAACATGTGAAAACTACCTTACGTCCATATCAGGTGGAACTAACCTATTTTTGAATTTTTTTATTTGACTGAGATACGATTAATTGGGAAGTTACTATGGGTTCACATTAATTTGTATACTGCAACACCTAGAGATATGTCCACCAAGCGGCATATATGGCATTTCTGTGATATTTGCATGGTACATAGAATTTAAGTGGAGCCAATACCAGAGATAAATGGCACTAGTGGCATATACGGCCAGTTAGGTCTTGGTTATGTTAATGAACCCTGAGAATCTCATTTTCATATCATGGGGATAAATTAGGTAAATTTGGAATCTTATTTGTGTAAGACATTTCTGTGATATTTGCATGGCACATAGAATTTAAATTTCTGTGGAGCCAATACCAGAGATAAATGGCACTAGTGGCATATACGGCCAGTTAGGTCTTGGTTATGTTAATGAACCCTGAGAATCTCATGTTCATATCATGGGGATAAATTAGGTATATTTGGAATCGTATTTGTGTACGACATTTCTGTGATATTTGCATGGCACATAGAATTTAAATTTCTGTGGAGCCAATACCAGAGATAAATGGCACTAGTGGCATATACGGCCAGTTAGGTCTTGGTTATGTTAATGAACCCTGAGAATCTCATTTTCATATCATGGGGATAAATTAGGTAAATTTGGAATCAAATTTGTGTAAGACATTTCTGTGATATTTGCATGGTACATAGAATTTAAATTTCTGTGGAGCCAATACCAGAGATAAATGGCACTAGTGGCATATACGGCCAGTTAGGTCTTGGTTATGTTAATGAACCCTGAGAATCTCATTTTCATATCATGGGGATAAATTAGGTAAATTTGGAATCTTATTTGTGTACGACATTTCTGTGATATTTGCATGGCACATAAAATTTAAATTTCTGTGGAGCCAATACCAGAGATAAATGGCACTAGTGGCATATACGGCCAGTTAGGTCTTGGTTATGTTAATGAACCCTGAGAATCTCATTTTCATATCATGGGGATAAATTAGGTAAATTTGGAATCTTATTTGTGTAAGACATTTCTGTGATATTTGCATGGCACATAGAATTTAAATTTCTGTGGAGCCAATACCAGAGATAAATGGCACTAGTGGCATATACGGCCAGTTAGGTCTTGGTTATGTTAATGAACCCTGAGAATCTCATGTTCATATCATGGGGATAAATTAGGTATATTTGGAATCGTATTTGTGTACGACATTTCTGTGATATTTGCATGGTACATAGAATTTAAGTGGAGCCAATACCAGAGATAAATGGCACTAGTGGCATATACGGCCAGTTAGGTCTTGGTTATGTTAATGAACCCTGAGAATCTCATTTTCATATCATGGGGATAAATTAGGTAAATTTGGAATCTTATTTGTGTAAGACATTTCTGTGATATTTGCATGGCACATAGAATTTAAATTTCTGTGGAGCCAATACCAGAGATAAATGGCACTAGTGGCATATACGGCCAGTTAGGTCTTGGTTATGTTAATGAACCCTGAGAATCTCATTTTCATATCATGGGGATAAATTAGGTAAATTTGGAATCTTATTTGTGTAAGACATTTCTGTGATATTTGCATGGCACATAGAATTTAAATTTCTGTGGAGCCAATACCAGAGATAAATGGCACTAGTGGCATATACGGCCAGTTAGGTCTTGGTTATGTTAATGAACCCTGAGAATCTCATTTTCATATCATGGGGATAAATTAGGTAAATTTGGAATCAAATTTGTGTAAGACATTTCTGTGATATTTGCATGGCACATAAAATTTAAATTTCTGTGGAGCCAATACCAGAGATAAATGGCACTAGTGGCATATACGGCCAGTTAGGTCTTGGTTATGTTAATGAACCCTGAGAATCTCATTTTCATATCATGGGGATAAATTAGGTAAATTTGGAATCTTATTTGTGTAAGACATTTCTGTGATATTTGCATGGCACATAGAATTTAAATTTCTGTGGAGCCAATACCAGAGATAAATGGCACTAGTGGCATATACGGCCAGTTAGGTCTTGGTTATGTTAATGAACCCTGAGAATCTCATGTTCATATCATGGGGATAAATTAGGTATATTTGGAATCGTATTTGTGTACGACATTTCTGTGATATTTGCATGGTACATAGAATTTAAGTGGAGCCAATACCAGAGATAAATGGCACTAGTGGCATATACGGCCAGTTAGGTCTTGGTTATGTTAATGAACCCTGAGAATCTCATTTTCATATCATGGGGATAAATTAGGTAAATTTGGAATCTTATTTGTGTAAGACATTTCTGTGATATTTGCATGGCACATAGAATTTAAATTTCTGTGGAGCCAATACCAGAGATAAATGGCACTAGTGGCATATACGGCCAGTTAGGTCTTGGTTATGTTAATGAACCCTGAGAATCTCATTTTCATATCATGGGGATAAATTAGGTATATTTGGAATCGTATTTGTGTACGACATTTCTGTGATATTTGCATGGTACATAGAATTTAAGTGGAGCCAATACCAGAGATAAATGGCACTAGTGGCATATACGGCCAGTTAGGTCTTGGTTAAGTTAATGAACTCTGAGAATCTCATGTTCATATCATGGGGATAAATTAAGTAAATTTGGATTCTTAATTGTTGCACATTTGAAAACTTTGTGATACCAGGGAAACATCAATTAAGTTTATCATTTCGAATAAATTCAATGAGATTTTGATAATGTTGGACACTGCAGTAATACAGAACCGTCATTTGAATTTATTTCTATGAATAAAATCAAAGAGGTCGATACATCGAATCACCACGATGGTTTGTTAATACCCTGTATTGATAAAGAACTATAAAGGGGCACATTTGGAGACTTTGTGATATCAGGGAATCATCAATTGAGTTTATCATTACGAATAAATTCAATGAGATTTTGATAATGTTGGACACTGCAGTAATACAGAACCGTCATTTGAATTTATTACTATGAATAAATTCAAAGAGGTTGATACATCGAATCACCACGATGGTTTGTTAATACCCTGTATTGATAAAGAACTATAAAGCAGCACATTTGGAGACTTTGTGATATCAGGGAATCATCAATTGAGTTTATCATTACGAATAAATTCAATGAGATTTTGATAATGTTGGACACTGCAGTAATACAGAACCGTCATTTGAATTTATTACTATGAATAAATTCAAAGAGGTTGATACATCGAATCACCACTATGGTTTGTTAATACCCTGTATTGATAAAGAACTATAAAGCGGCACATTTGGAGACTTTGTGATATCAGGGAATCATCAATTGAGTTTATCATTACGAATAAATTCAATGAGATTTTGATAATGTTAGACACTGCAGTAATATAGGACTGCCATTTCAATTTATAACTTTATATATATTCCCACTAATTTTTAGTGGAGTCAGCAATTTTCGTTCGAAAAATAGTTCTTGGTTTATGGTTTATGTTTCGTTTATGTTTTGTGGTATAATATTATTTGGGGCTTGATTTGCTCTGTATTATCATTTCGTATTGTCGGCACATACGTACACAAGTCGTCGAATTTTTGCCATTTCTGATTTACTAGGCCATAGCAAATATAATGACCTTCCGATACCTTCGGATATGTAAGATTTGGACCTTCGTGAACAAAACTTATAAGTGATGTCACGGAATACTCAATATCGTTTAATTTTATAGTTTTAGGTATTTGAGATAATTTTACAGATGTGTCATTAACTGTTTCACTATCTATACACACTATTTTTCCAAAGGTAAATTGTATAGGATTCATTGAGTTAAAACACTGTTTGCAGGACTTGGGTGGAATTTCTTGCAAACAACGTTCAATATTTGTGATCCCTAGTTCTGCGTATTTTTCGGCATTCAGAAACAGCATGGGACGATTTTCTTGCTCTTTAAATGAACAAGTTTTGTTGGAACATTCTAATATGGCTTCTAAACTGGAAAACTTTTGAAAAATGTCCTTGCAAATACTAAAAACTTCTGTAGTGCAATCAGAAATAAATCCAAATCGTTCAACTAATATCTCTTTTCTAATTTGATACACCTTATTTAAATTATTGTTAAATAATGCATGTAAAAGCAACTTAGTTGGACCATTTTCCAAATTATTTAAAAATGATTCATCGTTATATATTGATAAAGCAATTGCTTGATAAACTGAATCTATTCCGCATGTATTTTTATAAAAGCTACAGGTATATATTCCATTCCGTATTAATGGCATTTTAATACTTTTCGAATTGGTTTTAAAAACTTTTTTAGGTATTGGATTTTTGGTTCTTTTGGGCGTATTTTGATTTTGGCTTAATGTCGCCATGGCAGTAATATTTTGGTCCTTATTTGCTGATTGTGTAAAATTATTAACAAAATTAAAGTCAAAACTGCTTGCCGATCGTTTCTTTTTGGCGTTTACTGGAGATGAATAAGCACCCTTTCGTTTCCAAACAGATTGACTGCTCTGAACATCTAACAGATTACAGTCGCTACTATTAGGTGATGCATTTTCCAATTGAGTTAGTGAAAACTTGGGAATTGAAAAGAATATCTCTTTGCAAACCGTTTTATTTCTAAGATTTATCTCGCGTACAAAACGACCAACTTTTAATGGCATTTTTCCCACCTCTAAAGAACGACTTGTCAAAGAAAATCTACGTTTTAAAAATGCGAAATAATTTTCAACATGACCATTACTTAAACGAGTACCATTGCGTAATATTCCGGTAAATAATGGTAACAAAGTTCCATACTTTTTTAAAAATATATCGTGGAAAGGAATATTAAATAAATTATTTAAAGGGCTGTCAATATTTTTATCTTTTAGCTCACGTAAAACTATATTACTACTTATTTCGATCAAATCACGGAAGAAGGGGCTTTGCTTATAAATGGGACAGGAAAAGTCATTTTTGGCTATATACTGGTCTGTATCACTACTTTTACTGTTATTGATTAAATTTAGTTTTGATTCTAAATTATTTGCAGCAATCAATCCAATTAAACTGTCAAAAGCTTCTTTAACTTGCATATTGATATATTTTGATTGCAATAAAATTGCAAATTTTTGCCATATATGTTTTACATTATCATAGTTGTGTGCTACAATTAACGAAGCCATAACTTCCTTGACAAATTTATGTACTTCTGGCGATTTTTGAAAGTACTTGTTTACATCTCCAGCAATTGTGTGTGATATATGGGAGCAGCACAAATGTATCTTTACGGTATTTTCTGGTGATTTGAGACATATAACATTAGTCGCCCACATATGTGTTGTATTTAAATATTCTATTAGATCCATTCGATTGAATGCGTCTAGCACCGAATGGATCTCGGCATAAGAAAAATCAACTACTACAGTGTTGAAAATAGGCCATTTTTTCAAATTACCTTCTACAAAGAGTCGGTATTCTCTCAACCAATTGCCAATTGTGCGCGTATTGTGACTAGAACTTATCATATCGGTAATTGGAAAAGGGCTAGAAGTGTCCTTTTGCTGTGTTTTAACTGGTAAAACGAGAGCATAATACAAGATAGGCTTACACGTTTTATATGGTTTTCGAATAAGTCCACCTGTAGCGTCTAAGTATACGGTTAAGTTATGGTTATTTTGCTGTTCATTGATTTTCTTTAGAACCAAACATTGCCTTTTGCTACAAGTGGTTACACAAAACGGGTTTTTACCGACTTGCTGAATGTACGCATCATCCTTATTGATATCTGTTTTCTCCTTCTCTAAATGAATATCTTCAATGTCATCAGTATGGTTGTCATTACATAATAGCTTCTCTGATCGGATTTTATTAAGTACTCTTTTATCTTTTAACAACTGCGCCGTATTAGTTTTTTCAAAGAAAATTAGATCCTCTTCATTTACTAAGTTTTCCGATACTATCTCTACAGTATTACGAGCTAGTTTATCTTTCATTAAGTCCCTCTCATATTTTGAGGTATGTTGAAATTTTTTGAATGGGTGATAAATAGGTTCACTAGTACCATACACCTTAAAAATCCCCAACATCAAGTTCGAGTTAACTAATTTGTAAGTTCTGCAAGCTTGGATTTTATCACGGTGGCCGCAGTAAGCCCTAATAGTTAGACTATTCTTAGAAAAATCATGTCCTTTAATATTTATTAAACAACCAGTCAATTGTGTTAGTTGACTGGATATATGATAGGTATAATGGTAAGCATCAAGTTTTCTATTTGCTTGAATAAAAATCCTTTTCCATATTTCCTCAGGAATATGCACCTGATAATCTGTTAATTGGAATATTTTTCTAGTTTTTAGACCACTACATGTATTTATTTTCAAATTATCCTTCATAATCTTTGAAGATTTCCTGTTCAATATTGTGATTTCTTCTTCACTATCAATTTCAGAAGGGTTTACAAGCAATATTGCATCATTGATAATGTTGTTAGATACCCCAGCATTCACAAGAGATATATCTTCGAAATCACGTAATTCTGGTTCTTCTTCTGGTTGATCAGAATCAATACCACGTGCCGGTAGATTTATTATCTTGAAAGGTGGCTTTAATATTTCAATAGAAATAATATTTATACAGTTTTTAGGTTTTTCAGGTACTTCATCAGATAAAACCATGTGATTACTACTGTTCTTATAAGCCGTTATATTTTCCTCATTTTGAACACTTTTTGCTGTAGAACTATCAATAAACAAGGGACTGATATGGTCCGAATGAATAAATTCATTATTTGCGGAAACATAATTATTAGCGGGAACACAGTTTACATCTGTCTTTTTGTTTAAAATACCAGAGAATCCTGATTTAGTGCGTAATTTTGAGTGCCAAATATTATACATCATTATCCGATTATTTTTGGTATTTTTAACATGGAGTTTTTGACACAGAGATTTCATCTCATTTGTATCAACCACAGTTAATTGATAAAGTGAGAGTGACAATGATATAATAGCATCCTCGAGACTTTTTTCATTAATATTATGCCTTTTTTTTCTGTTATTATAACGTTTCGCACTCATCGTTTGGAGTAAAACAATAAAACAATGAGTAACGGAAAAATTAAAATTAACACCCGAAACGATTAAAATCGAAATAGAATAAAACGTATTATTAGTATTTCAAAATTACTTAAATGTAAATTTAATATCGAACAACGGTATTGACAACACAATACAAAAACGGTATTTTTCCACAATATGCAAAAACAAAAAATAATAAAAAAGGTGAAATATAACGCACGTGTTAGTTAGGAGAAAATCGCACGTGTTAGTTTTTATAAAAACTGTTTATATTAATTTGTTTTAAGATAAAACGAACAACGAATAACATACAACGATGCACACAACACAACGCATGAATTAATAATGAAACTTTGCAAACCAAAAAATTTCTTTATATACTCTCATTCAAAAATTTAAATTTGCGTTTATATTTTATCTCGGTTCAAAAAAAAAAACGTATTTAAAATAATTTACTTATTAAATAATTTACTTATTAAAACAGATAATTATTGTTACCATTAAACGAACGACAAAGAAAAATTTATCGTTACATGACAATAAAATTCTAAAGGTTCATTAACATAACCAAGACCTAACTGGCCGTATATGCCACTAGTGCCATTTATCTCTGGTATTGGCTCCACAGAAATTTAAATTCTATAATATGTGCCATGCAAATATCACAGAAATGTCTTTCAAATCTCACAAATAAGATTCCAAATTTACCTAATTTATCCCCATGATATGAACATGAGATTTTCAGGGTTTATTAACATAACCAAGACCTAACTGGCCGTATATGCCACTAGTGCCATTTATCTCTGATATTGGCTCCACAGAAATTTAAATTTTATGTGCCATGCAAATATCACAGAAATGTCTTACACAAATTTGATTCCAAATTTACCTAATTTATCCCCATGATATGAAAATGAGATTCTCAGGGTTCATTAACATAACCAAGACCTAACTGGCCGTATATGCCACTAGTGCCATTTATCTCTGGTATTGGCTCCACTTAAATTCTATGTGCCATGCAAATATCACAGAAATGTCTTACACAAATAAGATTCCAAATTTACCTAATTTATCCCCATGATATGAAAATGAGATTCTCAGGGTTCATTAACATAACCAAGACCTAACTGGCCGTATATGCCACTAGTGCCATTTATCTCTGGTATTGGCTCCACTTAAATTCTATGTACCATGCAAATATCACAGAAATGTCGTACACAAATACGATTCCAAATATACCTAATTTATCCCCATGATATGAACATGAGATTCTCAGGGTTCATTAACATAACCAAGACCTAACTGGCCGTATATGCCACTAGTGCCATTTATCTCTGGTATTGGCTCCACTTAAATTCTATGTACCATGCAAATATCACAGAAATGTCGTACACAAATACGATTCCAAATATACCTAATTTATCCCCATGATATGAACATGAGATTCTCAGGGTTCATTAACATAACCAAGACCTAACTGGCCGTATATGCCACTAGTGCCATTTATCTCTGGTATTGGCTCCACAGAAATTTAAATTCTATGTGCCATGCAAATATCACAGAAATGTCTTACACAAATAAGATTCCAAATTTACCTAATTTATCCCCATGATATGAAAATGAGATTCTCAGGGTTCATTAACATAACCAAGACCTAACTGGCCGTATATGCCACTAGTGCCATTTATCTCTGGTATTGGCTCCACTTAAATTCTATGTACCATGCAAATATCACAGAAATGCCATATATGCCGCTTGGTGGACATATCTCTAGGTGTTGCAGTATACAAATTAATGTGAACCCATAGTAACTTCCCAATTAATCGTATCTCAGTCAAATAAAAAAATTCAAAAATAGGTTAGTTCCACCTGATATGGACGTAAGGTAGTTTTCACATGTTAGCTAGTACCTTGACCTATCTGGCCATATATGCCGCTTGGTGGACATATCGCTAGGTATTTCAGTATACAAATTAACATATAAAAGCTTATCACATATAGGCATATACATATCTAATAATTTTTATTTATATCAATATTCTATGTTTTTTCTTATAATAAATAATTTTTTTATTCATGTTTCTTTATATTGCAAATTATTTTATATGTTTCGAAATCACTTTGTGTTTGACGTTTGTAATTATATAAAATTATAATATCATAATAATAATATTAAGGTTATACAGCAAAACAAACTATTTTTTCTGAAATGTACGTCTACACTCTTCATATAATATTTTTCGGGATAAGACTACACTTTTTCAATGTATACATTTTTTTCGGGATGGTTACACTTTAGTGAAGAAACATACCAAAAATTTCGGGCTGGTTTTTCGGGCCAACTTCAACGACTTGTGTATGGTGGTAAAAGTACCAAATTAACCTCCATTTAAATCGTATTGAAGTTGATCAATAGTGTTTGGTGAAATATTTAAAAAGTTTGGATAGCAATAAAGCAAACTTGATGCTTCTTAGCATAACTTACGGATTTACATATATAAGATCGATAGTGGATATGGGTGGCCTCAAGGACATGTCTGTCTAAGGTCAATATAACCACGTTGCAGAAAAACCAAAAAGCGGTGAATCAACCTGTATCATTAGTGGTGAACATCATCACCAATTCAAGAACGACGAGATTGAGCACGCGGACATCATTATCAGTATCTACCTGGATTGTATCACATTTTTCTATTAAATTATTTTTTATTTTATTACATTTATTACTTTATTATAAATTTACTTATTTAAATATTTATATATCGCATTAATTAACTGCCTTCTATTTTGATTATTTGGCTTAGAAAATTACTTTTGGCAGGTTTGTTCTTTGGAAGCGCTTTCAACGGATCACCTCACCTCATGGTCAACAGGTAACAAATCATTTATATCGTATGATATAAATATCGGACCTTATCAAGTAATTAATGTTATATTTTCAAGCATTTTAACTTAATCTCTTAATTCCATTCGATTATTGTTTCCACCATATATTATATTGTTTTCTTAATAATCAAAATACATATTTCAATTAAAAATCAAAGTTAAAATGAGAGTGTAAATTCATATTAATTACCGTGAATTATGAGAGGTTAAGTAAGTATGGCAGAGAGAATCCATTCTTATTTTCTTTTATGTGGTCATATGCGCGTTTGCATCCGAATTAACACAACACCTACGACAACTATTACCACTCCTATCTGACCACGTGTTAATTTGCAACGTATTTATATCAATAAATATTTTTATGCTAACGGAAGTTACAACCATGGTGCGTTACAAAAATGCCCAAGATCTAGCGTCCGTTACAGCTGTGGAACAAAACTATTCTTCTTTTATCCCTGTCGGAATAGGTATAGAGTACAAAAGCAATTCAAGAGTAACGAATAGCCTAATATGACAATAGAATTTCTAGAATACACAAATATTATTAGTTCGGACAGTAATTTTAAGAAGGAAGAATGTTTAAAATTATAATATGTATTGGAAAGAGTTTAAATATTTGTATATTGGTTAACTTGAAATATAAAGAAGAGATACAGCAATTTCAAAACATAAAATTTGGTATAAGCAACTAGATATATATGATGAACGACACGCAACATAAATGATAGGGTAAGAAATATTATACGAAAAGTTCGATCAAAATGAAGTTTAAAATAAATGATTTATCTCCCCAACCCTTCAAAAATTAATATGATAATTTATTTGAGCTCACCTCTATAAACAACCCCTAATATGTTCAGACAATATATAGAAACAATGCTACACCACTACGAGTATACTTTAACCAACCAAAACGAGTGATTTAACTAATGTGTGATGATCAATACAATGAACTTAAGCTTACTAAATCTGCGTGTTTCAATGTTTATGCACATGTCTTTGTTAGAAAACCTCTTTATGTATCTATCCTTTACATAGGAAATACACTTCAAATCAAAAACAACAAATCTAGGTATTTGAACTCAAAATATTGATAAATGTGGCTTATGGGGTTACGATCCACCTTATAATCAGTTTCATTAAAAATAACATTTTCAATCATTTTATAATCATTATTGTTTGCTGATTTATAAGCACTCATGAAATACGTATATTTCGATTTTTAAACTTCATTCTTTTACGATTTTTACAAGCCATTAGTTATACCTGTACTGTTCACAAATTACAGATTATATCAACTTCGATCACAAGCCTGCTATTTATAGGATTATTAACAACCAGAAGTTGTCGCAGATTATCTCTACACCATGGACCCATTGTTGCTGACGGCTTTTCGCCTATCGAACAGCAGTTTTCTATCACGAAAGATACAGTATTCTTTCATGTTTTTACTATTTTTTTATTTCATACACGATATGAATGAAGCATTTGAAATAAAATTATGATGCCGTGATTGAATGAAACTTGATATATACTATTATCGTTGCGTTTTAGCAGAAAAAACCATTCTAAGAACTCATAATTCTAAGTTGTTTGAAGTCAAATGTAAGGTGATTTCTTTCAAAAAGGATTGTATCAGTCAATCTGATGCAAATCATAACAACATCCAATTTTAAAACGGGGTTATTCAAAATTACACGGTATGATCGCATAATCTCGAACGAGTAGGTTGCACAAATATACAACCCACACCAAATTAAGAAAGCCCACGTCATATTATTACTAATATGGCTGAAATTTAAAAAAATATATGAGAATCTACCTTATGTACACTTCCACTTTAAACGATATATTCACAAGACACCATACTTTATTATTTTATAAACAAATTTACTCGACAAATTTTTAATATTTATATTTTTAATAAAATATCTGCTGTAGATATATGTATATACGAGTATATTTTTTGAATCATCAAAAAATGTATATCTACCTATGTATGTTTTCGAAAATATTAATCATCATTGCGCGATATTTTTCATTTCTTACACACCTCGCAATAAAACAATTTTTTTTTTCAATTTTGAGAGAATTTTTTGAAATTTTCCGAAATATTTCGTCGGCTCCAAGGAAAATATAATACTTTAAAAATATTTGTATAGATGTATACGTTAACTTACTACTTTTTTACTTTATGATAAATTGTTATCTTCTACTAATTCCGCAATTCGAGTGAAACTAAATCTTTACACCGAATTATATTTTATAAATTTTTTGCAAATGCAATATGAAAACTTCTTCTCTACATACAAAAATGATTTTAACATAAAATTTCTTAACACATCGATATAAAACCATTTTTTTTGTTTAAATATGTATTTTTATCTTACGCCACCATTTTGTCTGATCTAATTTCGAATGTATATAATTTCTAAACTAACAAAGTACTTTACAAAATATTTTTATATACGAACAATTATGTATATGCTTGTGTGTCCAAATCGCAAATTAACTTACCTGAACGCGTGAGATTACTTCACGCGCGCATTCCATTTAAATGATTAATGCACTCGCGAGTGGATTCAATTACAGTTAATTAAATTAGCTACTTAAATATGATATTGTCAACCTGGGTCTCTATACCATTTTTAGTATGTTTCATTTACAAACGTTTGGAAGAAGGTATGCAAGTGTGAGGAGTTATCGAATTGTTTTTATAAACAATGTAAATTATATAATATTAGAAAATGGTTTGTTTCAAATTGCGGCAGATCATATATACAAGGTCATGATAAATAGTTTGTTTATATATATATATATATATATATATATATATATATATATATATATATATATATATATATATATATATATATATATATATATATATATATATATATATATATTATATATATATATATATATATATATATATATATATATATATATATATATATATATATATATATATATATATGTGTGTATATATGCTATATATATAAGCCCGATAAAACCCGTTGGTTGAAATCGTCAATATACATACATATATGCAAATCAACACATTAATTTTGCAGAGATATGGGTTCGAAAAACTTTTATGATTCTAACATCGAACATTTCCAGATTTATTAGTGTCAAAAGTATATTAACCATGAGTCACAGACTAAAGTACATAAAAACGTTGATGTGTTGCAGAATTCAAAAATTATTAAGTAGGTCAAATCCATAATGTGTATGAGGAGAAAATACCTAATAAAAATGATGACATATGTCTTTACCTTTAAGTAATTTGTCATCTCGTTGTATATTACTTATGCGTTTATAATCCTTCTGGACATATTTCCATAAAAGTAATTTAATTTTTATTGGAATAGTTTTTGTTTTCTACTTTTAGCGAAGGAAAAACAAAGAATTTGTTCATTAAAATTACAAATAATTTTATAAATATTTTTAAGAAATAACAAAATGATGAAAACTATATGCTAATTATAAATCTGTAAAGAAATAAAAATTATTTTTACCTTTCCGAATTTAAAGTGTATATAGTATATTGTGTAGTGTATACACTATGCTATACATACATACATACATATAAAATATTTATTCTTGTTGTGCGCACGCATAAAAATTTTCCTAACTTTTCTCGAAACTCGACAGATTTTCTTCTCTTCGATCGTTACTATCGTGTTGTAAAAAAAAAATCTCAACTGTGATGAGTAAAAACAATTAAATGAAAATAATCGTGCAAATAAACGATCTAGCTCTATATATATTATCTTAATAATTTTTCGTTATATTTTTACCATTTTCATATTCGAACGACTGAGGTCTTGCGATCAGTAGAACACCAGCCTTGCTCCGAAGTAATATTTTCTCTAATTTATTTTACAAAATAATAATAGATAAACAGTGGCTCGGTAGCGAAACGTACACCGTTAAAATTTATAATAAAAAAAATTAAAATTATTTTTTAATAAAATATAATAATTTTAGGTGCGTTATATTAAAGTGTTAATAAAAATAATTTGAAAAAAAAACATTTATATTAATTAAAAATATTTATATATAGTGAATAATAATTTTGGTTTAAACAAATTTTTTTTTTAATTCGTTTAATAGAAATTGATCAAAATGTCTTCAGCTGTAGCGACTAAGTCTACGAAATATTCGTATAGATCGACCGGTGGAGGGCATGCCGATGTTAGCGTTGAATACAGCGCTGACTTGAGCGCCCTATCCAGATTGGAGGTAAGTTTTCCAATATGTATATCATGGAGTTTATTTGATTATGTAATACAAGTAAAAAAGTAAAGTTCATCACAAAAAAAAATAATTAATATTAATAAAAGTGATACATCTATAAAAGGAAATAGTGATTATCAATTTTAATATAATATATAACTAAACTGTTACATTGTGATATCGTAATCGTAAACTATCTTCCAAATGCTTTTTTATAGGATAAAATCCGTTTACTTCAAGAAGATCTCGAAGTTGAACGCGAATTACGTCAAAGAGTAAGTATAGATTTTGTTTTATAACCTTGCACAAATTTATTAACATTATTTAGTAATTCTATATATTGTTTTTTTCCGAACTGAAATAGTCAAATTTTCCATATCTAAAAATATACTAAACATCTAATATAATGCTCGGATATACATATGTATGTTAAGCAATCGTATGTTTTGTATACTCTACAAATAAAATCTCATTGAATGTTATCCAATTCTTTAACAAAAAAAATCTATTAGTTGCTAATTTAAATTTGTAAATTTGCATGCAAATATTTTTTGCAGACTGCGATCTCTGCGAAAATGAAAAATTAATTTTAGCCCCACGAGAAACAAGACGAAAGACATAATACATTAATGTAAAATACCTGGCGTCACTTTTCATAAATTAAGAAAGAAAAAGTTATTTTTAATAATTTGGTGAAAAATACAAAAAACTCTCTCGATTTGTATATATGTACGAGAACGAACAAAAAAATATGCATATAAAACGGTAATTTTATACGAAAAGAATTTGCGTGGGCTTGAAATTATTTATTCATTTTTTTCGTTATAGTTTTTTTTATAATTTTCCAACTTATATATAGCTTACGATAAATAATTACTTAATATATGAAATGTTAGTACCCAGTATGAATTACGGCCCACAAAATCACTCCGTAACTAGACTACAGAATGGAACTAATATCATATGTTTATCGACAAAACATATGCTGTCCCCAACTAATAATCCAAATAATATATTGAAATGATGACTATCAGAATGTTATGATGAGTCAAAAACAAAATAAACGAATGACTGATGCAAATTACTAATATAAATAAAATTATTCCAATAATCAATAGATCGAACGCGAGAAAGCCGATTTAAGCGTACAAGTAATCACCATGTCAGAACGTCTTGAAGAAGCCGAAGGTGGTGCTGAAAGCCAGGTATATAAATATATACATAATATATGCTCGAACATATGGATCCGTATATGAAACTAAAACCGATTCTTTATTTTAGTTTGAAATTAATCGTAAACGCGATGTTGAATTAGCAAAACTCCGTAAACTTCTTGACGATGTACATTTGGAATCCGAGGAAAATTCACATTTACTTAAAAAAAAACATCAAGAAATCTGTTCCGATTTTCAAGAGCAATTAGAATTGCTCACAAAAGCGAAACAAAGGTAATAACTATCATTATACTTAATAAAATATTCCATCTCTTCATTATTATTATTTTTTTATGTTTTTGGGGCTTTTGGTCGATCTAGAAATAAACTTTAAAAAACAAAATTATTTTTAGAAATAATAATCAAAATAATATACAGAATTTCTAAATATTCATATTTTTTCACCAATGTTTAAATTAACCACCAATGCAAATAATAACAATACTTTTAAGTGTAGTATATGAATGTACAACACCACTATAAATTTTCAGAGCATCATTTATTTAATAATACTTCGCGAAATTTTTATGTTATTTTCAAATCTATATGAAAAAAAAATTTATACACGAAACACAAAATATATGTTATTTTTAGAATCAGTTTTGATTGCTCGTTTACTCCGGCCAAATATGTCTGCAGAGTCATCGTTTTTTCTTGTATGTTTTTCATTTTGTAAGAATTTCTCATGCTCACTTTACGTGCCTCTCTCGTGAAAAACTTCATATTAGAAATTTGATAGTTTACGAATAAATTATAATATTTCTTTTTTTTTTGCTTTTAAACTTTTAAGAAAAACATTTATTTATTTTTATAAATATTACTCAAACTGCTTTTACAAAGAAGTCGAGAAATCCGAATTAGATCTGTATAACTCTATTGTATTGTACGCACAAACACATGTATAAAATACTTATATAAAGACATTTATTACATATATATATATATATATATATATATATATATATATATATATATATATATATATATATATATATATATATATATATATATATAAATATATATATATATATATATATATATATATATATATATATATATATATATATATATATATATATATATAAATATATATTTATATATTATATATATATATATATATATATATATATATATATATATATATATATATATATGTACATAAATATATTATCGTTTCAAAATACATTGACCCTGCTTCCCTCCCCCACTGCTAAAAGTGTTTTAAAAAACATACGTAAACCGCATAGTATCTTCAAATAACATTGACTTTGACCTGATGCAGGATCAGACAAAATTAAGAATAAGATGCATTTTCTTCTATTTTAAGTCGAATCACATTTGCTATTTCTTGTTCAGTTATATAAAAAAGCATCTAGAACTTGTAATAAACAAAGTTATCAACATGTTCTCTATACAGAAAAAAAATTACTGCCTTTATTATGACATCGCCAAAAATATAAATGGAATCGTGTGAAAATTATCTCACACATTATTAGACTCGGTAATAATGGTTAACATATGCACAATATGATATTTAAAATTCACAACATTTTCGAACAAACAAATTCCAGATTTTCAAAAGAATAAAAATTAACTAAAATCAGCGATTTTCTGAAAAATGGAAATCTAAAATTAAATTATCGTAATTTTGGACATAAGAATAGATTTTAGTTTCGATATTTTATACATATCGGGGGTAGTATAGTTGTGTTATTTATCATAATAATCAAAAAACACAAATAATAATTCTGCCAAAAATATATTTCAGCATTTTGGCATGAAGTAATCGCTTGTAATGAAGTTGGCATGGTTGTTGACTAATTAGTAGAGTTGAGTTAAGAAAATGTATTTTAAAACCACTTTGATGTATATTACGAAATATATTAGATAATAAATAATTTGGTAGGTTCAACTGTATCGCATTATATTCATGGATAATTTGATCATTGGAATTTCAGTGTTAATTTGTTTATAGTATCAGGATATAGATTTCACATTCAATTTATAGTAGTTGGATTTTAATGATTATAAACGTTAATTTTCGATTTCTTCGTTATAAAGATAAAGAGTTTATGTATTACTTAACTGTTTTACCATTTTCAATAATATATTTATTTTCAAATAAATTTTAATTATTAACATTAATACTCTTTCCTATTTTTTGTTAATGTGAAGAAAAGTATAAATAGCTAATTTGTCTAACTATGCGTTACTATGTTCATTGTTTGAATTTAACGTTGAAACATTCGTTTAAAAATAAACCAACTTTATTATTCAAACTGGATTAGGAATGCGATGTACACTTAACCACCAGACTATCATAATATGTATGATAAGATTTAGCGACCGAACTGACTAGATATATCTAGTAATGTGAGTTTATCTATATCAATAGATTAGCAAAAATGAAATAGAACCCTTAAAATTAAATATATAGCAGTTAACTGCTTTTGCTTATGAAGTTCAGATGAAGTACCAACTATATAAAAGTACTTTATACATTTCATATATCTATGCTTCACCATAAAGACGAGAAAATATTAAACATTTAAAATCAAATTAATTTTAATTTTAAAAATGCCAAAATTAACCATAACCATAATGAACTATTTTTCTAAATTGGACAAATGCTACTATAAAATCTGGAGGAACATACAATACCAAAAACTTTGGAAATTTCAAATGTTTGGTTGAACAAAGGATCCCTTTTTTCTTTAATTTAAATATAATTAATTAATTATTGTTAAAAAATTTCAATTTTGATATTTTATTCAAAATTTTCAAGTTCAAGTAATCATTAATAAAAATTTTCCTATATTTATAATTGACCACCTATAATACTGTATTACAACAAAGTCGATTAAAGTTAAGTTTTGTAAATCAACTCGCGAAATGTATTGTAAATATTTTTAAACATATTAAACAAATGTGCGGTACCCTATCTAAAAATCAAAATTTCACAAACAAGTTTTATAAATTGGAAATTTAGCTAAATATTTGTCTTTATAAGATTATTGTATAATGCTTGTTGGTATAAATACTTAAGGTAGCAAATCCTAAGGAATAAAAAACATAATACGTTTCTTAATACAGATAACTCACTGAATTAACTTTCACTAAATTATTTTATTTTGATTCATTTCAATTAAAAGTTTTTTAAACGTAATTATCGCTTTTCATAGAAACATTCTTTATTCCTTCACCTCTTAGATACGTTCAGAATAATTTGCTAGATACGTAACATAAGTTACGATTATATTTCACCTAAACAAAACCTTTTAATAAAAAATTGAAACGTTAATTTAGAATTTCGGAAATTAGATACGAGTATATATTCTGAAAAATAAGTCTTTAATTGATAAGTCTCAAGAAACACATACTTGTACCACAAATAACTACTACAGATAGCCAAACTATATGGAGAAATCATGTATACTAGACTGAAATAAGGGGAAATAATTGTACCCTGGATGAAAAGGTTATAATTGAATTTTATTGTCTCTTTCATTCCTTTAGCATTGATATTACGATAAATAAATATTTGTATATAAATTTTGTATAAAATATGACGAACTCATTTACTGTCCTGAATGAAACTAATCGCATTTATTTGATTTCATGTATGTGTTTGAACTTAGTTTTATAGATTTGATTGAATTTTATTTATCGTAATATCAATGGTAAAGGAATGAAAGAGAAAATAAAACTCAAATATAGCCTTTTCTTCCAGGGTACAATTAATTTCCCTTATTTCAGTCTAGTATACATGATTTCCCCATATAGTTTGGCTATCTGTAGTAGTTATTTGTGCTTGTACAATATATGAATAAAATATTTTTTATTCTAGTCGTATTTGCAACTGTAGCCCATCTAAATTGATTGTCGTTATTTGTTAACAATTATTTCTGTCAAAAAAGAATTTTGTCAAAATAGGTAAGTGAAATCTACTCAAGATGGCGGCAAATAAGTAAATAAGTTTTAATTAAGTCGTATTAGTAACTGTTGCCAATCGTCATAATTTTTTGCAATTATTACTATCAAAATAAAACGTCCGTCAACATAAATTAATGAAATCAATTCGAATGGGTTTGCTTCTTTAAGATGACGATACATAGGTAAACAAGTTTCAAATGTGTATTGATTTCAAAGACGGTTTAACCTTCCTTGAACCAAATTCAGTAAATTCTTTAACTGTGTTTAAAATATATGCTTATTCATTCGCATTCAGGCTTCAAATTTATAGTAAATAAATAAAAATATACCTGAAATATGTCTGTCTATTCAATCATATGTTAAAAGTTTGGCAAACAACCTTTATGAGTAAGAAAATAACAAAACTTTTATGTGCTCTAGTATTATTGCGGACATTTTCAATGAAATTAACACTAAATATTTTATATTTAATAATAAAAAACGAAAAGTATAATAATTTTATTTACAAAATGAGAGAATTGAATCTTTTACTAGACCTCTAAAATTTTCTAGTTCAAAGAATATATTCACACGTCAGTTATTTCATAGATTTTCTCCCTTTTGGTTAAGTATCATTTTTTTATATTGGAGATATTATCAAACCTTCGGGTTTATGAACATCATTGTTTTCCTTCTTATAACTTTTAGTGTTTTCAAAAAAAAATAAGATACTTACGTTTGATAATCCATGGTGTTGCTCGTTAATAGCTTTCTACTCAACCAAATTGAAGATCTCAAAAAAAAATAAAATAATTATTTTATAAATAAAATTATTGAAAATAAAACACATTTAATTTTTAACCATTATATTCTAAATCGTTATCAGAGTAAAACCATATGCTAATCAGTAATATATACGAAATTTTATTTATTTCACCCCAAAAATAACAGTTACCCCAAATAAAACAAAATTACGTAGACGGTTTCTGACATATATATATACTACTAAACTGACCCACAAAACGGACTATAACTGTAATAAAACGATAAAGTTATCGGTAGTTAATTTAGCAGAGATATGAACCATTTGTAAGACACACCTAACCAAATAACGTTAAAACATTTAAGCTATATCGGGTAGACTTTATTCCTTTCTTAAAATAATTAAAACTTACTTAATGAAGATTTTATTCGTTCTATGGAATTAAATACATAATTTACTACAACATCAAATACTTATGTATATGGTTTACGATTATTCTTTAGACTTTATTAGTTTTTCCGCACATCATTTTCCGTTTTTTTCCTAGTGACGCTTCAACTCAGTATTTGTCGTCTGTCAATAGCAATCTTTTTACCTTTTAAATATATTCCGATTATGCTGTAAAGAAGGCATTTCTCGTAGTATTATCCAATACGTTAATTTTACATTTAAATGTTAATGTTACCTCATTTATTTTAACCTACAGCTATAGTTTATATAATTCTATAATTCAATATTAAATTTATCTATCGAGTTAGAAAATTGTTCAAAAATCAAATTGTTGAACACATTGAGAACAATTGTTTGTTCATGTAATTATATTCAATTTTCCGAATACACCACAAAAAAATGGACGATCTTTTGTACATCTGTGATTATATACCTGCCATCGTAATATTGATAATTGTAAAACTACAATATTAGTTGTCCTGGAATTCTCTAAGATATTTGATATTATGGTATCTATTCAAAATTAATTTATAAATTTAATTTATATAAATTAATTTTGAACAGATAATTTTGAACCACTCCAGCTGTTAACCCTTTTCGTATATAACTGTATAATGCTGTTTTACTCATGTACGCTTAAAATCAACCAATTTTCTTTGGAGCAATCGTGCCGATATTATCTCTATCTTAAGTCGATGATATAATAAGATGCAGATAAGACCCAGTCTGTTATCATTGTCATTTATAAGTGTCCATTGGTATAATTATATCCATGATTCCCATTGGTATTTTATGAGCATAATTCTTTATTCCCATAATATCCGTTAACTTGGGCTATTTATTAACAAATTTTTTACCTGGGATAACCATATTTAGATACTAATTGCACAGTAGTTTTTCTAAACTTATAGTGTGTAAATTTATTAGTTGTATAGTTGTATAAACAGTTAAACGATCTAAAAAAATATAATGAACTATATTTAATATATTATAATCTAGAGTTTAAATTAAAGCGAGTAACCACTTCTCATCAACATTTAAGAGAGTTTCTCGGCGTGATGAGAAACCCTTTTAACTACTAAGCTAAAACCGGCGACATTATTTATAAATAATTATTAATGGGCTGAAAAATGAAAATGAAAAATTAAACATTGGTGTTTATTTGATGCATACAAAAATTTATCCTATTTAAAATCAACCAAGCATCATCAAAATTTGAATAATTAAAAAAATGGTCGTAATAAGAAGTATATTAAAATTTTCGAAGTGGCCGGTATCGGTATCAGATATTTTTTTGAGTTTAATAATGTTATTTAATTAAATTATAAGATTTTATTTATAACATTGCGATGGTATAATGATCAATGACTTTGGCAATTCCGGAAATACAAAATGGAATAATGTTAGTTTCTTATATTAATTACTACTAAATTGCTAATCAAATAGCACTTATTTACATTTCAAATCAAAAATTAACAAAACATGGATACAAACCAACAAATAATTAAGGTGAATCCTTCTTTTTTAAGAAAACGAGTCAATTTACATTCAATTCCGTCTGTAAATATCACCAACGTTGTATACGTCCAATGTTGTTAATTTAGCTAGCTTCTTACTGCAAGAGGTAGAAGTCTCATTCTCTTAGAACAAGTACTTTTTCAAACTACGATCTAGTTAAACGATCGTATTCTCTTTTTTAACCTACATCCACAGAATGCATGCAAACACAAAGTAGTTGCACTCTGCATTGCAAATCTGTAATAAAAAAGTTTAAAAATACTTAATAAGTGAAAAAAATGGTGAATGTAGGTATTTTTCTTTTGCCATATTAGTTACTATTACAATTTAATATTCATAATTTACACATACAACTAACGATAGTTTAAATATTTTTAATTATTTAACTACATAAAACTTTAGACAAAAGCCTGATTTCAATTATGAAAAAAAATGTTGTCAGTATTTTTTACTGGAAAACCAAAGCGAGAAAAAAATCAAAAATACCATTAGAGTGACAGAGATCGTTTTTTACTTTTTTCTTTTTTTTACAGTGGATATATTTTGACGAATTTCAAATTTGTTTTTGTTTCGTAAAAAAGACAAGAATCACATTGAATCTGAAACAATAAATTAAAAAAACATAAACTTAACATAATTATTCATTATTTTAACAATGAATTAAGATGAATTACACAAAACAAAATGTTTAAATTATCAATCGACCATAAAATAACTAATGACGAAATAAATAATGACGTCATACAAACGATTTCTCATCCATATACATTTTTCTTATAAAATATTTTCCAGTACTGAATAAAAATACTTCGTCATTCTATAATAATTATTTCAGTAACCTTCAAAATTTATTCAGTAATGAATACATTTTTTATATTGGAATTTTTTTTTATTTTTCTTACACTTTTAGAAAAATTGTAGTTTAAAAGTTCTATTCCATGAGAAAAATTGACTGTCAGTAAAAACTAAAATGAGACAAAAATATATATTAAACAGTAGTGCAAACGAAACAAAAAACCATCTCAGTCAAACTTGACTGGAAAAATATTTGTGTTTGTGGTAGTGTGACTGCCATAAAAATTATTAAATTGAATACTTTTTATTGCAGTCACACTCAGCCTTCTACATAATTTGTGTAAGACAAGAAATTATTTTCGCACACAACCAATTTTATAGTCAAGGGTCAAATAGTCGATATATTATTTTGGTAAAATTATAATTGAATTGAAATAACAAATGATATATGTGTAGCTTTGAGATATTTAATAATAAATTTTAAATCACAATTAATAAAATCTCCAACAATGAATAAATAATGAGTTTTGTGGTTTGGGGTCCTTCAAAATTCTGCTATAATTCGCTATAAATAAATAAAAAAACAATAACGTTGTCTTTGTCTTTTAGTTGAAGTTTTATTAATATTTTCTCTTTTCGTCTTTTTTGACTGTCAGTCAATTTTTCCCATGGAAAAGAGCCTTTATCCTACTTTGACTATTTTGTCAGTATATTTTTCATAATGGAAATCAGGCTTGATCCTGCTTAGAAAAAACGAGAACAAAGAAATTACTACTTCTGAAATGGCAAAAGTCCTCTTCGGTTTATTTCTCCAATATTGAAACATTTATTAACAATAAAGATTATGGTATTAAAAGTGTATAACAATTATTTGTCAAATTCAATTAGGTGATTATTAAGATAAATGTCATCTTCAAACATGGTGTTATAACAAATAATACTTAACTGAAATACCAAATTTACAGTAAGAAATACACTTTCAAATTCAATATAATCACTTCACACCGAGTTTATTGATAACATTAATCTATAGCTTGACAGTACACATTTTACTAGAATAGACGTTTAATAGAAACTAAATTAATTTTTTTAAATTGAATTAAAAACAATGTAATTCATATATACGGAATTCGAGGTTATGAAACTTACTCATCTTCTACCCGTTGGGGCAAATTATAATTTTAAAATACTTTATTTTGTTTTTTTTTTGTACATGTAATTGCGACATTTAGTAGAACTATATAACTGTAGTAAAACTATTATAAATAGATGCAATAACAAATTAAAGTACTATAACTAGTTTCATCATTCCTGATTAAGTAATTTTAAATTATTAGTGAAAATTACTAAATTTTTGTTTTTCATGTTTATATTTTTATAGAGCTGAAAAGGAAAAAAGTAAATTCCAACAAGAAATCTATGAATTATACTCTCAAATCGAAAGCTTTAACAAAGATAAAATTGTACATGTTAAGCATATTGAAAAATTGGAAATTTCAATTACCGAATTGAATGTTCGCATTGAGGAATTGAACCGTACAATTGTTGACATTACATCGCACAAAAGCCGTTTGTCACAAGAAAATGTTGAATACTTGAAGGAAATTCAAGACTTGAAAGTAAGCATTGAAAGTATTAATTTCTCAAAATCGCAAGCTATTTCACAATTGGAAGATGCAAGACGTCGTTTGGAAGATGAAGATCGTCGCCGTTCGTTGTTGGAATCACAATTGCACCAAGTAGAAATTGAATTAGATTCGATCCGTATTCAACTTGAAGAAGAATCAGAAGCTCGTTTAGATTTGGAAAGACAACTTGTTAAGGCAACCGGTGAAGCTCAACAATGGCATTCGAAATACGATTCAGAAGTAGCCGCACGCGTTGAAGAAATTGAAGAAATTAGACGAAAATTCACTATTCGTATTCAAGAATCAGAAGAACATATTGAACAACTTTTGATTAAGCTTAGCAATACGGAAAAGCAAAAGAGCCGTCTTCAGAGCGAGGTTGAAGTACTTATTATTGATTTGGAAAAAGCTAATGGTGCTGCTCGTGAATTATCAAAACGTGTTGAAGTTTTGGAAAGAACAAATATCGAAATTAAATCACGTTTCGAAGAAACACTTGCTTTGTATGAAGTTTCACAACGTGATTTGAGGAACAAAGCCACTGAACTCCAACGTACACTTCATGAATTGGAAAAGGCACGTGATGCCAAGGAACAATTGGTCCGTGAAAACAAAAAATTATCTGATGAAGTTGGTGAATCACGTAATATTATCGCCGAACTTACACGTCGTCTTCATGAATTTGAAATTGAAATTCGTCGTTTGGAAAATGAACGCGATGAACTTACCGCTGCCTACAAGGAAGCCGAAGCCGTATGTTTACTTAAATGAAATTTTCAAACATTACTTAGCCTCTAACAAATATTTTGATTATTTAAGGGTCGCAAAGCTGAAGAACAACGTTCACAACGTTTAGCTGCCGATTTCAATCAATTCCGTCATGAAGCCGAACGTCGTTTACACGAGAAAGATGAGGAAATTGAGGCTATTCGGTAAGTAAATCTGTTTCAATTTTAGCTATTTCAAAAATATCAAACTTTAGACAGTGAAAATTCGATTTCTTTTTATATTGAATTATTTAATCGATGCTCGTGCACACCTTACCAAGAGCAATTATGTATATGAAGATTTTGTTTTGTATGTGGGAAAGTTATTTGTGCATATGTACATAGTTAAAGATGAATAAAGAAAAGGTTTTGTGCATAAGAAATTTATAAAAAGAATAAAAAAACACCACACCAAAGCCAATAAAGAAAATTTTCAAATCAAAATAGAAGCATTAGAAATGTTTTAAATTGTTATTTTTGTATCATTCTTCTTGGTACATGAAAATAACGAAATAATGATGCAGAACATAGCCAAGAAAAATAGATGGCATGCGAAGGTTATTTATACAACAAAAAAATATTGAAAATGACTAAATAATGTCATTGATTTGTAAAATAATTTAATTGAATGTTTAGTCAAATATTCTGCTTCTAATCGATCTAGACTAAATAAAAAAATTAAAACCCAAAAAAAAACTAAACACAGTTGAGTGGCCCTTCAAACAGTTAAACGCAGCATTACAATTTAAAATTTCTAAATTCAGTGACAATTTTTTTTAATTTTGTTTTGTTTATTTAAATTTAATTAAAGTTATTTTTATATATAATATATACATACAATTGAAATGGCCCTGATGTATGCGAAGAGGTGTCGTCGTACACCAATTAGACAAATATACGAAGATAATTATGGTTACACGATAAATTTCTATCAACCAATGATCGACTATATAGAAGAGAAACGTTTAGGAAAAAATCCTCAGTATCCACATTTGCCGTGGTCGAATGAGCGTGGTTTAGAAAAATATCGCTCTAATAATTTAATAAAAAAGTACTCAAGTGGTTGTATAAAAAATTTAGCAACAGAAGTGGCCAAAAATACTGAAGATAGTAGAATTGATTTCCGTGTAATAAAACGTTCACCATTTTCGGTGATAAGAAGTGTTACTGCATCTCGCATCGAAAAACATTTAAGTAGCACCAGTTCTGTGGAAAATATAAAAAATAAAATTAATCAAAGACAAAGTGAATTACGTGACGAACAAATAATGGAAGATTTAGCATTGTCGCGCGCTGTAAACGAAATGCGTAGCAATAGGAAGGAAATTGTACTATCATCAACGTTAAAAAGTGCCATACGTGGTAAATCATCTCAAGCAATATGCGAAGCATTGCTTGCAGATAGTCGACGTAATATTGCTAAATATAGATTAAGTTCTCCTGATTCAGATTTGGATACATTAGAATTTATGCGCCATAGACGGGCGGCAAGTGAATCTCGAAGCCATAACCGATCATATCATGTAGAGAGTTATGAAGGGAGGCAGGTTAACACGAATATAGGGAGGCAGGTTAACGCCAATGTTACACAATCTTTCCAAGAAATGCAAAACGATTTGAAACAATTTAGCTCGAAAGCTACGAGTATTTTTGAAAATACAAGGTGCAACGTAGATACTATTTATAGTTATTAATTTTTAATTCAATTATATTTAATTATCTAATTAAAGTAATATTTTATTTATGTACATTCTTCATATTTATATACATACATATAGCAAACAAACAAGTATTGAAATTGAACAATTGAATGCCCGCGTCGTTGAAGCCGAAACTAAATTGAAAACTGAAATCTCCAGAATCAAGAAGAAGATGCAAATCCATATCACTGAACTTGAAATGTCATTAGATGTAGCCAACAAAACCAACATTGATTTACAAAAGATTATCAAGAAACAATCATTGCAATTGACTGAATTACAATCCGCTTACGACGATGTTCAAAGGCAATTGCAACAAACTTTAGATCAATATGGTGTTGCTCAACGTCGTCTACAAACACTCACTGGGGAACTTGAAGAAGTTCGCATTAATTTGGAACAAGTTCAACGCAGCAAACGTACAGTTGAAATTCAATTGGAAGAGACAAATACCCGTGTTAATGATTTGACCGCCATCAATATTAATTTGAATACATCCCGAGCAAAACTTGAACAAGAAATTACAACACTTGCTAGTGATTATGAAGAAGTTACCCGTGAACTTCGCATCAGCGATGAACGTTACCAAAAGGTTCAAATTGAACTTAAGCACACCGTTGAAATCCTTCACGAAGAGCAAGAAAGAATTGTTAAGATTGAAGCCATTAAGAAATCATTGGAAGTTGAAGTTAAGGTATAAACATTTCAAACGCAAATTAAAGTTTTCTGTTTGAAAAATACTAATTATATTATTTTGTATGTATGTATTTAGAATCTTTCCGTTCGTTTGGAAGAAGTTGAAGCCAATGCTGTTGTTGGAAGCAGACGCATTATTAGCAAACTAGAAGGTCGTATTCGCGATTTAGAAATTGAATTGGACGAAGAAAAGAGACGACATGCCGAAACAATCAAAATCTTAAGGAAAAAGGAACGCAGCGTCAAAGAAGTCATGGTTCAAATTGAAGAAGATCAAAAGACAATTCTATTGCTTCAAGAATCATTGGACAAAGCCACATCCAAAATCAATATTTACAAACGTCAATTAAATGAGCAAGTACGTTATAACTCTTTGATAGTCGTAACTATAGTTGTTTATATTTGAACTTTACTAATCAATTTAATTTAGGAGGGTATGTCTCAACAATCTGTAACACGTGTACGCCGATTCCAACGGGAACTTGAAGCCGCTGAAGATCGTGCCGAAGCAGCCGAATCAAACTTAAATCTTATTCGTACAAAACATCGATCATTTGTGACAACATCCACTGTTCCTGGATCTCAGGTTTATCTTGTACAAGAAACCACAAGGACAGTCACCGAAAACTAAAAACATTAAAAACAAACACACCCATATACACAATATTTAATTCGACCACACATACACACATAATATTATATTCTAAAATATAAAAAAAGTTTTCAATGTTTTGTCTTTTATTTTCGTTTTATAACTTTTGAATATATATATTTTTTAATAAAACAAATTTAAATATAAATTTTAAAATCTTTTAACTCAGTTATTATATAGATTTATTGTATGCTTCAAAACCCGACCGAAAACATCTCATATTTTTAAAAAATATATATATTTATTATAAGATTCAAATACTATTTTTAAAAAAGATCGATCTCAATTTACCAAGAACGAAATTACCAGAGATCAGATTAATAACAAACTAAACTATATGTATGTACGGAATCAAATTATTTATAAGTTATAACAATATAAAAGCAAAATAAAAATAATAATAGTCAATTAAAAATTGTCAGTACTACATAAATTTAAATTTATTTAAATTTAATTAAAACCTCTTTCGAATATATATATATATATATATATATATATATATATATATATATATATATATATATATATATATATATATATATATATATATATATATATATATATATATATATATATATAAATTTTAAAAACTCAAACGAATATCTTAAGTCAATTTAAAACAAAAAAACAAATAAATTGTATCGTAACTTTCATGTATTTTTAAGATAATTTTCTTTCATTTAATACTTTGAATGGAATAAGTATTTTAAGTTTTTACAAGCCTGATCTACTGTAATATCAATAGAAATTATCCACTATAAATTGTATTTTACGCGCAAATATCTTAAAGAAAAACAATCCAACCAAGAACTAATATGGGCTTTCAAATTTCAATTCCATATATTGAATTTAAAAACAAAAATCGTGTCTCAAACGAAAATATTAATGCGGAAAACCACTATGCTTATGGCAAACATCAGCATGAAAGTCACCATTATTAATTTACAAACTAAAATACAATAATTACCAATAATAGTTTTTTACACTGTTTATCATTTTGTAATAATAACCAAATAAATTAAATTATCTGTATACTTTTTATTAATTTTATTTTTGGTTTTATCTTATTGTTGTGGAAATTTCATATTTAATTTAAATAAAAAACAAAAATATATTCAAAAAACCACCAGCTAAATGTTTTTAATTCCGCAAACAAAAAAGAAAAATTTAAAAATAAAAATAATTCAAAATATTTGACTTACCTCCTAATCGATGAACTCTTCAATAATACATAATTCGAATTAATTGACCTTGAAAAGTATATCACCGTTTTTACTAGAAAACCCTTTTCTGCAATGAAATCAACATACTATACATCTGTCAAAGTTAACTCTTACAGCTGTTGAAGATGGTCGAACAAAAATGTGAAAATGTATAGAATCGAATAAATCTGATTATTATGGTTTAATGTCGTTTTAAACCGTGATGAATCCCTACAATGAAGTCTTATACTAAATGAGACCAAAACATCTATATAATAGTCCAAAATTGGTAAATGGAAGAAGGATATATCATTTTTTTTATTAAATCAATGATTAAATTAATAGATTATTATAGTTATCCATATTCCATTTAAGAATTTTGGACTGTTAGTAGTTTTATTCAAAATTGTGGAAAAACACCAAAGCACAAGTACTATCGTAGCATTACCAATAAAATTATTTCCATCTATATTTAATTGGGGACAGAACCCAAGACCTTCTACATGGCATTGGGCAATGGGCATTGGCAATTACTCAAGTAATTATATCTGTGTCGTAATATATTCAACTTTAAATCTTTAATGGCATCAAATGGCCACTATCGGCGAATCACAAAAATGGTTACCTAGGGTGTTCGAGAGATTTATTTTTGTATATTATCTCGAAAGAATATGAAAACAGATCGGTTTAATGCTGGTAAATATTTTATTGAATGTCAGTGCCATATGGGACACAATATTGTGCCTCTAAACCAGACAAATTCGAGTTTAGTCGAGTTTATAATATTTTTTACAAAATTTTAATATTTTTATTCACACATTTCAAACAGCATTTCATTAATCATAGTTGAAGCGGGAGATAAAGGGTTTAAGGTCAGGGCAGCATGTAAAAGTCATTGTTAAACCTATCACTACCTGATAGATTTAACAATGACTGAAACTCCATCCTCTTGTTGAAACCACACGTTAAAAAGGTTCCGTTGTCTCAAAAAGTTATCAATCTTGTTACGATAACGTTCCACAGTAACATACTGTAATCCCATACCCATCTTTATCAGGAATTTTTTAGTTTTTCTTCACTTGTGTTGTCGCTAAAATTGGTCCCTTTTACTTGCCACAGAGCTTTCTTCTTCAAAATAATTCACTGATAAGTAATGGGTTTTAATTTTACAAGACATTATTTCTACCTTAAAATACGTGTTAACACTCGTTGGTTTATTTAACATTGATCAATAATAAAATTTGACATGTTTATACTTTCACGACTGCAAAATAGGAACTGTTAAAATTCATGGTAACCAACAAAATGAGTACACTCCCATTATGCTCCCTATAACCGCAAATATCCATTCGAAAATCAGAAATATTTTGATTTTCGAATGGATACTTGCTGAAACGGATACTTGTTTGAAATATCTACAGTGGAGTTAGATTCATCTTGTAGAACAAAGAACCAAAAACTATATTTTGCTGATCTCCAACAAGTGATTTAGTTTGAAATTAATCTTTTTAACTGAGCAAGTCCTGACTAAGAAAACTAATAGAAAAAAACATACTCACAACACGAAGATGGTAAGTTAACAGTATTCTACGGAATCTCAAGAACAACAACACCACTGGAATTGGTAATATATACATAGTTGAAAAACTCAATGACCTTGTATATATATAGCAGCAGAAACAATATAGCAGCGACCTCATTTTTGATTAATGGCTAATTAAGTTAAGATTTTGTTAGTGCCTTAGAAACATACGCAACTAGCTGATAGTTTTGTAATGATAATGCCCAAAACTTCACGAGCTATTATCTACTTGTAACTTTACATTTGCCTTTGAATCAAATAATTTGAGTACTGGTGAAATAGAAAAAGCGTTCTTCAGCTCATTAAAAGCCATATTTCTGTTTTCTGTTCACACCAATTCTTTTAACAAGCCTTTTAACAACAGTTTTCTCAGCGGTACTATTATACTAGATAAATAAAGATAAATAGGTTACAAATGTCTTACAACTGATACAATTCCATTTTATCTTGTTTATCATTTTTAACTTTTTTATAACTTCAACTGTTTGCGGGTCAGGTGATGTACATTTTGAGCTTTATTAAATGCCACAGAAATATAATTTTTTCACGTTGAATACACACTTGTCTTTTTTAACTTTACACAACAAATTTACTTATCCTCAAGTTGTATACTTCTGTGCTCGTAAAAATAAAAATATCATCCGCGAGCATTCAAAATTTTCTATGCTTTTTAATTCTTTGTACATTAAATTTTGAAAGATTTCAGAGGCTGAAGCTAGTTCAAATGATAATCTTTTGTGAGAGTAAAATTCACAACTAACTTCAAGAACTAGAGAAAAATTTCCTCCATGGCTTTTAAAAGATGATATCGCCGAAAAATATTTTTATTCACGACCTTTGGATACAAACATACCTTTAACTTGTTACCTTTACGGACTATCACCTTTGGAGGCTATTTGGAGTTTTCTAAGGTGCCTTAACTATTATAAATGTTTTCATTTAGTTTTAACTCGTGCACTCTTACGATAAGGTTATGTTCCTCAAATGCTGTTTATCCTAAAATTGGTGTTACTGTTTCATTAATTGTTTTTTTTATTTAAAGGTGGTGTTGTTTCTTATCTTGTTACGTGGCTCAAGTTCTGTGCCCATAAGGATAATATTTTTTAACCCAGCAATTAACACAGACACAAGATCAATTCAAACTGTATTTGTAAAACTCCATTACCAATTAGTGTCACGACTAAATTTGAATATAGAATGAAATTTTTAAAGGGAGTTTTTTAATTTTTCGGTTTTATTAGGAATCTTAGAGCACTTTGATACACCAGCAGTGATTGCTCATCATTGTATAAATGTATTAAAGTTTATTTGTTGGAATGAATTATAAACTTCAGATGTTGATAGTCTAATCAATTATCGATATAGTGAAAATATCTAGTACAGGAGATGTTTTCAAATATGTAAACTATAAATGGGTATGTACATGATTTAAGAGTGCAATCCAGAATTCTCGTGATATGTTTAGAAGAGTTTCAGAACTGCACCATACGTGATGTGCACATCTTTTAAATCTACTTAATGCATGAATCATATTGTTGACACACCTAGACCTGTAATGTAAATAATACTGCAGTGATTAACAATATCAAAAAATTAGTATCACACCATCATTTAAACAACAAAACAATAGTAAAATAGCGTCGGAAAATAACTGCAAGGAAGATACAAGGGAATAACAATGGCAATTAAAATAACCATTAAAAACCAAATTAATACATGCACCATATTTACAGATTCATTGAGCGCCTGCACTTCTCTAAAACACCCAAACAAAAACAAGAAATATTACGAACACAATGTTTACCAAACTGCAAGGACAAGCTACATAACGGTTACAAGTAAGAGGCAAATACAAAATTATAATTAGCAAAAAACTAGAGCAAATATTATCTGACCAACAAATAGAAAGAGTTAAACGAATTTATCAGAAAAATTAAAGCAGAATTCTAAATCGTATTTTTAATAATATATTAATTGATTATAGACAAACTTAACATTTTTCTTTACATTGCGATACCAAATACCATAATATTTTTCCCGATGTTATGCACCGAGCTAACTTCAAAATATAATACACTAACTACATCTAGTATACAATAGCCGCTTCTTAAATAACGGGTGATTTTTTAAGAGCTTGAGAACTTTTTTTTAAAAAAAAACGCATAAAATTTGCAAAATCTCATCGGTTCTTTATTTGAAACGTTAGATTGGTCCATGACATTTACTTTTTGAAGATAATTTCATTTAAATGTTGACCGCGGCTGCGTCTTAGGTGGTCCATTCGGAAAGTCCAATTTTGGGCAACTTTTTCGAGCATTTCGGCCGGAATAGCCCGAATTTCTTCGGAAATGTTGTCTTCCAAAACTGGAATAGTTGCTGGCTTATTTCTGTAGACTTTAGACTTGACGTAGCCCCACAAAAAATAGTCTAAAGGCGTCAAATCGCATGATCTTGGTGGCCAACTTACCGGGCCATTTCTTGAGATGAATTGTTCTCCAAAGTTTTCCCTCAAAATGGCCATAGAATCGCGAGCTGTGTGGCATGTAGCGCCATCTTGTTGAAACCACATGTCAACGGATTTTCTGCCAACTTTTCTAGGGCCCATTCACTGAAAATTCGACGTTGTGGCAGATCGTTCGACTTCAGTTATGAAATGTCAAAGCATACTGAGCATCTTTCTCTTTGACACCTTGTCTGAAATCCCGCGTGATCTGTCAAATACTAATGCATGAAAATCCTAACCACAAAAAAATCACCCGTTATTTAGATTAAGATAACTTTAGACATTAAAACATAATAAATTAGCAAAATATAGGTTAATTCTCTTTACCAAAAATCAACGTAAAACTTAAATTTACCGACCAAATGGGACAGTTGGAGCGGGAGGTGCCGGCTTCGAATCCCGATAGGGACAGGATTCTAAAGGTATTTTTCACCTTACGATTACGAGCGGTGGTGTGAATGAACACATCTATAACCCCCTGTTGGAGTGCAAAATTCATGGGCCAACCCATCTTCCATGTCAGTAGCTGGCAAGGAGCTATGGAATGTTCAGATGGTTCTACGTAAATCGGACCTAGAGTAAAGTAAGGACGTAAATAAGCGAAAGAGTTGAAAGTGCCTCGAGCCCCGAAACAGATTGTACAGATAAAAACAAACAAAGAAACAACTTAAATATGGTGATGTGAGTGGTGACATTCAGGCAATGATTGCACGAACTACCCTGTATCGTTCTATTGACGAATTTAATTGTATTGTTACGGACACGAGTGACATCTCTGATTGAATAGAATAACTAAATGTTCGTAATTGGAAATCAGCATGAATTGCAGTATACAGGCGAGATAATAAATAAATAGAAAATTTTACTATGACCGAGAAGCGGGCAAAATGAGTATAAATACGAGAACAGAAAGCGTAGAGTTTCAGTTTGAATTGGAACAGCGACAAGTTAAAATCGGGAAAAAGTGATAAAAAGTAAAATAGTAAAAGTAACAGTGAAATAAAAGTACTGTAATAGTGAAGTGTGGTGATTATTAATAAAAGTTGGAGCTGAAGAACGAGCTGGACGCACGGGGTTTTTCTACAGCGGGTAGCAAAGCAGAATTAAAAGAAAGGCTACAACAAGCTTTGCTGGAACTGAACATCGATCCACACCACTACAAATTTAATACTGGAGTATCCAATGCGGAGGATCCAATGGAAGGGACACCAAATGCTGGAGCAACCATTGCTTCAGTAACAATAAATAAACCTACCCCAGCACCTACAGATTTCGATATGGGGCAGTTAATGGCAGCGACAACAAATCATGGCCAATCAAGAAAATTTGAAAACCGAAATGCTGACCAAACAAAGCGAATGCCGCAACATGGTCTTAGATAGACTGGAACAACAAGATAATATTCAACGGCATTTTATATCCGAAGTGAGTGAAAAGTTTCGCGAAATGTCCATTTCATTAAATGCCAAATCGAGCAACGATTCGAAGCAACTGATGAAAGGATTTTGAAACTTGAAAAAGAGATGATAGATATTAAAAATAATGGCGGTGCTACTCAAATTCTAAAAACAGTCAGCGGAATTAAATTAAAGCCTCCGACATTCGACGGAACAACGTCGTTTAATATTTTTAAATTACAATTTGAAACGGCAGCATTAAGAATTAATTGGTGCAAGGAAGACAAGGTAGCGGCTCTCTTTGTGGCGTTATAAGGTGGTGCGGCAGAAATGTTGCAGATTGTTCCAGAATCCGAACGTGGGGACTATGATAGAATCATGTTAGCCTTGAAACGAAAATATGGTGCTGATCATAAACGAGAGCTATATAGGATGGAGCTCAACTGTCGTTCTCAGCGAATCGGTGAAACACTACAGCAGTTTGCAGCGGACATAGAACGATTGGTGCATCTCACCCACTTTAATATGGTGCCCGAATACACAGAAAGAATAAAAATTGATGCGTTTACTGATGGTATTCGTGATGTAGACACAAGACGAGCGGAAGTGTTAGTATCAAAAACAACATTTGCGGAGACCATCGCTGTGCCTTAACAAACGAAACTGCATATAACATAATCAAACCAGCAGTTAAAATGCGACGAGTCAAATTAGAACCAGATAACTATAGCTCGAGAAATAACGAGAAACGACCAGTAAACGAAACATCGACGAGGTTCCGGGATGGCAACAATAGAATCAGATGTTGGGTTTGCGATAAACTAGGTCATATATCGCGAGATTGCTGGGAAGTTAGACGTAAGCGAGCAAAAACACCGTCGCCTATGTATACCGAAAGTCCATTGATGACAACAGAAGAGTAGAAGAGAAAGTGAGTCCTGCAAGATCGCAGTCGTTAAACGAGTAAAAGTCAGCTTTAAGGAGCGAAAGCTGACTCCCACAACCGAATGCTCCATGATCTTCATCCCTTTTTCCCGATTGGCAAGAGGTGGAGATAGTTTGACCATAAGTGGAGAAATTGATGGCAGATCTAGTGTGATAACATTAGATACGGGGGCAACGCGGACGATTGTGCGGACTGATTTAATACAAAATGAACTTCATCCAATTGACAGGTTAAAACTGCAAACAGCAACCGGTGAAAGTGCAGAAATCAAAGAGAAAAAGGAAGTGACTGTACGTATTGGTAACAGGAACTTCTCTCACGAAGTTTTGGTAGCCGATATTGTCGATAAAGTGATTTTGGGTATGGACTTCATGAAGAAGAACCAATTCGTATTGGATGTGGGAAAAGAAACACTAAGCGATGGTATAGTGTTGAGCTGCCGTTGGACAGCAAGGAGTCAATCGTCAGGCGAGTTAAGTTGGACCATCGAACAAAGCTGCCACCACGCTCAGAAACAGTATTTTGGGGAAAATTGGATGGAGGTCCTGGGACACGAAAGTTGTAGGTTGTAGAAACCAGTAACGAAGAACAACAAGTACGAGAAATAATGCTTGGGAAAGCTTTATTAAAACCGGATTATGACAATAGAGTCCCATTGAGGGTTCTCATCTTATCGGACAAGACAAAAACCATTAAAAAGGAGGCTATTATCTGCAAATGCGAAGAAATATCCACTATAGTCAAATGTGAAGAAACGAATCCGAGTGTAAAGGCTAAAGTTCAACGACAGCAGAAAATCGTGGTAGAGTTGACACAGAAGTGGACAGAACAACTAAGTCCAGGACAAAAACAAGCAGCGAAAGTGTTGTTGGAAAAATAAATGTCCATTATCTGTGGTGCTCCCGAAGATAATGGTATAGAACGAACTTAGTTAAACACCGGATCGACACGGAGACAGCAATGCCAATTCTACAAGCCTCAAAAAGATTACCATTGGCAAAAGAATCTAAAGTGGATCGCATGGTAACGGATATGCAAACGGCAGGGGTGATTGAGAAATTGACTAGTCCATGGAGTTCACCTGTGGTATTGGTGCAAGAGAAAGGTGGCAGCATGAGATTCTGCGTCGATTATAGAAAGCTTAATTCAGTCACTAAGAAGGACAGTTATCCATTACCTAGAATTGACAATACATTGGACACGTGCACGATTATTTTTCGCCTTGGATCTACAAAGTGGATATTGGCAGGTGGAAGTCACAGAAGAAGATAAAGAGAAAACGGCGTTCAATGTGAGTATAATGTATGTGGCTTTAGCGGATTCATTCAGCAGGGTTAAAATTGAGTCCAAAGAAATGTGCCTTGTTCCGCAACGAAGTTAAGTATTTGGGACATTAGATTAAAAGAAGTGGTATACATACAGATGAGGAAAAAATCTCAGCTGTCAACGATTAGCCAAAACCACAAATCCTACACGATATGAGAAGTTTTATTGTCCTTTGCACGTACTATCGAAGATTCGTACCGGGATTTGCTGACGTTGCGAAAAGTTTTCATGAATTAACGTAAATGAATAAGCCATTCTAATGGAACAAGCAGCATGAAGAAGCGTTCAACGAGTTGAAGAAGCGGTTGTGCACAGCGCGAATACTTGCATACCCAGTACCAAATCGAAGATTCATCTTGGATACTGATGCAATAATAATGGTATTGGAGGGGTTTTTTCTCAGGAAATAGATGGACAAGAACGGATTATAGCAAACTTTTCGAAAGTTTTATCAAAGCCGGAGCGAAATTATTGTATAAAAAGGAGAGAGCTGTTATGTTAAAAAGGAGAGGCCATAGTACAATGCATAGAGCATTTCCGAAAGTATCTTTATGGCCAGTCATTTCTCATAAGGACAGATCATGGTGCTCTAACATGGCTGTTACAGTTTAAGAATCCGGAAGGACGGATAGCTCAGTGGATCGAGAGATTGGGTTGCTTTGATTATACGATTCAACATCAGAAATGGAGTGCTCACGGTAATGCAGATGCGCTATCAAGACGGCCATGTCTCGTCGATTGCAAACATTGTGGTCGAGTGGAGAGTAAGAAACATGTCGTTGATGTAAGACTAATGCAAGTGTTACCATCCGATGAGTGGCCAACGAAGAAATTAGAAAAGAGCAATCAGAAGATCCCGATTTATCGATCATATTAAAATTCGTGGAAGACCAGCACAGACCATTATGGAAGGAGATTGTTGACAAGAGTACTACAGTTAAGGCATTATGGGCTCAATGGGATAGTCTGTCAATCGAAGATGGTTGTTTAAAACGGGTTTGGAAAAGTTCCGATGGTAGAAATAAACAATCATTAGGTGGTGGTAGTGGTGGACATCTAGGCATCAATCAACGGAGGACCAAGTGGTGGCCATCTAGGCATCAATAAGACTTTGGCAAAAGTTCGTGAAAGTTTTTACTGGGCAGGATGCAGACAATCGATTGCGGAATGGTGTCAAAAATGTGATCAGTGCATGGCAGTTAAGGGTCCTGCAAAACGAAGGCATGGAAAAATGCAGCAGTATAACAGCGGAGCACCATTTGAGCGGATAGCTATGGATATTGCAGATCCATTTCCTACCACCTAAAGCGGAAACAAGTATGTTTTAGTTGTGATGGATTATTTCAGTAAATGGTCTGAAGTCTATCCAATACCAAACCAAAAAAACAACAACAACCTCTAACGCCGTGGTAAGTAATTGAATTAGGCGATATGGAGTACCTATGGAGCTGCATTCAGTTTCAGATCAAGCAAGCAATTTTGAGTCAGTGGTATTCCAGGAAATGTGTCAATTATTGGGGATCAATAAAACAAGAACAACACCTTTCCATCATCCGTCAGACGGCATAGTTGAACGGATTAACGTTAGAAGAATTTCTAAAGAAAACCGTTGATAGAAACCAGCTTAATGGGACAAAAATATACCACTGTTACTAATAGCAAATCGGTCAGCAACACATGATACAACGGGAATAACATCAGCTACCATCGTTTTTGGACAAAATTTAAGATTACCTGGGGACTTGAAGTTTGGGGTAATTCCTACAACAGCTTTGTGTGGACAAGCGTATGTCGATAATTTGAAAGAAGATATCGATGCGATACACAAATTTGTCAGAGAAAGGATACAGATTTCAAGTAAAAGGATGAGGCACGATATGACATTCGTGCAAATAATAGAGGATTTGAAGAGGGCAGTTAGTCTGGCTTCACAACTTACACCGGAAGAGAGGCTTATCACCAAAACTGCAACCTGGCTGGGAAGGACCATACAAGGTGATTACGAAAATCAATGATGTAATCTACAGAATTCAAAAGGGCATCCGAGGAAAACAAAGGTTATGCATTTGGAAAGTTTGGCTCTCTATAGAGGATGGAATTGAATCCTGTTCAGGACGAACAGGTTTGGGCGGAGGGTGGTGTTACTGACACGGATGACATCTCTGATTGAACAGAATAACTAAATGTTCGTAATTGAAAATCAACATCAATCAGTAAACAGGCGAAATAATAAATAAATTGAAAATTCTACTATGACCGAGAAGCGGACAAAATGAGTATAAATACGCGTACAGCGATAAATTAAAATCGGGAAAAAGTGAAATATTGAAATTAACGGTGAAATAACGGTACTGTAATAGTGAAGTGTGGTGATTATTAATAAAAGTTATAGTGGAAAACAAGCAAGTGGTTTTTATTATTCACAATCCAGTGATAGAACCGTGGATTGCTTTGAACCTCCCTACTGGGGGAAAACGTAACAGTATAGACAAACAGAAGAGAATTTCTAACCGACATACATTATTTGCCATAGCCAATTAGATAAAGGCTAAATCGAAACTATTAAATCCTCATACCAAATAAACCCAATATGTCCTTAATATATATTGAGACTCATTTAGACGAACAAGCAACTCAATCATTCAATTTTTCTTCTATACATCACAAAAACAAACACATATGAAGTTAAAAATAGTTGTTCTTTTTTTATATATTTAAGAAATACAAAATAAAATCTCAAGCTAGTTTATCGTCACTTACGATGGGGTAATCATCATATTGTGAATTTATCAATTTAATTAACTCGTCTATTTTATCATCAGCAACACATTTTCGGATCTCATTGAAAAACTCATAATAACGATGGTGGTTGTGTCTGTAAACCAAATTTATAATAAAATTAACAAAATGTTTATTTAATATCTACTGCATACTTTGACTACTTACAAGGTTAATAAAATAGGCGCTAATAGTTCATTTGTAGCAATCAAATGATGTAAATAGGCTCGAGTATGGTTCGTACATGTGAAACAGGTACAGTCACTTTGAATCGGTTGAAAGTCGTCACAATATATTTTTTCGGATAGGTTTATGGAATAGTCTATGTTTTTTGATTTGGATATGTCAAAATTGAATGTAAGCGCAAAATTATTTTGGGCTTTAAGGTAGGGGTAAGTACTATCAAAAAGATCAACTCCGAGTTTAACAAGTTTTAAGACGTCCAAAGGATTATATGCCCCAACAACTATTTTCAGCTTGTCGTCAGATAATTCTTTAGTTATATTCGTAACTATTTCGATAAGTTTTTCAGAATCTATATACGTTGCAGATGATCCATTATTATGCAAACCATCAATCAAGTATCCATTAATTTCATTATACGATAGCATATTAGCAATCGAACGCTTTCTTAAATGATAATCAAATCCGCCTACAATACATCCGATTAACATACTATTTTTTAACACAGTAGAATCACGATGACGTTGGACACATTTTTCTAAAAATTGTTCACTTCTTTCAACCGAATTTAGGACACGTTTTTTAGAACTTTCCGTATTTGTATCACCATCACACAGTACTTGATAGAAATCTGGTTTGAAAGTTTCCATAATATCCATATACCTTTCAGCAGTTATACCTAAACGTCCGGATTTTGTAAATAAAGGTAAATTATCCTTTTCATGAAAACCCGTTGGTGTACGGTCTCCAGTATCTTTCACAGTTGCGAATGTTAAACTAGTGTTTAAGCCAATATATTTATCGATTGGTGCGTTAAATATTTTGACTGCAGGTTCCATACTTTCCGTAGTGGCGACAGATAATTGTATTACCGGTCTACTAGCATTCTTTAAATATTTTAGTGTATCTGTTCCTAGATACGGGACACTTCCACTCTAAAAAAAAAAATAATAATAGTATTCGAAGTTCGCAAAACATTGAGTTTAAAAACCTTTGTATACAACATAACTAGAGGTGTCTTGAACGTGATATCTGGCATTCTAGCAATATTGGATATAACACCAATGCGCCCTGAATTTTTCGAGATCGAATCTACAGCAAATTTCATTTTGATTGCAAAAGTAATAAGTTTTGCAATTTACACTTAACTGCAAATACAAGTTGCTGTTCACTCACGTGTTCGTTATATTTATTGGAATATAAATGGTTGATTGTATATATATCTTCGTTTTATGTATTTTCTCAAATCACTTTTAACAAATTAATTTAAGTTTTAATAACTTTTTGTTTTTATGGAATTTCTATAGAAAATACTGATCCTGGCATATTTTCAAGTCACATATATGACATACTGTCAAACTAAACCAAACAACTGTCAAATGTATTTGGCCGTTAGTTTACATAGACATTCCGCTATTATTCGTTAACAGCGCTAATGCCTATCAAAAAGTTTGTAACAAAATGGTGGGTAAAAACAAATTAATTTAGCTCTTCTTAATTTTATTTGCAAATAGCTACAATAATAATATTAAGAAATATAGGATTTTTATAATACATACTTTAGACATAAATCTACCAAATTCAAATCCATTCCTATCGATTTACCTTGAAAAGTGCTAGACGAATTTAAAGTTGATTATTTAAATGTTCAGTCCTCTGAATATGGAACGCACTCTTTAAACACTTCTTGATTATCAAGCCTATATAAACATTTTGAAGTCATCTTTAATGCAACAAACTATTTACATACTGCTCTAGATTGGTCAAAAAGCGAGATCAGATTATTCAAACAATTAATTTTTTTTAATTATGATTTATTAGATTAATAAAACCCGGGACTTATTTCGTTATTTTTACGATTTCACTATCAATAGCACGCTGTTTTGCTTTTTCATAAATCGATGTTAACTGTCCTTGTTGAGCTAGTATTTTAAGTAATTCGACAATTAATGGAAGATAATTATGTTTGCGTCGTATATTCTCCAGCTTATATGTTTTTCGACGAGCAACTTCTTCGTCGATCAACATACGTAAATAAGCTAATTCACTTTGACGTGTGTCTGTATCCATATCGGAATCATCTAAACTAGACAGCTTATCTATCTGGCGTTGATAGATCATTTGACGATCCGATACAATAGCCATTAAGTTAAAATGTATTTCACCTTCATTATATTTTTGCATTCGCCTTTCGATTATTGGTCGCACAACATCTATCCAGTTTTGTTCGGGCGCAACTGGTCCCAAATCGATTGGACCTTCTTTTAGACCATCCAACTCATATAGCCTACCATCTACTGGAATATATCCAACGAAATGGAATACATCATCATCTTTATCGGGCGACTTTGAATCAAGTTCAAAAAGTGTTTGTCGTGCAAACGAATTGTGTACTGTTCTAATTTGAGCGGCATTACTCAGAGTTAATCCTTTGTTGTATGCATCAAATGACTGGCAAAATTCTTTGAAATCCGTAAGTGTACTTCCCAATTTGATATCTGAATGTTTACAATTTAGTAATACACTCAATATTGCTTGAGTAGCACATGCATTATTAATAACTTGTTTAGCAAAAAACATTTTTTCCAACCTAGAATCTTGCACTATGGAACCCGATGGTTCATCGTCCTGAACCCATTTGAACAAAAATATTAAACCATGTATTGGTTCCAATTTTTTAAAAAGATCGACATCTAAACTCCAAAGTTCTTCGACTTGAACGCCTTCGCAGCCTGTGGAATAAACAAAAAAAATGCAAATCATAAATCAACATACTACCGAGGACCGGTATAACCTCAATCAAACATAATAAAAAAACAATTGTTTATTACCAAACTCCTTAATCAATTCAGTAAATACGCCCGGGTCACTTTCAATTAAACACCAATTCCCAGCACTATCTGCCATTTTATCTCACAAATTACTCGAAAATAAATCTCAACTATATGACGTTTTATATTTGAAGAATAAACGCTGATTAATTAGAAGAAAATCATTAATTTTTTGTGAGTGATATCGAAAATATTTAGAGCCGAACTGTTTTGACATTTGAGCAACAATGTATGCCCATATTTGTGACAAACGGAAATCGCCTGTTTGTAAATTCAATAAGGTTTAAACTTTATTATAAATTTTAGTTAGTATATTATTTAATATTATATTATTATATTTTGATTTTTGCATAATTGAAATGATTTGGAATAACTAAAACGATTTTAAATCAGCAGATGTGTTAATTTAACAATAATGAGCAATAAAATCGAAAACGAACACATCCAAAATTAACTTTACATCGCCAAAATAGTTTAAGAACCACTAGTATCGTATTATAATTTGCAGTAAATTTATTGTGAAGCAAAAGTGCTTGATTTTTCTAAATATAAAAAGAAATTTTGAATTAATCGCCTAAATTTAATGAATTCAAATTATAATAATATACAAATTAAAAGTTAATAGTTTATCGAAATAATGTAATACAAATGTGTTTTAAAATCATCAAGGTTGAAATTTCGCTTAAATTTTTTCGGCAAAAGAAATTTGAGGACTGAAGACTGCTGTGTGGAGGAAAAAACAAAATGGTAATATCCAAAGACGGAAAACGTAAACGAAAAGAGATTTCTTCACCGGCTATAGACAAAACAGCTGAAATATCTAAAAGGTTTGTAACAGTAATATGTATTATAGCATATACAGTCCCGAAAATGATCCATCGAAATTGGGTAAATTTTTTGTGATTGTTTATTCATGTTTGTGTAGTGAATTTAGTTTGACTCTATTATCATGTAAGAAGACATTTTGGATTTGTCAAAATTAAATTTCAATGAAACTCAGTTTATGTTATCGGTGGCAAATGTTTGTGGTACAAATATTCATAAATTGGTTTTTGAACGCATGTACATTATAAATTTAACTTACTCGAGGAATCTGATATAAAAACTGTAGTCTTGAGTTTTAAGGTCTACAAATGGATAATTTAAAACCAATAGCCTTCATTGTGACTGCCATTAAAATTCATTGGTAAGAATTAACATCAATATCATTCATTATGATTATTCGAAATTATAAAACCGCCAATGGATCTGCCAATCCAAATTTCCTATATGGAACTAACTTCTTAGTTCCATTTTAATTAGGTAGGTCCACATTCTTATAAGATCATGGAATGACCCAAAGTATCGGAGCTGTTCGTTTACTGGTGCCTAAGTGAATATATTAAGTTTTTAAAAAAGTCATCCAATATAATTTCGAAATTATAATCTGGATCTTCGTACACATATTATCTCATCTATAGTTGCGAAGAGTTTCATCAAGAAACGCCACTTGTATCAATTATTGTATCAATTTTACTTCAACAATAAGCATAAGTAGATCATAAAGATACAGATCGTAAGTTAACCCAAAACATCTGATCGGGTTATTTCGTAGTCGAGGTTTTCTAAAAATTGAACAATAGATAATTCTATAAACAAGACTTTCTTGTTCTCTACTTTCATTGACATTTCTATTGACTGAATCTGTTTCACCAAATGGCAACTTATTTTATATACTGAAATAATTTTTGGTTATAAAACAACTATGCAAATGTATAAGCTTCAATCTATGTAACCTCGTAAACTTTCGCTGCATCTAATTATTTCATAAAAAATAAGTCATATAAGTTCCGTGAAATTATTTAAATAAGTTAATTCAAACTCAAATCAAATGTATCTTCGTCGAATTCAAACTGAATAAATGGGCGCATTCAGCGCAAGTAGATTTATAAATAAAATGTTGTTCAAATGTAGAATAATCTCAGTTGTAAATCTATAAATGGATGAAATAAAAGATATCGAATTGGGTTTATTTATGACTTGAGAACTAAATATTTATTGAGGGTTCGATTTATAACGCTCGTTTTATAAAATAATTTAAATAATATAAAATGGTAAAACAATGAATTAAATGACGTTTATCAAGTTTAAACTAAAATATCGACTTGTAAAAAATCAAATAAACGTCAAAATTGAAAATACCGAATATTTAAACCTAAAAATATCTACTCAAAAATTAGATAAGAATTTTTAGTCTCACAACAAAAATATTAAGATCTCCATACATTTTTAGGTGAGATATTTGCACCCAGCGGTTACATGTGTGTTATATATTTTATAAGTCGGATCTTAAGCATTTAAATTACATTTTGCCGTTATTACTCTGCAAATGTCTCATAATGTATGGTTTTTACTCTAATTTTATTTATAAGTCGCTTACAAAATCCATGTGTCTAATTCCACTTTACAATTTTTGATTTATAAACATTCATCAAAGATTAATACCCCTTTTATATTTTGCTTATCACCTCAGAAACATCGCCACTTTCGTTAGTCGTGTGAATACAACTTTACATATTACGTATCTTCCTTTTGTTTTGGTGTGAGATGTGGTTTATATTTTGTTATATGAATTAAGCATATGCAAATTTGGATAACGTGAATGCATTCGATTATGTACAATGTAGAAAACACACTTACGTTTAACCTATACTATCGAAATATCAGTCAAAATATCGCCAAGCAATATTTTTGGAGAATCTTCTTGATACACGTACAGTAGAGCTATTGAAGATATGATCTAGCCATAACATATTATAATGATTCAATTAATGGTATTACTTATTTAAGATTAAGAAATAAAGTTCCTATAAATAATTATTTGCTCACATACCTATTGATCAAAATTAACACTTATTATTATTAATGTAGCAAACACTCAGGACTTATGGGCAGTTAAAATAATTGGTATTTTTTGTTTAAATATACAATTTTGACACATAATTATCGTAGGATGAGCATATTATTATTAAGATTAGTTTGTTATATGGGACCTATGGGACCTTAAGATAGTTTATATCTTAAGGTCCCATAGGAGTTTTCATGGTATATTTAACTAAAAAATTTAAGAATAAAAATTTAAGTAAAATGTGGAATACCTAATGTTTTTTGTTATAATTACTTTTATTTGTTGTAATTCTTTTAAACAACTTTTACACCTGTGTATATTTACACAAGTAGTTTTTCTAATTGAAAATAATTCTGCTATAGAGGTTGTAAGTTTCCAGATGTTGAATGTAGGTTTTTGAATATACCCAATAAAGCAGCGTTCTGCAAAGTAGTTTTGGCCACATTTGGACTATGAAAGTTTTGGAGTAATTAATTCTCCTTCATCTGGAAACACAAAACCTGTAGTTTAACTTTAGCTACTAAATTTCTAATTATTAATTTATTTTGCTACACAATTAAAGTATATTTGTACTTCAACGATCAAAATAGTGTCTCATAGTCTTTACACCTTATAAAAAATTCAAAAACTCCATATGAAAAGCTCATTTGAAATGGGAGTATGCAAATCATTTTCTGCAAACAGAAAACACAAATAAGAAATGTTTCTACAATGTTGCTTTTGAAGAATTAAGTTTTAAGTATATTGAAGATTCTTATTTGTCTGAACTTTTTGGTGTGGTTGCACATTTTGACACAACTGTATTATAATATATGTACATACCTTTATAAAGTAGCTGTAGATTAACATTTCGATGTTGTATTTTTTGATTTGGCTCCAGAGTGCTAAAGTTGAATTATTACGTTAAATTATTAAATTTTTAAGTTAAATTATAGAATTTGTCGTGTGAACAAAATGAAACTTCGACCAGACAAGAAAGTTAAAACCAATGGAAGTTTATAGGAAATTTACTGAGTAAAATATTTAAATGCGACAGCTATAGTACTTCGAACAATTTTGATATGTATGCATTTGTAATTTCAAAAGGTTAGTGAGTTAAACTTTTGGATAAAAAGTATTAGACTCTTTGAACTAATATGAACATACGGGAAACATACGGGATTGTTATGATTTAGTTGAACCTAATTCTAGTTTAGAAAGTAATGTTTGGCTAAATAACAATAATTATTCCAAATTAAGTAGTTTTGTAATTAAATGTTGTAGTATAGACATCGGCAGTTATATTTTTGGCACTTCCACAACATTATTCTACAATTAAGGACGATAATACCAGTACTTTAAAATACATCTTCTATTTTCCACACTATTTTATAATGGACTTATCACCTACATTACCCGCAAGTAGTTCCAAAGTAAAAAATACGGTAGTTTAACTTTGACTACTAAATTTTTAATTATTCAATTTAGTTTCGGTCCACAATTACGAGCATACAATACTCAAAATAGCATCTCACAGTCTTTACGACCACTCACTAAAATACTATATATGGTTTATCAATATTCTTCAAAGGCTCAAACGCAGCATGTTCCAAAAATAGAGCAAAACTGAACCCTGTTAGCTTTGGAAGAAACTTACCTGACTCCCATGTTTGTCTTTTACATCGTACTTCTCGTACCATCGTCTAAATTTTAATTTTTTGCACCTCCTCAAGGCTAACAAATAAATATAATTTTCAACAAACTACCATCACTTAAAACTTCATGGGCCGTGTAAACGATACAATCTTATTTTCGTGTAAGAGATTCTGGTCGTTTGTTTACCATTCAATAAATTCGTTTCATTTTCATCTTTGTTTTATCCTTATATTATCACATTAAATAGAACCAAATTAAAATTTAAAGTGTTATAACCGATGTTTTTTTACACACAATTGGATTAAAATTTCAAGAGACCGACGTTGTTGCGATAGGCGAATGTTTTTTATAAACAGTATTTGTTATAGCAAAATTTCTCTGTTTTTATTTTGAGTTTATCACAGACGACTGCTGGCCCGACTCTACAATCCAGTTTGAAGCAATCAGCGTTTGGTTGACTCTTCAACAATATTCCAATTAAGAACTCTTATTAAAGACACTTTTGTATTTGGTTTATGTTATTATAGCAGCTACACAACAGAAATGTTCGTCGTAAAAATTTTTTAAAGGCAGTTTTTTGTATCAAAAGTCGCCAATAAGATTGATTAACATTTCATAAAATTCTTTTAAATGTAATATATGTATTAATAAATGTCATATCAATATATGTATTTCATATTTTAGGACAAAAGTCCATGCACAACGTAAATTTGCTCAAGGCCAGAGCTCGTCAACGTTTCAACTAGGAACTAATATATCTTCAACAGTTACACAGCAACCATGTGGAATTGGTAAAGATACTGCACAGCCGATATTACCACCAACTGAATTAATTACACACAAAAGACCAAACACAGAAGATTTTCTAACGTTTTTGTGCTTTCGTGGTACACCTATTCTACCACCACATTTAGATTACTTTAATTCAAATAACCGTAATAATACTGCTAGCAATAATATCAATAACAATAATGAATACGAAGAATCTCCGAATTTTTCTAAAAATACCACATCGGGATCGAACAATTCACATGCAAGTGGATGCCACCAATTAGAATTAAATGCAAATCCAACAAATAATGGCATAACCAGGAGCACTGTCGATATACCGCCAATATCAATAAATGAAACTCACGGAAATATCGAAATTAATAAATCTACGTCAACTCTACCAGAAAAACCAAGTGATAATAAAGATGGTTTTATTCCGTTTGGCGTTAGAAAACGGGCTGAACAAATCCCAAATCGTGATAAAATGCAGGCATTACGGAAGAAATATCATGATCAGAGAATTTCTAAACTTCGATCTAAAGGATACGTTAAAACTCGCACTACAATTCAGACACGATCGAATATCAACGCGGCTAACGTTCAAAAGACACAAAATGAGACAATAGTTAAAGAAAATATAGTTGAGGAGGAACCAGAAAAGCCAACAACTCCAAAATTTGAACCGTCTCCTAAATTGACAGCAAATAATGAAATTGTGAAAAATATTAAGAAAAAGCAATCTCTACCAACACAAGTAGCTATTCGTAAACCAGGTTTACGAAGTAATAAACAAATACAAAGTGAAATCGCAGCGGTTACCTCTCCAGCCGAATTTATTGAAAACTCTAAAAACACATCAACGCCCAAAATAAAATTAAAAACAAAAAGAATTGGAAAATTAAGTTTAAAAAATTCGGACACTAAATTAAATGCATCGGATAATCCAAGTAATAGTTTCAATAAAAAAAATGAAGATAAAATAGTGGTACCCGTAAGGCAGACTAGAAATACAAGATCATTTAAATTAGATGATAAGAAAATTTCAAAGCTGGATTCTGATAAAAGTGCAAGTGAAGATTATTCCTCGGCAGATGATGAACCATTAGCGATAGCCATTGCCAAAAAATCAAAAGGTTCCGTTACTACATGTCAAGAAAGTGTTACAGGTAAAATGACACGAAGCAAACGGTATTTTGAAAAATCTGTCGAGGAAAAAAATAGGACTTTAAATGTCATTAAAAGAGAAAAAAATAAAAAACTAGAAAAGTCCGATCCTGCCGTTCATCAATTACAATTAAGTAATTTGCGGATAGCAAGCCCAGTAAACATAGAAACGTCATCTAAAATTGATTGTGGTCCATATATTAAACCGAAGGAGGAAATTTCTTCTGTTCCAGTTCCCCAAAAGAGACAATACAACAAAAAAAAGAAATTAGTTCATGAAGTTGATAAATCGAATGAAACACATGTACCGATAATGGATCATAGCGAGATAGAAGCTCGAATACCTAGACCATCACGCAAAACAAAAGAAGCAGCCACTATTTACATGGAACTTATTGGTCGTAAACTCACATCAAATGAAAATGACGGTGACGATGATAATCAATCAATCGATAGCTTTCCGGAACTACCCAATGTAAGAAAAACCCAGAAAATGGAAAATGAACTTAAAGAAAAGTACAAAAATAATAAAAATGAGAAAATAAATCCCATTGAAATTATCAAAACACCTCCTAAAGTAACAAAGAATTCTACCAAAACTGTTACTCAAAAAAAATTAGAGAAAAGTTTTAGTGATTCTGACGAAGAACCACTAGCAACGAAGGCATATAGTAAAAATATAAAAAAATCGTTTCCAAAACAAAATGATTTAGAGAAACCTCGTGTACCAACTAGTTCGACTATGCTGAGTTTAAGTGAAATCATCGAGTCAAAAAAAGAAATATCTCATAAAATTGAATCAAAAACTATACAACCATTATCGCCATTTAAACCAACGTTAAATTCAACGATTACAAATTATTCTAAAATTGATGAATTACATCCTCCTGATATTTCGAATCCAATAAAAGAAATCAGTTTATCTAAGACGCCTGTGAATTTGTTGTCACCATTCCAACGGACAACTTTTGCTTACGATCTCAAAGATGATTTAGATTCATCTAAACTCAATCAAACTAACGATTTGAACAATAAATCATTTGAAGATTTATCGCTCGAGCGTATGTCTAAATCACTAGAAAATGAAGAAGATATAATGAAGAAATTGCGAGAAGTGGAGGAAATGGCAATATTAAAATCTGAAAACTCGGCAAAACAAATGAAGCTCACCACATCTAGTACTATGCGAGATTTAATGAATCCGCTTCCGAGTATGGAAGAGTCTGGCAAAATATTTGGTATTGCAAGTGTTAGTCTTGCCCAAAGTTCAGGGCCAATTGATACAAAATGCACTTTAGGAAAATGTGGTTCAATTCATAAGCCTTCATTGGGACCTGTAGTGCCGACTGAGGCTATTTTAGGTGAACAGTTATCGAGTAAAGAGAGAAGGCGTGCTAAAGTTAATATGACTCACGAACAAATACAAAAATGGTTAATTGATAGTTGTGTAACACCGGATCCTGATGTTATGTCATCTGATTTGATAGATCTGAATGATTTGGATTCTCCAATACATCCGATTGTTTATGGAAAATCAATTTCTCCATTCAAAGATATTGATGAAACACAAGTTTCTCAATCGACAATAAGACAATCAAGATCGAGGCTTGATTCGCAAGTTTCTCCATCAACTAGTAGGCAACCTAGATCGAGGCCCGAAAAGAGCATGGTGTCACGTGAGAAAATTTCAAATATTTCGACTTCTTCAAATTTAATGAAAGGTAAGTGTTTTATTTTTCATTATATTTATAATATGAATAATGTTATATTTTAAAATTTAGGACCATCTTTAAAAGCTAAACCGGTTCTCATAAAGGATGATACTATAAAAGAAAAAACCTTCAAAGAGGAATTAAGCAATTTGTATAGTTCTGAACGAATATTATCTCAGAATTCTAATATACCACATTCATCACTTTCTGCAGTGTTACAGGCGAGTTATGATATATCCAAGCCCTCACATAAACCGATTAACATAAGTACTGACCATTGTAAGCCAATTGCAAATAGAGATAAATTAATAAACACTCCGGAACCTCTTAAAACACAAACGATTCAAACCAAACTCAGTTCTACAATTTCTCCATCAAATGCGCAAAAATCTGTAAACAGTAACACCGTTACCTTAACCAATGATCTAAAACCACAGAAAGAAGAAAAAAAATCTGACAAAAAACTCTCACCAGTATCTAAAACTAGTGAACAGCAAAAACAGATTACGGAAAAACGCGAAGCTAAACCAAAACCTGATTCAAAACCAACTAATGCTAAATCAAAGGTTTCAAAGCAACAAAATCAAAAGCGTCAACAAAATACGGATCGAAAATTAATTTTCAACCAACGTCGAACTCCGGTATACAACACAAAATTACCAGATAGTGCGAAATCAAAACTAGTTGTCAATTCATTTGGTGCATTTTCTCCAGAAAACGAAACAAGTATATATTCTTTTGATAAAGAAGATGATGTAATTCCAGTTGCAACACCATTTCGTAGGCATAGCCGTCGCGAATCTAATGAAAATATTCGCCTCGATGAAACAAGTGATAAAGCTGTAGCTGCAAATACTAAGGAAACTTCTACGAGTGAAAGTAAAGAGGATTTAGAACGAACTCCTAAGAAAAATGCTGCATCTCAACCAGAAGTTTCATTAACACTTAGTCCAGAAGAAAATACGAAATCAGCATCGATAGCTGTACAAGTTAGTTTAGAGGAAATGAATCCCACCAAGGACGTATCAACAACTACGTCGAATAAATCAATTACAGAAAAAACAGTCGAAAATAATGATTCCGATTCAGATGGACACACATTTTATATTCCACTTCAGGGGACAAATTTATCGAGTGGCAAATCTGATCAAATTATTCAAGGAGTTGCTGTTAAACTTGGAACGGAAGGTCCAGAAGGTCCCAATCAACGTGTTATAATGCATGCTAAACTGGTAACGAAAACTCATATGGGTACTACATCAACCCCTCTTCCCGAGACGGTCGGAAATGTACAAGAACTAGTAAAAAGTTTAATTGCGGGTAAGGAATCATGTAAATCTGTACCAATAGGGACAGTTCAACCTCGATTCAAATCGAATAATTCTACTATTGATGAACCGAATCCAACTTGCACAAATACACCATCTCAATCACCTCTACAAGTGGCACAAAATAATTCATCTCAATTATCTCGAGTAAATTCCAATTCATCCTTGCTGTCGAGTAAAACAAATCAAAAAATTCATAGTCGACCTACAAAAATTAAAAATGAAATTTCTCTATTACCTATAAACAATACTACTTTTCCCATGCACGATGATCCAGCACAAATGGTAGATGCGCCTGTATTTCGGCCAACCGAGAAGGAATTTGCTGATCCTATGGAATATATTGAGAGAATTGCAGCATCAGCATCACGATTTGGGTTGTGTAAAATTATTCCTCCTGATAGTTTTAAGCCGGATTGTCAATTGTCCGATGAAATTCGATTTAATGCTTATAATCAGTATGTACATCGAATGTTAAACCGATGGGGACCTAACACCAAAGAATTATGTGCTATAAAAAAATATTTAACCACACAAAATATTTCAATGGTTCATCCACCATGGATCGGTGGTATGGAAGTTGATTTGCCACGACTGTATCATACTGTACAAGAATTGGGTGGCTTAAAAGATGTTATTGAAAAGAAAAAATGGACCAAGGTGGCAGAAGAAATGTGCATACCTAAAACGGCTCATGATCGCGTCACTAAATTAGATGACATTTACTGTAAATATTTATTACCATATGACACACTGTCGCCAGCTGAGAGACAAAAGTTATTTGATGAAGTGGAAGCCGATTGGGCAAAACGAGAAGCAAAGGCGAGACGGAATGCAGACCGATGTATGAATTCGGATAGTGTTAGTAACGAAGGATCAGATGACGAAGATGAATCAGATGATTCGGATAGTGGTGATATTATGGAATGTCTTGTCAAAGGTCGAAGTATGCCATTGAGTGCATTTTTCCGAATAGCTCGTAACACAATGTCAGTATGGTTTAAAAATTCTGAACCAGACACCAGTGAGATAGAAGCTGAATTTTGGCGACATGTTGCCGTTCGTGATTGTCATATATGTGTTCATTCTGGATCGATTGATTCTAGTGGCTGGGGTTATGGTTTTCCGACCCCAGGACCAAAATCAAAATCATCTCCTTGTGCCAAACATCCTTGGAATTTAAAAGTGTTAACCAATCATAGTGGATCAATACTTCGTAGTTTGGGCCCGGTTATGGGCGTAACAGTACCAACGTTACAATTCGGTATGCTATTTAGTGGATGTTGTTGGTATCGTGATCCACATGGTTTACCATGGATTGAATATTTACATACAGGAGCAAGTAAAATATGGTATAGCGTACCAGATGAACAAAGTTCTAATTTTCGCTCCGCATTAGTTACACTAGTACCGACCCATTGTCAAAATAAAACAATTTGGTTGCCAAGCGATACTGCAATGGTACCACCGTATATGTTAACCGAAAAAAATGTATCACTTTGTCGTACCGAACAATTACCCGGCGAGTTTGTCGTCGTATTTCCAAGAGCTTACACATCAAGTGTTTGTACTGGTTATGTGGTATCAGAAAGTGTTTATTTTGCAACAAACAGTTGGTTGGAGACGGCTAAACAAGATTTTAAGGTAATATATATTTTTACTTTGTACAATAATTCATAAATTAAATAGATAGTTATAGATGTTTTAATATGTAATAAGAATAAAACTACGGTGATTTCAATGAACATCTGTTCACGTTTGAGTCCAGATCTAAAATATATTAAATACCTACCTATACGTTATTAATTTATTTGGCAACGATGTTAAGTAGAACCTAGAATAGAAAAGTGAATCGCTAAACAGAGCAAATACTTTGGTCAAAAAAACACAAGATATGATAGCTCAAACAATCAAATTTTTTCTTTTTAATGAGAAATTTTGTAGACACATTATAACACGTTAAACATTGTGCACGAATCTGTTTTGTTTTTGGAGTACTTACTGTTAAATGATTTAAGTAAAAAACTTTATCTCCATTCGTGTATCTTTTGTAATCTATGAATATTTTTTCAATTTAATAACTAAATAGGTAAAGACATTAAATGTTTGAAACAATTTACGATTGTAATGTCTAAAATCGATCTGTAGTCACCTGTTGTGGTTAGGTCAGTTTCGATTTGATGACGTCGTTTTCCATTCTCATTTTATTTCTAAAAGATTTGTTATACGGGGGTCCAGATCTAAGTCTATTATTTACAATATGCTTTATGTGTTGCTGTTTTATTAATCATTTTATCAAATAGTCCCTTGGAACGTTGTATATGCATATTCATTTTTCCATTTTGGGTGCAGGAGCTCTTACAGTTGAAAGGAGCTAGGAATGTCTACAAGTCCGCCCTGCACCCAATTAAAACAAAACGAAAAAAAAATAAAAAAATTGGTCATTTTATTTTAAATTAATGTGTTTTTATCTTCAACAGGTATTGTGTTGTTCAATATATTTACCGGATCCTATTCTACTGCTCTTTGAGCCAAATTTCTTCCTCGTTTCTCTTTATTCCAATATTGATCAGTATCTAATGAATAATAACTTCTACCAATTTTGAATGTTTTCGTTCAATATTTTGGATGTTATCTTCAGGGTCCCTGTAGATAAAAAGGTTCTAAGTTTATCGTCAACTATGAATCTTTTAATTAATTAATGATGCTTAATATAATTACATAAAAATCATGTATTTTTTCAAAATGTATACGATTAAACCAGTCTGGTGATTAGGGACGCATGTTAAGAAGAGACAAACTATGTTAAACGAGGTTAATCGTACATGGCAATTCCTGTAGAAATACCTAAAAAATTTATTCACACATAGTGCTTGAGCTTGCGAACACTTTCAATTTTTCAATTGAATACAATCACAATTAAAATTAATTTAAGCATTTCTTTTAAATTAAGACGATACATAAGTTAAATAAACTAATGCTTGTTCAAAATATGAGTACATTATTTATTATCAACTGCAGCTGTGTCATGTTAGGAACACTTCCGTGTATCGGATCCTACATATATATCCGGTTTTTTGTTCAACACTATATTACTATCTTGTTCAGACTTGAAATAATGCTACACTATGAATATGTAATTTAAAAGCACAAAGACTAATGATTTTACAACTAATAATGGTTAATTGAAGATTCAAAATGGGATCTGCAACTCCTTCGTTTATCACCCTACATATTATTCTTTAAATGGGATAACTTCTAAATAACAAAATAAAATATTTCGTATAAAAATATTGTTAACAGATGTATAAGATTACCATATACGTAAGTTTCGATTTTACGACCTCTTCGTATCCATGATTTCTTTCCGATTTACTATTTAGTATAATCAACGTTTGCTTATTTCTGAGAGGGCATAAATCGCTAATAATTCTGAGTTATATTATTTGCATTTTTGGCAGATGGGAGAGGGTGCTTTTTTCTGTAGATTTCCGTTTAGTGTTAAATATTGCTAATATCTTGCAATTAATAGTAATAAGGCCTACAGCCATGTCGAATCACAAATCTATGAGACTTATTCATTTGAAAAATTATATTTTATAATTTTCGAATTGAGTTATATGAAAAGATTATTGAGGTTCGATAGTACTACAAATGTGCTGATTAAAATAAGGTTTTGTTCGAGTATTTATTAGCATAATGATAAGATGGAAAAGTATTGAATTGTAAAATTCATTCATTGCTAGCTGTTGTGAACACAAATATATATTAAATTACATATTTATAAAAGCTAAAGATATTAAATAATAATTCTGTTTGATGAACATACTACCTAAAATTATAGGATATCGAAGAGAGTTGTGAACCGGTTGTATTTTCCTTGGAGCAATTGCTATTCGCAATATCATCAGATACACGTTCGAACTACGAGACGTTAGTTCAAATTTTACCAATGGCTACAGAAATGTATGAAAAAGAAGTGGGATTACGACGTAAACTTAAGGTAAGTACTTTATAGTTAAATTAAATTTACATTTAGGATTGATTGTCTTTTTTATTATCTAGGCTGTTGGTATAACAAAAGTAGAAAAATTGACAACACCAAAAAATCGCAAACAAGTGACGGAAGAAAATGAATGCGACATATGCAGAGCAAATCTATACATTTCTTTGGTCAAAACCGAGGAAGAAGGAGCAATTTATTGCATTCCACATGCAATCAAATACATTAAAAATAATCGTTTAACGGCATCCAATTGTAAATTAATTTATGCATATAGTGTCGAAGAGATTGATCAAATGCTTGAAGGACTACGAGAACGTATAAATCAACAAAAACATAAACTAAATACGAAAAAACAAAATCAATCAAATAGCGCAAATCGATATGGCAAATGTTAGAAAAAGTTTTTTTAAGGGTAGGCATATCATTATACATATATAAATATTATATTATAAATACATACTATTATAATTTAAATGTAGTAAATTGAAATTAAGTAATTTATTTAAATTAAAACAGCTTATACATCATATATTGTTGATATTTGCTCTAAAGTAATTAATGATGAATTAATTATTACTTTAACTGAAAAACTATTAATTTTTTAATCACACGACTATCGATTTGATATTGATAATTTGATAGAACAACTCAGAAATACATAGTTTACGCGTGCAATAATCTAACAAATTTATAGTGTAGCATAAAAGTTTTTAAATATCTTCGTAAAAATTCCACGCAATAAATATTGAGCAACTCAAATTAAAAATTTTAGCAATACATATTTTTATTATTAAAACTGCTTTAAATTTGCAAAATTATAAAATGTAGAGAAGAATGTTTATTATGTTTAGTTTTTTCTTGCCTAAAACCGATTTGTATATTAGTAGTTTCAAAAATTGATAATGTGCTGCAACCTATATAAGATCATTATTGTAAGTTATCTAGTTATCTGTTTAAGAATTTCAATTGTATCATATCCGAAGCAAATTCAGAAAGAGATGACAATTTCATTTTGGATTTAATTTTACTATTACAACAAAATTAATATTTGTACTATCATTCCAAACATAGTTTCTATCACAGATGGAACGTTTGCGAACCATCGAATATTAAAAGGCACAATATCGAGAGCACAATAAGATTATATTTGTGACGTATGCATTTGTCACATGACATATATATATATATATATATATATATATATATATATATATATATATATATATATATATATATATATATATATATATATATATATATATATATATATATATATATATAAATATATATATATATATATATATATATATATATATATATATATATAAATATATATAAATATATATATATATATATATATATATATATATATATATATATATATATATATATATATATATATATATATATATATATTTTAAACAAATCAATTTTAAATAATTGATTACCAAGGCATATACATTTATATTGTACATAATTTTTACAATTACATCACAACCGAAAGTTTATAATAGTTTGGGTGCAATATACAAACATAATTTTAAAACTAGTTTCACATAATATTAAAATAAAAATAAACTCTGAAAACTATATTAACAATTATTATTGGAGAATATTCGTGAATAAAACAAAAACTAATCATTTATTGTTTATTAATACAATTAGATATATACATATTTCGATTATGTTCGTTACAAACCAATTCATTTACAAGGCAAAAGCTGGTGTCCAGCTTATTAAACATCATATTAACATATTAGTCGATCTGTTAAAAAATAAAAATTTGAAATTTTTCTTCAATTTTTATTTTATATTAAAAACTATAAATATATAATATAATATTTAAAATACTATGCATAAATATATATTATATTATAAATGAATTATAATTATTTTATTGAATCATTATTTTCGTTTAATATTATTACCTATATAAATGTCTAGAAATATACGACTATATATAAATTCGCTTATATATTAGGTATATATAAAACATTATGTAATCATTTATGCTATTTGTTTAGCTAAATTAAATAAATTTTATTTTGTTTAATGTTTATAAATATTTTGCGCTATGTTCTGAAAATAAAAAGGTTTAACCAAACGAGCCTACTAGCAAAATACTTTCATTATTATTACATCAGTTTTTTTAAATTATTCCTTAATTATAGAGAATAACTAAATACATAATATTTATATTTATTATAATTAAGATATATTACCGTATTACAATTTTATTGAATAAAAAAATAAAATGCATAATATATTATAATAAAAATGAAATGTTCATAAAATTATCGTTATTAGATGGAAAAAGAAAAAATATTAAACATTTATATAATTTATGTAACTTGATATTTGAAAAAGAGATAAAACCAGATAAATAAATAAAAAATAATTCATAACTTATTTAAAGAATATTTTACCAACAAATAAAAACAATGGTTATTTTTGTATAATATTCGTCATAGTGGCGATTTTTGTTGATATATTTTGTGAGATCGTTTTCGATAATGTATCTTCGGTTCACTTTATACTCAGTATAAAGTGAAGTATAAAGATTATAAAGTGAACTGACGAAGATACATTATCGAAATCGATCTCACAAAATAAATCAACAAAAATCGCCACTATAAGGAATATTATACAAAAATAAACATTGTTTTTTTATTAAAGCCAAGACGAAAGTACATTAAAAGTGATAATAATGGAAATTCATTCAACCACAATATTTTACCGGTTTATGATAGTACAATTGTCTTTAATCCAAGGTTAAAGTTAAATTTTTATTTAAAACCTTCGCCAGGGTAGAGAGAAGTTATAATACGAGTAAACACATAAACAATTAATTTAAATTGCTTTCAATCTTTGTAATGGAGTAATGCCTTGCTTGCATCCAACAATTTTCGCAGAAGCAGAATGAAATGCGATACCGCCATTAAATTGTCGGTGTACAAATAAGGGACAAATCAGAAGAAAAAAATATAGTTTTATTTTTATTGTTCTACAATTATACACAAGCAGCATCTGCAAAAGTCATTGAATGTAAACCAAGCTTTAGAACATCTTCAAGTAAAAAAACGATTCAATCTACTCCCTTTTTCTCACTAACATGTTTAATTAAAAAACGATAAATAACCACCTCTTTAACGCTATTTTAAATAATATGGTCTACAAAAAGAACAAATATTTTTTCTGTAATTATTATTTGCTCTTACACGTATTCAAAAACACTAAAACGCATAGTCCTAATAATGAACATGTCTACCATGTCGTGAGTCTATTATTGAGTTTTTAGTTCTTGACATATGCTAACTATAGTGGCCTAAAGAGAAGTAGTTCGATTCCAACTCCCGAAGGCCATAGGATTTAGGATGATTTGGAAATATCTTTTCGACGCCTCAAGCAGTAATGACATTCTTTTTCAGCTTGAGATGAGGGAAGAGATAACACTATACAGCGAGCGAATTAACATCATGTGAACCTAGCAAAGTGGATGAAAAGCGAAACCAATTGTTTACACTACTAAAATAACGCATGTATATATATATATGTTTAAACCTTGATTAATCTGAAAAAAATACCTACCAAAAACCTACAGAGAAAAATCAAACAAATCTGTTGGTCAAAGCTGCCGAAGAACAGATACGTTTTTATTGGGTATTAAGGTACTTGTAAGTCTGTAAATAAAAGCGACGATTTCGAAAGGCAATAACATTTAGGAACTGAGCTTTAATTTGCTGAAAAATAAAACAACATGGATAGCGACAATATTATTTTAAATGTGGTTTCAAGAGTAATTTATTCCTGAGCACAAACCATATCAATATTCAAAATTCATTAAAGAACACTATTTAAATATATTTTAAGAGGATTGAAACTTCACGATTGTGTATACAATTATGAATTATTTTAAACATATTTTAACAATACATAGAAACAAATTCTTACATAAGATGACGATTTCTTCAAAAAGCCACAAAGATAATAATTGTATAATATAAATAATTCATAAATTAAAAGTATCACAAATGGTCGGAAGTTCAAACACCATATAAACTACGGCTATCGGTGGATTTATTATTGAATAAGGAGGATCTGATTGAAATTATAGAATTTTAATGTAGTACTTAAATTTACCATATAATAGCTAGTTTAATCTACGATTATTAAAGTGTAGAAAATCATTTTCTCACTCAAAATTTTAACGTTGAAACTGCAATACCATTACAGCAACTCCGAAATCCATTCGGATTTCAAAATATAAAAGAAAACCTACAAAATATAAAAGATCTAAAAGATAACACTTATTATTTTATGGAGCACGATAGATACCTTAGAAATACATAGTAATAAAAGCTCCACTGAGTCGTTAATAACGCGTGTTTGTTATCAAATAGCGCTGATAACTAAAGTTGATAATAAAAATAAATGGAAAGTTGAATTTACATTTTGATTAAACTAATTAACATTTTGTTGTTATCTACTTCAATAAAAATTTAAATATTTATATTGTGTAGTAATTCATATAATACTTTTTTATTATTTGTGTTTACAAACTAGTATTAAATACCATCTTGTAACTAAATATATGTATATTAAGTGTCATGAAATATTTCTCGTGGCAGAGAAAGTAGCGTGCTTGCTCTGACATTCGTTCGAGGGTCTCGGGTTTGATTCCCGGGGTAGTGACGAAACATCAATCACGATTGAACCGTGGGCCGTAGTGTAGTGGCATTCTGGAATAATTTCCGCCTTCTTTAATTATTATATTATTATAAGAGTCATGATTCTCCTGAAGTACATCATTCCATTGAAATACAGTATATGTCATTAAAGATTGAAGAGTTGGCTCAAGATTAATGTTATTGAACAAAGATTCATGAAACTTTTTGGAAATGACTCTTCAAGCCATTGAACCCGCCTCAAGGCCTCGGGTATGGTGCTAAAATAATTAAATTAGATCATCATGAAGTCAAGCCTAGAGAAATCGAATGTGGTATTTCACAGCGAACTCTCCAAAGGCAACATCAGAAGGATTTTCTGACCAGACTAATACTACAACCCAAGCGTAGAAAATTAGTACGGTAAGCCCGGTGATTCATCAAGTTCAACGATCAAATCGAATATTCATGGCTAATGCTGTGCAACTGGTGGCATCTGATTCTGATCGATGGCTCATGGTTTAGTAGGGCAGCTCTTTACTTCTTACCAAGACGCAAAAAATTGATTTTTTCTTGCATCACCTGAAAAGACGAAGTATTTTTTCGATGGGTAGTTCGTATGCTGCCTGAAATATTGGAAAAAGTTGTATAGCTTATTGTGAAACATAAAACATTATACCAATGTCTTTGAACAATATTCAATGTAGAAGTTTCTCTGAATAAAGCTTCCAAATTTGTGTTCTATCTACACATGAAAAGTTTTAGTAAGATCTATGGGGAAGAAAATGTTATCTATATAATACATTCTATAATCCATATGCCTGGCCATGTAAAAGTCTATGGACCGCTAGTCAAGTTTAGTGCATTTCTTTTTAACGTATTTTACTAAGAAAAAATAATAAACATTTTGCTTCAAATTTGTAAAAGATAAACTTGAACAATATTCCTCAAAAAACTGATAAGAAGTTTCCTATTTTGAGTAAAATTAAGAAAGCAGCTACAGAAACGGCACAGAAATGTTTGTGTTTTATGAATAAAATTAAGAAAGCAGCTTCAGAAATAATCGTGTTTTATGAATTTAATTATAAAATTCACAATAAAATAAAAATCAGTGGTTTAATTATAAAATTCACAATAAAACAAAATCAAATGAATGATTTCATTGTAATATCTTCTCCTCCGCCATGCCAGTACGCCTTATATAGCAGTCCTGGAAACTGAATTGAAATCAATGGACCAATCATTTATTTATCTGATCCAAAAAATTATTATAAAAACGAACACTAGAATAAATAACACAAACGGCAAAATCAGATATCGATCATAAGCTATCCTACCCGGACACGAATTGAAACTGGGAAGGAAATGAGCGATAACACATATCAATCAAGTAAGATGGAAAAATAGAAGATTTAACAAGCACAAGAAACTACTTCATGTTCTCTGGCCGCACTGAAACACAAAAAGATGACGTAGACATTTTAACAATAGCTAAAGTAAAGAAAGCACTACTCGATTGGAAATCGGTCAGTAACAGAATAATAGAAACATTCTAAAATAAGAAATACAGTGCTATGCATCTATATGTATCAACATAGATGCAAACGAAAGATGAATTCTACGAGCAAAGCCAAAACCACAATTTCAAGCACACACCTAAATGATATAAAAATCATTCGGGGTGATTTCAATACTAAAATTGGAACAGACAATACCGCTATGACATCAATAATGGGAAAATGTGCTCTTGGCACAGGAAATGTAACTACAACATTTCACTACAATGAATGCAATACTTTGGTTAAAAACATATACATATTTGAAAATTAGTCTATGAAATAGAAATATAATTTAATTAAGAATAAAAATAATATATTTCCATCAAAGTATATATTTAGTTACAACAAAGTTTGTGTGCTAAATTTTAATAATTAATAAATTATGTATATAATATAAGTTTTGTGTTTCAAATATGTGCATAATACAAACTAACAATACTGTTGAATAATAATAAAATATATAATTGATATATATAATTGATGAAATTTGGTGTCGTTTTAATTTTGTATCATAATTCAATAAATTAATAAATTTGTATTTGATAATGACCCATGTTCGTGTATGGTTGATATTGGCTGTTAATAATATGAAATAATCCAGTGAATGGTTGCTGTTATACTAAAACCTTCGGTGAACCGCAATGATGCTAACCTGATCTTTTGTACAACCTCATAATCCAGAGGGGTTGATCCTGATTAATTTCGAGTGGCGTAATCAATAAATTTTTTGATTAACCTCAATGATGTTACTCTGATTTACAATTCAACCACATGATCCAGATTGTTGGGTAAGAGTTTAAATTTACTAATTTACTTCATATTTTGCAGATTTTTTTTGTGTACTGTTCACTGTTATATTATTATAATTTTCCTTAAGTAAAATAAATATGAATAAGTGTTAAATAATAAGACTTGTGAGTGGCAAATTAGAATATGGATGATTCACAACGCTGACATTACATAGTTTCATCATGATAGTAAGGGAACCCTTAATTTATTTAATCCCACCCCAACGCCGTGAGTCAGTAGCCGGACAGGTGCTATGCGAGGGACCTCCTTTACTGTTGTTAGTTTGTAAGTATTGTTAATGGGACCACATGTTCTAAACATTGGTAACCATTACAAGTTGCAAGATGTGCACAGCGACCATCAACTGTTAATAACAACATTTAAAATGAATCCAGCTGCTGAAAAACATTGAATGGGAATTCAACCTCGATGGATTAAGAAATAATAATACAAGAAATTCAAAGAAGTGCTGTAGCTCTTTCTCCATTCAGCTAGTACCATCGAAACTAGTACCATCGATCAAAAATGAGAACAAATACAAAATACCCACGTCATAACTGCTACCAATGTACTCAGCTATAAGGACAAAATAATGGAATAAAATCGAAGAATGTTGCAAACTTAGGGTACAACGAAACTAGTAGAAAATATGAGGACACAGCGAAAGAAGTAACGCAAAGGAATGATTACACGTATTATCATAGAAAAGTTAAGCGAATGGACTTTACCACTATACCTTCTCTTCGTAGACTTCGAACGTGCATTTGACTCAATCAGTCGAAACGCAATCTGAAAGGCACTTTGTGAAATGGAAATATTGAAAGTAATGGATATGCCGAAAGTAATAGTCAAAGTGATATATCGGAGTTCCGCACACAAAGTTCAATCTTAAAATCAACAAATATAACAAATAATCTTAAAATAAAGAAATTAGTAAAAATTCTATCTACCATAATGTTGTTGAACAAAATGGCGAAAATGATCGAGGAAAAACTAGTTTGTTACGATATATTGTTACTTCATTCGAGGAGCGGAATATCTGCTTAAGGTAAAAATTATACATATTTTTTCTTTTTTTGTCGGCTTTTACAGGCCATTATTTGCCCGTACCGTCTCAACAATCTAACTCCATCGGTTTCGATCACGAGCCAGATCTTCATATTGTTGCAAGCAACCAGAAGAAGCCACATCGCTCTCTACGCCGTGGAGCCATCGTCACCGACAGCGACCTCTTCGCCTACTGAAAGGCGGTTCTCCCTTCAAAGATCGCTGTATCATTCGGTTCGGATCGGCACGCAGAACGTGGCCGAGCCAGCGTACTCCCTGTCCTTTGATTGCATGCACAATATCAGGAATTTGCATTAAAGTCGCGTTTTGGGCCATATATCACCCGCATGATTCTTCTCTCGAATGTTAGAAGCCATCTTTCGTACTCATCCGTCAAGGTCCAACTCTCACATCCATACATGACAACGGGTCTGATCAACACTCTGTACAGCTTCAGCTTATCCGCATTTGCAAGATATTTTGATTTCAGCAGTGGACGTAGAGGATATAAAGCTCGATTGCCAGCGGCAAGCCGAACTTTGATATCCTCTCCCACACTATTATCGTGAGTAATGAGAGATCCAAGATACTTGCATCTCATTACTCCTTCAAACGTGTGGTTACCACTACTGAAATCAGTTGCGTCTTAGTCTCTAAGACCAGAGATCATATATTTTGTTTTGGACTCATTGATTTTGAGACCAACGGAAGCTGAAAACTGTTGCAGTGGATCAAGTATCTCTTTCACTTCGTTGCCATTTAATCCACTACACAGATATCATCTGCATAAGCAAGAAGTTGATTGGATTGTCGGAATAAGATATTGTCCTGAGATGATTCACTTTTACGAAGGATGTATTCCAACATGAGATTAAAGAGTATCGGGGACAGCGCATCTCCTTGTCGAACACCAGTAGTGATTGCAAAAAATCTCGATAGCCTGTTCTCAACTTTAACACAGCATTGTGACTGCGTTACTGTCATTTTACACAGCTGTACGTATTTTTTTGGTATTCCTAAATATTCAAGCGCATACCTTAGCCTCTCTCGATTGATCAATTCATAGGCTTGCTTGCAATCTACGAATACCTGGTGTACATCGCGAGATATTTCATAGTACTTGGAAAGAATCATCCGGAGCGAAAAAATTTGATCAGTGACTGACCGATTTGGACGGAATCCTCCTTGGTTGTCACCGATAATTTCCTCCGCAAGAGGAGTAATTCTTCCCAAGATAATGTATAACAGTAACTTGTATGCTGTGCAAAGGAGAGCTATACTGTGATAATTCTCGCACTTCAAGCGATCACCCTTCTTGAAAATTGGGCATAACGCGGCCTTTACTGTTGTTAGTTTGTAAGTATTGTTAATGGGACCACATGTTCTAAACATTGGTAACCATTACAAGTTGCAAGATGTGCACAGCGACCATCAACTGTTAATAACAACATTTAAAATGAATCCAGCTGCTGAAAAACATTGAATGGGAATTCAACCTCGATGGATTAAGAAATAATAATACAAGAAATTCAAAGAAGTGCTGTAGCTCTTTCTCCATTCAGCTAGTACCATCGAAACTAGTACCATCGATCAAAAATGAGAACAAATACAAAATACCCACGTCATAACTGCTACCAATGTACTCAGCTATAAGGACAAAATAATGGAATAAAATCGAAGAATGTTGCAAACTTAGGGTACAACGAAACTAGTAGAAAATATGATGACACAGCGAAAGAAGTAACGCAAAGGAATGATTACACGTATTATCATAGAAAAGTTAAGCGAATGGACTTTACCACTATACCTTCTCTTCGTAGACTTCGAACGTGCATTTGACTCAATCAGTCGAAACGCAATCTGAAAGGCACTTTGTGAAATGGAAATATTGAAAGTAATGGATATGCCGAAAGTAATAGTCAAAGTGATATATCGGAGTTCCGCACACAAAGTTCAATCTTAAAATCAACAAATATAACAAATAATCTTAAAATAAAGAAATTAGTAAAAATTCTATCTACCATAATGTTGTTGAACAAAATGGCGAAAATGATCGAGGAAAAACTAGTTTGTTACGATATATTGTTACTTCATTCGAGGAGCGGAATATCTGCTTAAGGTAAAAATTATACATATTTTTTCTTTTTTTGTCGGCTTTTACAGGCCATTATTTGCCCGTACCGTCTCAACAATCTAACTCCATCGGTTTCGATCACGAGCCAGATCTTCATATTGTTGCAAGCAACCAGAAGAAGCCACATCGCTCTCTACGCCGTGGAGCCATCGTCACCGACAGCGACCTCTTCGCCTACTGAAAGGCGGTTCTCCCTTCAAAGATCGCTGTATCATTCGGTTCGGATCGGCACGCAGAACGTGGCCGAGCCAGCGTACTCCCTGTCCTTTGATTGCATGCACAATATCAGGAATTTGCATTAAAGTCGCGTTTTGGGCCATATATCACCCGCATGATTCTTCTCTCGAATGTTAGAAGCCATCTTTCGTACTCATCCGTCAAGGTCCAACTCTCACATCCATACATGACAACGGGTCTGATCAACACTCTGTACAGCTTCAGCTTATCCGCATTTGCAAGATATTTTGATTTCAGCAGTGGACGTAGAGGATATAAAGCTCGATTGCCAGCGGCAAGCCGAACTTTGATATCCTCTCCCACACTATTATCGTGAGTAATGAGAGATCCAAGATACTTGCATCTCATTACTCCTTCAAACGTGTGGTTACCACTACTGAAATCAGTTGCGTCTTAGTCTCTAAGACCAGAGATCATATATTTTGTTTTGGACTCATTGATTTTGAGACCAACGGAAGCTGAAAACTGTTGCAGTGGATCAAGTATCTCTTTCACTTCGTTGCCATTTAATCCACTACACAGATATCATCTGCATAAGCAAGAAGTTGATTGGATTGTCGGAATAAGATATTGTCCTGAGATGATTCACTTTTACGAAGGATGTATTCCAACATGAGATTAAAGAGTATCGGGGACAGCGCATCTCCTTGTCGAACACCAGTAGTGATTGCAAAAATTCTCGATAGCCTGTTCTCAACTTTAACACAGCATTGTGACTGCGTTACTGTCATTTTACACAGCTGTACGTATTTTTTTGGTATTCCTAAATATTCAAGCGCATACCTTAGCCTCTCTCGATTGATCAATTCATAGGCTTGCTTGCAATCTACGAATACCTGGTGTACATCGCGAGATATTTCATAGTACTTGGAAAGAATCATCCGGAGCGAAAAAATTTGATCAGTGACTGACCGATTTGGACGGAATCCTCCTTGGTTGTCACCGATAATTTCCTCCGCAAGAGGAGTAATTCTTCCCAAGATAATGTATAACAGTAACTTGTATGCTGTGCAAAGGAGAGCTATACTGTGATAATTCTCGCACTTCAAGCGATCACCCTTCTTGAAAATTGGGCATAACGCGGCCACTTTCCATTCTTCGGGCATAACTTCATTTCGCCATACCAATCGAACAAGGTCGAAAAGACAGTTCAACAAAGTTAGCCCTCCGAATATCAAGAGCTCTGAATTAATGCTATCAACTCCTGATGAACGATTTCTCTTTAGTCTCTGCATGACCATTGTGAATTCCTCATAGGATGAGGAATCCTCAATCAACATCTCTGCGGCCTGTATTTGAGGGTATTCAAATATAGCTTGTGATACATTTGGAACATTAAGTAAATCAGAAAAATATTTACGCCATGTATCGAGTACCGCATCAACGTTAACACAGAGGTTTCCATCCTGGTCCCGAATGGCAGTTGACCGAGATCAAGGTATGGTGCAATTCGGTGATTCCTTTAAAGAAACCACGCGAATTTTGCTCATTGCTGAGTTGTTGTACTCTTAAGATGTTGGCCTTCCACCATTCTCTCTTCTTCAGTCTACAAATGCGTTTAGCTGTCCTCCTAGCAAGAACTGCCTTGTTATTCCTTGCAATTGTAAACCGAGTCTGCGCTTCATTGTGGGCTATATTGCGTTGCTCAACAGCAAGACGACACTCCTCATCAAACCAATCATCTTTGGGCTTAGTTTTCACTATACCGAGAGTGTACTGGGCAGCATCGACAACCGAGGTTTTCAATACTTTCCAGTTACTGATCACTTCATCAGATTGGTAATTGGATCGTAAAATGCTAAAAATTATAAATATTAAATTGAAAAAAAAATATTTTAAATTATTCTTAATTTTACTTTTAAAAAATTATAACCAAATGTAATCTTATTTTTGAGTCCACTATAATAATATTTTAAACATCAAAAATAAAAGTCAATAAAATAATTGCATATTGTCCAAAGACTAATTAAATACGTAAAATAAAAAATTTGATGTTTTTAAATGTTTTAATTAATTTTATTGAACATATAAAAGTCATACGGAGATTAAATATTTGTGTTAATTTACCCCAGTATGAATTCAAGGAACTAAGTAACGCTGTTATACTAGAACCACAAATAACTACTACAGATAGCCAAACTATATGGAGAAATTATGTATATAGACTGAAATAAGGGGAAAAAATTGTACCCTGGACGAAAAGGCTATATTTGAATTTTATTGTCTCTTTCATTCCTTTAGCATTGATATAACGATAAATAAATGTTTGTATATAAATTTTGTATAAAATATGATGAACTCATTCATTTACTGTCCTGAATCAAACTAATCGCAGTGGCTTGAAACATTAATTTGATTTCATGTATGTATTTGAACTTAGTTTTATATAAATTTGATTGTATTTTATTTATCGTAATATCAATTGTAAAGGAATGAAAGAGAAAATAAAACTCAAATATAGCCTTTTCATCCAGGGTACAATTATTTCCCCTTATTTCAGTCTATATACATGATTTCTCCATATAGTTTGGCTATCTGTAGTAATTATTTGTGCTAGAACATGATTTCGTTTTTCTTGAATTTAAACAATATTAATTAAGTTTATTGTTTATTTTCTTATTCACTTCACAACATCCAATCAAAATTAGCGTTTATTGAGTAGTGTAGATAAAAATTTTATTGAAAGTAAAGAAAAAGATTTCTCGCAAAATAAAATTCAAGAAGATTTAAACTAAAATTACGGGAATTTCAATCTACTTCTACTAGCTTTAATGGGACAGAAGATACAATAATGTTGAATACTTTACTGATTAATCTTAATTTCCTTTTTTTATATAATTCATCATTTTGGCTTCCACAAACCTACACCTTTGTGTAGCAGGATCGCTTCCGACTGTGGTGGTGGCTTCTTTTTCCTCAAATATGACCCTTACTCGTTTAGTGCCAGTGATATTATTTGACGTTCCTCGTCGAACGCTACGGTCCTCTCTTCCAATAGACTTCGAAACATCGGTGTTCTACCAATACCAACAGGGTTTTTCCGTAGTCTTCACGTTCATACACTATCGGTAGTAATTCTGCAGCACTTGCTTTCATCGCCAATATTAGAATTGTGATTCGCTCTTCGTTTCTTGTGGCTGTCATTTTAAACTGGAGTTTGGTGATATTAAATAGCGTTGTTCCGTGGAACGTTGGTGGCTTTAATTAATTGCACTTTGGGCGGAACCGTATCCATAATATTTTTTTCTAGTTTTAAAATTCAATGATCAGCCACTTTGAATTGATGGTCCATTTTGTGTTAATTTTTGGACTAAACATTAAGGCTGTTTTCTGAAATTTCTAGTTGCCACTTCTAACCAATATTACTTTTTTAAATTCAAAACTGAACAGTATATATGGATCAAGCTACCGTTTGCATTCTGCAAATTTCAATTTTTTGCATTCGTCCTATTTTGTTCCGTTTGGAAAATACGATCAAATGGCGCAGTGGTTAAAGCTGCAGCAGTGGAGTGAGAATTGACGAGTTCTCGAATCTCGATCCGACCCTAAAAAAGATTTCAAAGATAAAAAGATTTCGGTAAAGTGACATGTTTTCATTGTAAGCGTTAAAAATGTAATATAATTATTGATAGATTTTTCCGTAAGATTTATAAGTTCTAGTGCATGTCTAGTGCTGTTTTTTGTATCTTTACTTTCCTTAACATTTTTGTTTTTTACATTGCACCACTTGCACTTGAATGACTATCTTTCTTCTATATCACTTCTCATTGATCTTTAGCTTAAAGAGTTACATCGGAGAGAGTAAAAGTATATAGTGTTAAATCTTGCGTGTAGCTTTTCATAGTGAGAAATTGTTGCTTCTGCAGATGTGTGTGTCCCTTATGATAATGTTGAACCTCTTCATAACAATCTTTTAGATTAAATAAGCTCAAGTTTTTGATCGAAATGTTAAATTTGATTTAATATTAAGTGACCCTTGTAGTTTCGTATTACTATATTGATTGTTTTGTCGTTAAGAACTGCGAAATATTTTCAGGTCTGTTCGTTTTAAAGTAACTAAGTTAGTGGACATGTAGTATTGTCTAAAGTTAAAAGTTGCTGCTTCAATTTCTCTTTGAGTCTTTAACGAACGTTTAACGGGTTTCTCTAGTAAGAGGAAGACTAAAATTGAAATCAATTAGTATATTGATTCATTGAGAATCTATATAACGGTAGTTATCGGTAAGTTAACTTCCAAAATGTAGAAATGTTATTAATGGACAGTGATTAGAACAGTTTGTGAAATGTTTGACGCCTTTACTAGTGATATAGATATCACTATGCTGCATCACTTCCTCGTCTCTTACCTCTTCGTCTATAAACTATTTTTGGAGTGGGGATTTTTGTGTGCAATTTTTCAACGAATTTTTTCTGTGCCTCACAATTTGAGACAAACGAATACTACGATAAAGTAATAAATAAATATTTTAGGGTCGGATATTTTTTTCATATTTCGTTATTTCATTTGTATTATGACTATTGATGGATGAAGACCAAACCAAAAAACTAGATGTATTCGCTTATATAATAGGTGTAAAAAAATTTTTATGGGTCGATTTTTTTCTTCGTATATTTAATATTATGTTTTGTTTATGAAGTTTTATGAATGATGACCAAATTTTTATTTTTTAGGACCGTTGTATTTTGTACTCAATAATTGAAATGGTGGTTTCTAAATATGTACAATATTTTCTACAATATAAGTCTTTATACATATATTCGCAAGTATTTTGTATTGGGAAAGTGAAAAAAAATCGATTATCCTTAACACGAAGTTGAATCATTTTGCAAGATATTTTTAATTGGTTTTTTTATAAAACAACACAGAAATTCCCATAAACATTATAATTTTTCCTCTAGTTAAGAGAACCTTTCTTCGCAAAGCATCAAAATATAATGAAAATTATCTCACACACACTAATATAACTCAAATTTTTGATGGCGCTTTGAGTTTATACGTGTAAACGATAAAGTGCGCAGTGAGGTTGTGTAGTGATGGATGAATGTAAACAGGCCCATTGGGTGGGTGTCTGGCGTTGTAATACCACTTGTAATGAACTTAACTTCTAATTAATTTTAAAGTTATCCACAAAGTGTTCATTTTTCAATGAATCTCTCTGCCCATTCATTTAGAAAGAAACTAGTTGCTTGGACACATTTCTGTAGTTTCTAATGTCTTATCCTCTTCTTGATAATAATAGCAGTTGCACCTACTGATTTTCGCAAGAATGACTTGAAAATGAGTTACCGAAATTAGCATAAAATATTGATATTTTACTTACTATCCAAAATTAGCATAAAATATTGATATTTTATTAATTAATATTAATCTATATTCCATGTCAGTACTATAGGCTGGCATGGAGCTATGCAATGCGCAGATGGTTCTACGAAAATCGGACATATAGCCGTACGTCCTCGATTTCGTCGTTAAGGCGTAAAGCAGGACGTAAATAAGTGAACCGCGAAAGAGCTGGGAGAGCCTTGAGCCCCAAAAAACATAGCATAGTATAAAATATTAAAAAAAAAAATTAATATTAATCTGTTTTATATGTTATGTATAACTCTAATGCAAATTACTTATTTATTTATTAATTTATTTGCTCTAATGAATCATACTTTTTAATTATCATTTTAACCATAACTCAAAGCCATTACCTATAATTTGTTTTGCAAAAATAAAAATCATTTTATGTTAAATAAATTTACTTTATTTTATAGCATAAAAGATTATCTTCGTTCATCACGTCGTTTAAGTACATCAAATATAACTTCTGAAGAATTTTCATTGTCATTTTGCGATTCATCCGAATCAGTTAAATTATCGTCCAGCAAGGGTAAATTTTGAACAGAACGGTTGTATCCACTTGGGGTTGCTTTATTCGAACTGCTACTTGGACTTCGAATAAATGAAACGCTATTGTCTTCTGTTGTAGTAGCACTCATCTCCGTAAATTTATGATAAACATGACATATTATACCGCCAATACAGAGTAATAAGCCAAATACATTGATCAGTGATAATTGATCATTGTTTATAAATACAGCTAAAATAATTTGACAGATTTCTTTGAAAATTCCTGTTACTGACACAGTCAGACTCGAGGTTCGGCAAATCAATAAAAATTCACTTAGTTCCATAGCAAATGCAATAATAGCCCCACCTGATATTTTACAGGCCAGAGCAAGTATATCCGATGAAGTAGATGTCGGTAATATATTATGAAATACATTTAACATTCGTCTTCCTGAAAGTATATATTTTAATAAACTGATCTATCTAGTTTCTTTGTATAGCTAACCTTCGAAAATTAATGTCGACGGTAGAATTGATATAATCATCCATGGTTGCATGTGAAAAACCATATCGATTGGATTGTGCAAGCCTATTTTAGTTTTTTGCATAATCAATTGTGAAAATGTCCATCGCACTCCACTAGATAGTGAAGCAATCAATAGGAATGTAAATCCCAAACCATCGAATGATGTAGATTTGTATGTTACTAAACACAGCCCACTTGCAATCATTGCAACGATTAAAATTAACGAATAACTCTACAACCATAATAAACGAATTAAATGCGATTAACTTGAAATATCGAAAATTTCGCATATACCTTTTTCTCCAGACCAAGCATGATCGCAAAAATTAATATAAATATAATTGTTGTTGATTTGGTCATTGTGTACCTAAAAATAGAAACAAGGTGCATTCAAAATATATCGTTAGTTATTTTTAATTTGATTTCAAATATATTATTTTTTTAGTTTTTTTTTTTACTACATTCAAATACTTCGATGTAATTGTTAGCATCAACTTACAACGATATATTTACCAGTTCAAGCCCCCAGTTCGAGAAACCTATATCAATTCCGCTAGCTAGTCCTGGAGGTCCTAATTTTGTTATCCATGTGCGGAAATCTAGAAGAATGCGTGTTTTTTTTGTTTTCAAGCGATAGCATAACCGTATAAGACCAGCCATAAAAAATTTAATATAAAAATGTATTAATACAATAGTTAAAGGGAACTTTAACTCCTGAAATGTATACAATGTTTACGAATTAGCACAAATATATAGGTGTGTTCGTGGTAGTTATACCTACCGCTACCAACTTCTGTTGATAAAACGTCAAGCCAATTGATAACGTAAAATAAATAACAATTAGCAATAAGGTTACTAGTGATGTATGATATATTTGACTATGTAGTTTATTCTTCTTGCCCAATTCAATGTTGATTTCCTCCTCAATGAACTCATTTTCGTTGTTATCATAGTAATTGTTGTTACTTGTGGAGGACAGCTCCAATTGTTTATATTTTGTTTCGTTCATTGTTTAAATTTAAATAATACAATAACATTCCATTAATTAGAAATTATGTTAATACAGCTGACATACGTGAACACTTATTATTTTACACTTTAATCGGTTAATCTAAATTAGGTATTCGTAAATAAAACCTGGAAAGTAAATAAAACATATGGTAACTCGAAAATCATAAAATTACGATATAAATAAATAATTTAAACTTTATATAATTTATTTTTGGCAAAGTTAATTAAAGTTGTGTTATACTGTAAGTTTTTTTGAAAAATCTAGGTTTTTTAATATTTTATAAGTAATTTTGCTAACACTTTCGAAAAATTTGTACCTCACTCCATGATCTTACCGTAGTTTAATACAGCATATTATCAATTTATCACAACAAATATCACACATACTATAAATATAACTTCTTTGGAATATATTAGATTGTTTATTTATTCAAAACCGGCATGAATTTGCCAGCTTGCAATTTTAGTATAAATATTATTTCTTTAAATTAACACTGGTAAGAAAACACTTTTTTATAAACAGAAAATTTAGTGGTGACGTTTAATAATGCCCTAGCGACATGATTGATTGCTAAAAATCAATATACAATTAAGGGTTATTGTAATGCCATATCATTATAATTTTAAATATTTATCGAAGTCGGGTGTTCACACGGGAAATCCTGATATTTTTCTTTGTTTCATACACCTACATATTCGCAAGCAAAAACGTTTCGATATTTTTGTTTTTTTTTTTAACGAAAACTATAAATACAGTTTTTAATTTTGTTTACAATTCAATTATTTATTTATATTAATGAAAAAATATTATATAATAAAACTTAAAGTATTTTTCGTTTATAGATAAGCTTTTTATTTTTGTTCACAAAAAACAGCTGTTTAAGTGGGTTTTTTTATATTACTTTATGGTTTACGTCATATTGTAACACATTGTTTTTTACGTGATAGATAAATAAATTTATATTAATATTTTTCTTACTTTTAAATGGTTAAAAATAGCTACTTTTAAGCAAATAGTAAATTCGCTTGATGCGAAGTAAAGCAGAATATTTGCCAATTTTAGTAAAGGAAATATCTTTGAGTGGTTGCCACGTTGACGAAATAACTTCTAATAGTTTAAAGAAGATAATTATCTTAAATAATAAAATTTTTACTGGGGTTAGTTTTTACAATTTAAAGAACATAGTAAATCACGGAATTAAATTTATTTTTAAGTTAATCATTATATATACCATGTTTCCATGAACCAAGTTAATTTATGTTCAGGTTTCGTTAAGTTAATAACATGGCAGCGCTAATCCGTATTGTTTCTATTAACAAGTATAGAGTTAATTTGACAGATGAGTTAACGGATAAAAATCAATTCAATATATTTTCTATTACGTTTTGTTGTATTTCAATGAGTCAAGTTTTGTTGTATTTCAATGAGACATGTTTTGATCACGACTAAACAAACAACAACAAAATAAAATAAAATGTCAAGCAAACCTAACTCATACGTATTGGTTTCGTTGAGTTAATTTGGGTTTAACGAAACTCTAACCTAATCTGCGTTTCCATGCACGTAAACCTGGGTTAACTCTGTCATGGAAACATTGGTAATTCATTGCTCAGATAAAACAGTTACTTTAGGAACCTCTATATGATAGTCTTTGATAAGCTTATGCAATAATTATTGTTATTTTATAGCAACAATGCTATAATAAATATAAGTAAATATAGAACAAGTATTATTGAGATACTAACAATTATAAACAAATAAATTATGGAAGTCCAATGGACGACCCAAGTATAACAAAACTAAACTCAAAAATGAGCTATCGTTTTTCCCTTCGAAATATTCGAAAATAGTAGAAAGATAAATACCTTAGTAGTGGTGCGTATATGTATACAGCGTTGTGTTTAGAAAACTGCGTATTATTTGACGTGTTTAAAATTTTGTTTGTTTATTTATATATTTGGAATTTCTAAGAAATGTGAACACCTGCACTTAAATAAAATTTCTGGGTGGAAATTGTAAATTAAAAGTTTTCGTTCGACAATATGTATATAATTATTTTGGTATAACAGTGATAAAACGAGTTTATTATACCTTAAATATCTATCCTATTTTTTGGTAAAAAATGGGGAGGAGACACAAGTTTCACATGAATGAAAACAAACTATGTACGTATCATAGTTTGTTTTCATTCATCACTCAACCGTTCTAAGCGATTTATTCAATAAAGCATTTCAATTTCTGTGTCTTGTGATTTCAAATAAATATAAGTGTAATCATAATTACAGTGGAGAAAGATCGTTCTTATTGGTGGCATCTAAGAAAAAACCCTTTGTTGTGGACATTTTGTTTCAGATTTGGAAATAACTTAATATGATCTTTCTAATATTCATTATTACGGGAAAAATAATTTAAAATATTATTCAAACTATCTTTTATATTAATTTAAAATCATTTATATACATAATATATTAAAATTACGTTTTACATTCGAAAAATTTAAAGTTTATATATTCATTTTATTTTTTATATAATAAATTATTAATGGTTATTAAGTTATATTACAATTACAAATTAATAAAAATTATTCTTTTGTTTCTAAACCATTAAAATTTGTAGTTTTATTTAATCAACCCGCTACAATTTCAATTTGCATGTGAAAACATATAGATGCACAAAAATATTCCCGCCAAATTTATTTTTGACATTTGAACACACATACATAAGCACAGTTTTACTATATTGAGTTTCGTCAGATTCGACTTATCGCGACACGTTTCATACGAAATCTTATTCTAAGTCGAAAGCAAAAGTATGTAAAAGCCGAAACTAACCCTACGTTTACATTATTGTTTTCGAGCGTTGTTTTCGAGTATTGTTTTCGATATTAGATTGTTGTTGCTGTTTTCCCATATAAAAAGTTATCGTTTCTATTTGAAAACAATACTCGAAAACAACAAAAAGATGTAGCTCATACATCTTTTTCGTTGTTTTCGAAATAAAAATATCGATTTATCGAAAATATTTTTAATGTTTTTTTCTTTTTATTAATATTTTGAATTGTAATTGATACATTTAATAATTAAAATTGATTAAAAAATATATATTTAAATGTTTTTGGTAGTTTTTTTAAATATTAAAAATTAAACTTATCGACACCGATATTTATTTGAAAATACCAAAATGTCAAAATAGATTATAAACAAACCAAATAAGAGCGGCAAAGTGTGAAAATCAATTATTGATTATTTTGTGATAATCATTTTGTGAACTAATATATATACATATATATATATTATATGTATTTATAATATATATTTAATTGTGATTAAAGATACTTGTGGTTCAGTGTAGTGAAATTGGTGATATTTAAACTATATTATCTTGATTTATTGTGAACAAAAACATTTTATATAAAATGAATTCAGATTTTGATAACATAGAATATTTAGACGATTCACTTGAGGATGAGGTTGAGGATTACGAACTCCCCATTCAAATTGATAAACCGGTGAATACCGATCAAAAAACAGTGTTTGTTGTGTTGCCGAAAGAAACTAAATCAAAATCTGTTTCGAACGGTACAGTTCGTGCTATGAGACTAAGCACCGAAGAAAAAGATGTGTTCGACGAGGAACTTCCTAAATACGTGTTCGATCGGCCACCATTGTTCAATTATTGTTTGCCGATTCAACAAAGAAGTTCCGGTATTATAAATCGGTTGTGGGGTGAGGTATTAGAAGCAATGCTTCGTACCTACCCAAATATAAATTTGACTAATTTAAAAGAAAGCTTTAAATACCATCGTGATTTATATACCCGATTTAAATCGCACAATTCGAAAGTGCCAAGTGGGTCTGGCACAGTCCCAAAGCTAGTGACAAAACATTTGGAGATTTTGAGGCAATTAGATAACGTAATTGCTAAAAGAAAGTAAGTAATGCATAACTTTTATTTACATTTTATAGAAACTAATTTGTTTTAATTTTGAAGGCAAATAACTAGCGTCGACTGTATGGAGCAGCCGTTGGACGCCACAGTTAATTTGGGTAAGTTAACTTGACTAATCATAATTTTTTAGATGCATCCCGTGAAAATTTGTTAATTTTGTTCCAGAGCACATGCCACCACAAAAAAAAACAAAAACAAGCCGCCTCAACAAAAAGACCTTGTTCCACTTAGCCCAGGCCAGGATCTAGTACGTCAACTAGACCTGGTTCTAGTATGTCGCAAACAACGAGCGATCCAATAGATCTCGGAGACCAGATCGATAAACTTGTTGGAGCGGTGCAGCCCAACGAAATGAGCGGAATGATCGGGCTCAAAACTTTGGAGACCAGGTGGCATGGCACATGCGTGGCCTCAACGATGTAGAATTTTTTGAAGCGGCCAGTTACATTAACAACTATTTCTACGAGAAAGCGAAGGAAAAGCAGCAACAGCACCATTTAGGATAATTGTTTTCATAAGATGAGTATTGTTCCGTTTCATTATATACATTTTTATTTATTATATTCGGAATTTTTTTATTATTTCGTTTTAGGTGACAGAAGAATTCCATCATTTTATTTATATTAATTATTAAATTGAATTTTGTTTGTTTTTGCATGTTATATTTATTATTTAATTGAATTTTGTTTGATTTGCATTTATTTCTTTAGTTTAAACAAATTTAATAGGTTTTTATGCATAATTGATGTACATTTTTTAAATTTAATTCCATCCATATTGCTTTTCCTATAAAAATAAAAAATACAATTAATTATTTAAACATAAAATAAAAATATATATATTTTTTTAATTATTAATTGAATTGCACAAAATTTTCGCAAAATTCCATCATTTTATTTATATTAATAATTTAAATATATTAATGTTGAAATATGAAAAAGAATTAATAAATTTAAATATTAAAAAGAACTTCACTATAATATTGCCAAAATACTTATCTTTTATATGATGTCCTTTTTATCATTGTATTCAACAGTTTAACTGAAAACACAGCAAAACAAATATGGATGACAACAAATCAAAACAAATATGGATGAATCGAAGACTATCAGTTTAGTTTTTGTTGTTGCCTCACGATAAGTACGAAAAATCGAAAACAATACTCGAAAACAACGCTCGAAAACAATAATGTAAACGTAGGGTAAATATAAGTTTTTACTTCGATATTTGACGAAAAAGTCGAATTTTGTTATACTTGGGAAACGCTTATATACTATTTATTATAGATGTAAAAGCATTTTTAGTGGTTGAATTTTTGCTTCGTTTATTTTTTATTATGTTTTGTTTAGGAAATTTTATGAATGCCCCTGCAAACAAGGTGTTACGTTAACGTACTATAAGTGAAAGAAGTTGTTCATAGCTTTCTTCGTTAACGTAACACTCTGGTGTTGCAAATACGAAACATTTATGCCGTTCCTATCCTATGATAATTAGACTTTTTGCGAGGAGACGTCAATGTGTTAGTATAGTTCGTAAATAATTCGCTGGTAGTGTTGCATTAACGCAGTGTTTTTGATGTTTTAGTAACGTAGCATAATTATTGAAACGTTAAAGTTACTGATTAAATGAAGAATATTTGTCACGTATTTTGTAGAACATTAACCTAATGTATTTAATGAATCATTCGTAAAAAGTAAATTAAAACGCATGAGTATTTTGTTTGTTTAATGTATTATGTAAATTCATCATATTTATTAAAAAAATTTAATATCACAACATATTGTTTCAAACCAATGTGGGTGTATTCTCCGTTTCGATATTAATTATAGCACAAGAATTTCTATCGCCCCTCTTTAATGTCCGAACGTCCAGAGGAAGGTTTAAATTATAATTTTGTAGAATTTTTAATAGCGCATTACCACATTGCACGAAAATATTATATTCAACCAGCTATTGTTTACTCTCTTGATAAATCACCGATATCAGGAAACTGAACTTCATCGGAATTTAAAGAACTATCATCCGAGGATTCATTATCGAAACAAAAATCTTCCATAAATTCCGTTGTAGATAAACTTTTACTGGGAGTACAGTTAAAAGTCTGTACATAATTTCGATGTTCCCTGTCAGGTTCAGCACAGATATTGTTTATCTCTTGTTTTACTTCAATACCGTTTTCTCCGTCTTCAAAAATTATTATTACATACAAAATGTAAACTTACTATAATTACACTATAAACACGTTAAACACTATATAAACTAATTCCAAGGTGTAAAACTTTTATTCTAGTTTATGTTTATTAATAAAATTTTAAGTTTATAATTATTTTTTTAATATAATATTTTTGTAAACACAATATTTTTTTTAAACACAATATATTTTTTAAGAACCACAATATCCTCTTTCTCGAAATGAACAGTTTAATGACGTTTATTTTTATGCGTATAAAATTTAAGAATGTATGGATGAATATAGTAAAAAAATGATTCGTTTGAAGTTCATTAGCGCACCGTAATTTGTGAATTCGCTTTTTTGTTTAGAGGGTGATGACAAAATTTTTATTTTTTAGGGCCATTACATTTTGTATTCAATAATTGAAATGGTGGTTTCTAAATATGTAAAATATTTTCTTCAATATAAGTCTTTATACATATATTATCGCAAGTATTTTGTATTGGGAAAGTGAAAAAAAATTCGATTACACTTAACTCGAAGTTTAATTATTTTGCAAGATATTTTTAATTGGTTTTTTTTTTATAAAAAAACACATAAATTCTCATAAACATTATAATTTTTCCTTTAGTTAAGAGAAACTTTCTTCGCAAAGCAACAAAATATAATGAAAATTATCTCACACATACTAATATAACTGAAATTTTTGATGACGATTTGAGTTTATACGTGTAAACGATAAAGTGCGCAATGAGTTTATGTACCCAAGTATAACAAAACTAAACTCAAAAATGAGCTATCGTTTTTCCCTTCGAAATATGCGAAAATAGTCGAAAGTGAAATACCTTAGTAGTGGTGCGTATATGTACACTGCGTTGTGTCAACTATTGTGTTTAGAAAACTGCGTTTTATTTGACGTGTTTTAATATTTTGCTTGTTTATATATTTGGAACTTCCAAGAACACCTGCATTTAGCGTTTTAATAAAATTTCTGGATGGAAAGTGTCATTGTGAAAATGCAAAATTCAAGTTGTGATTCAACGATTTGAATTTATTTTACGTTTTGACACAAACATAATGGAAGATAAGGAATCGTTAAGACAATTGGTAATTCTAAAATCTGAAACTAATGAAAATATAAACAAACTAATTTTTTTATATTATTTGTTTGCAGAAATGTATTCTTATGAAAGAAGAGGGATTCGATTTAAAAAAAATTTTATGCAATAACCTTTACAATATATTAACGAAGAACTTATAAAGAAAAATTGCCTGTGATGGCCGTCAAGGAAACATTGCTGTTAAATTATTAAATGTTACGCGAATTTTCAGAGGTATTTAATATAAAATGAGGCATTTCATCAACCATTCAATTTTAAATAAATAATAAATTCTGTATTAATTTTAGATTGCACTTTCGAAAAATTTCCAAGTATGACACCATCACAATGAATGTTAGAATTTTTTTTTACATATTATGTTAAAGACAGGGAATTAAAATAAATTCTGTCGCATCTGTGCACTTAATTAACATATAAATCTTACAATACGAGTATTTTAACTACCTATGATTAATAAAAATTATTTTATTGTATCTAAAACATTAATATTTGTAGTTTTATTTATGATATATTTAATTTAGCCACCAACATTTAAATCTGACGTCTCACATATACATGCGCAAAAATATTCCTGCCAAATTTGTTTTTGACATTTGAACACACATACATAAGCAGAGTTTTACTATATTGAGTTTCGTCAGATTCGACTTATCGCGACACGTTTCATACCGAATGTTATTCTAAGTCGAAAGCAAAAGTATGTAAAAGTCGAAACTAAATATAAGTTTTTACTTCGATATTTGACGAAAAAGTCGAATTTTGTTATACTTGGGTACTGATGAATGAATGTAAACAGGCCCAATGAAATATGAAAATCGTCTTAATGTGCCATTTTACACTGGCACTCTTGCGTGTGACTCAAACCGGTTTTTTCCTCGTCTCTTTCTTCTTTTGTCTATAAACTAATTTTGGAGTGGGGATTTCTTGACGCACAACTTTCGACAAAAATTATTTTGCACTCTTGTGAGTTTCGCACAATACATATAAAAAGCAATAAAAATATTTTATGAGGTTCAAAATTTTTTTATTGTTTTCAACTCAACATTTTCATTTTGCATTTTGAAGAGTGCAGATGAAATAGAAAAATATGGTTTTGTATGACGATTTTTGTTTTACAGATGAGGAAATTTATTACAGATGACGATTTTTTTACAGAAAATAAATATAAAATATATTGATTCGTAAAAACTATAATTTTTGTATGTTAGTTTGATAAATTGTAATTTATTTTTATATTAATTTATATAAATTGTAATTTATTTATTTATTATTGTAATGGAATTCATTGATTTATTATAATATTTTTTAATTAATAATAAAATATTATACATATATTGATGACGTTTCTAAAAATGGTAAAAACGCCGGAATGATGAAAATATATAACTACATATATAATATATTAAATAATATTATATAAAAAATATACATGTTCCTGTAAAAATGAAAAACAAAATCGTGCTAAAATTTTTGTTCTTCATTTGGTTATATGATGTTCGCTCGACCAAGTATTCATTGATAATGAAATATTTTCCACACACACATAGACAAATATGAAAAAAAAACTCTGCCGCACGAAAAAGCGAAATTGACGCGAGAGTGCCAATGTAAAATGGCACAATGTTGTGAAACTTTTATACGTTTACGATTCTGGTATTGAATGACACATATTTGGTGCACTGTTTTCTCTATTTAATCGTTTTTTATCGCTGTCGGAGCACTTTTATTCTTTGAAAGAAGCAAAAGTATAATGTCACAAAGCAAAAACTCTCGTCTTTTCTTAATCTAGTCGGATTTTATACTATAAAAAGTTATTTGGAAAATTGGTAATCAATTTTTAATTGAAAATTAATCATGATTATTTCACTCTACTCAACAACAGATGGTACCGTTTAAAAAACTTTTTGGAGGCTTGGGTTTATTTATTTCGCGCTTAAATTATTGTCAGAATTCCTAAATCTTTCTCATCAAAACATTTAAGTTTTTCGACCACAAAAAACTAAAAAACAAACATTTAAGTTACTAAGAACCAGTATGGAAGACACTCAAAAAACCTCCAGTGAATTAGTAGACGATTTAGACTTATCAACAGATCCAAATACAAATGTTGAAACGCCAATAAATGCTGAGGGAAACCATGTTGAGACTAATACAGGTGAGTTGTTTTGAAGTTTCAATGTCATGTATTATGTCCTCTATTTCTTTGTAGATATAATCGAAGATGAAATTCTTAAAAGTGTTACTGCCAGTAGTAATGAAGTCAAATTAACACATTTACCATTAAGCCGCATAAAGCACATTATGAAACTGGACAGTGATATTACGATTGTCCCACTGGAATGTGTGTTTCTAGTTACAAAGGCCACAGAACTTTTTGTTCAATCCCTGGCACGGGAAGCATGTACATTCACGCAACAGAATGATAAAAAAACGTTACAAAAACGCGATATTGATTCAGCCATAAGTCAAATTGAATCATTAATATTTTTAGAAGAAACGCTATGATTCTGAAGATTTTCCTAGGCTGTTTGAAATATAGATAATTGATATTGCCACAAGTATTGAACGCACTCATTTTGATGTGGATAAATAAATCGCAGCCATATTTGTTAAAAATAGGCTTGCACTAAAATAAAGCGACGCCATCTTAGAATATACATAAAAAACTTAAAAGTTTTTGAGTTAATTTTATATTTTTGTGTTTTTTGTCGGTGAAATTTTTATTTTAATATTAAATATTTTAAGTGAATTTTAATTAAGAAATGATGCGTTTATTTAAATATCAATAGCCTCACATCTATATAATGTAAGTGTAATAAATTTCGATGCAAACAAATATTTATAAAAAAACAATAAACAAAAATCTGAGGAAAAAAATTTTTTCTTTAAATTTTCCCTTTGAATTATAATTTGTCACAAAGTATATTGGAAATTTTTGGAAAAATAATCTACATACGTTTAGTAAAAATGCATTACTGGATAAACTAATCAAGATTTTTAGTGAATAAATGTAAAAAATCATATTATTGGGCGGGAAATTATATTTTGGATTTTCGCTTTTTTTATGCTACGAAAAATTCTTTCCGAATTAGTACATAATAGTTTTCGCATATGAAAAATATATTTTATTTCTGACGTCATATTGGATATCGTCTAAAATAATTTTAAATATTTATTTTCATGAAATTTCGGCTATTTGTAGTTTGGTTTATAAACGTAATTTTTTTATTTTACATCGAGAACATAGTGGAAAAATGGATTGGGCGAGATAACTTTGGAATGAATTGTGAGTCCTAAATACAAACAAGACTGGAACTAAGTATATATTAATATATTTGGATAAATTAAATGAAATGCATTATTTGTAAGGACTGCTATCTGTTCGTTTCGAAGACTTACGTTTTTAAAGATTTACTCGTTGATCAAACGTTTCCTAAAACCGCATATCTTTCTTTATTGGGCTAACCATTACCGAGAATATGCTGTAATATATATTTAAAAACATCTAGCAACTAATTTGATTCGTTCGTTTTTCATTTTTAAATGATAGTCGTTGTGATAAATGCACCACAGATTAAATTCACTCTAAACCTGTTTAGCAGTCTATTAAGTAACGCCATAAAGTTGATTACAATAAATAACATTTTTAAGTATGGAAGACAACACGTATTAAGTTTCCTATACTGGAAGGTATTCAACCTTACGCTGTTACTAGCGAGCCAAATTGAGAATTACGGCTTTAAATCATTTGCTTATTGTGTAGCTCCATGCTAGTCTGTACTTAAATGGAAGATGGGATAGCTTATACGTTCTCCTCTTTAAATGAACGGTGGTAATTTTTGTCATTCACTTCACCGATTGTAATCAGAAGATTAAATATTGTGCCGTTTGATCGATGGCTTTCATCTTCTATGTAATTTTAGTAACAATACCGAAATTGTATAATGCAAGTCAAAATTCGAAATTATCATCCACTGGTCAATAATTCATGAACTATTCCATTCCATATAAGTTCAAAAATATTGCGTAACGTCAAAATCTAAAATAGTCAAGAGTTGTGATTAAACATATAAGAATTAATGAAAATTAAAATCTAAACTATCAAACAGCTTTCGATTATCATTTTATATTAACTCAATTTTTGTATTACAGTTTTCCTTTATAGTAATTTTAGTAAAAAACTATGTGGCTTCGAAGTGAAAGGCGTGATCGTCGTTTACGTAAATCACGACAACTAAGTATCACGACAAAAAAAACAACTCACTGCAACGGTAACAATAGTACAAGCAAACTTACTCTCGTAACTTCAATTTCATCTAATAAGTGCAATAATAATACTAGTACTGCTACTACTAACTCGCTAGGCGGAGGATCCGGTAATAAAAGATTTATGTACAAACGGAAATCTTCGGCACGATTGATCAAAAATGTAAAATATGCTGTTACCCTGAATAATTCATTGAAAAAAAATCGATATGTTAAAGACAGTTTGAGCAAATTATCGACATCCAAAGATGAGTGCAAAGAAAATTGTTGGCTGGATCAAACGGATGTTACACTATTTGATGAAAATAGTACACATGCTATTGATTCTAATAGTAGTGTGCTAATAAATACGATTAGTAACGGTATCGGACATGCAACTGACCCGCTAAATCAGTTTGGTCCAATACTAGTAAACGATAGTAATACAATTTTATCGACTTGTTGTAGTTGTGATGCGGAAGGGTTAACCTCTTCAAAACATGAAGTAAACAAATCCAGTAACACTGTAAACATTATAAAATGTTATAGCGAATGTGATAGTACTACAGAATTTGATGATAGTGCAATAGAAACCAATTTAATAAATATTGACATCGCCACTAAAATTGATTCAGTGGCAAACACTTCTAAAACTAATTTCAATCTGTGCACGAGACACAATAACAACAATAATAACAGTTCATCAACATCGATATCCGTACAAAAATTATCTCAGCTTCCTCTCGACGGCGAGATTGATGTGTTAACAGAAACAAATAAAAATATTTTTGATGATATTGTCCAAGAGGTAGATAGTACCACAACTGATTTACAATTACCAAAAATAGTTTTACCCTCAGTCTTTACAAATCATTTTAATACGAATGATTTAGTGTCCGATCCACCGTCTTGTTATCACTCGCATGCTGGTTCATCATCGGCAACAACGACGGAAATTATGTCATTTTTTGACGA
>OZ010738.1:118795471-118847433 GCA_963932295.1 Tipula lateralis
ATAAACTGAAATAAACCATTCATATTCATTCCATCAACAAACTAATACATTGTAGTGTAAATTATACATATAACGGGTGATTTTTTAAGAGCTTGAGAACTTTTTTTTAAAAAAAAACGCATAAAATTTGCAAAATCTCATCGGTTCTTTATTTGAAACGTTAGATTGGTCCATGACATTTACTTTTTGAAGATAATTTCATTTAAATGTTGACCGCGGCTGCGTCTTAGGTGGTCCATTCGGAAAGTCCAATTTTGGGCAACTTTTTCGAGCATTTCGGCCGGAATAGCCCGAATTTCTTCGGAAATGTTGTCTTCCAAGCTGGCTTATTTCTGTAGACTTTAGACTTGACGTAGCCCCACAAAAAATAGTCTAAAGGCGTCAAATCGCATGATCTTGGTGGCCAACTTACCGGGCCATTTCTTGAGATGAATTGTTCTCCGAAGTTTTCCCTCAAAATGGCCATAGAATCGCGAGCTGTGTGGCATGTAGCGCCATCTTGTTGAAACCACATGTCAACTAAGTTCAGTTCTTCCATTTTTGGCAACAAAAAGTTTGTTAGCATCGAACGATAGCGATCGCCATTCACCGTAACGTTGCGTCCAACAGCAATGATTCCACCAGCGTACAAACCACACCAAACAGTGCATTTTTCGGGAGGCATCGGCAGTTCTTGAACGGCTTCTGGTTGCTCTTCACTCCAAATGCGGCAATTTTGCTTATTTACGTAGCCATTCAACCAGAAATGAGCCTCATCGCTGAACAAAATTTGTCGATAAAAAAGCGGATTTTCTGCCAACTTTTCTAGGGCCCATTCACTGAAAATTCGACGTTGTGGCAGATCGTTCTGCATACTGAGCATCTTTCTCTTTGACACCTTGTCTGAAATCCCGCGTGATCTGTCAAATACTAATGCATGAAAATCCTAACCACAAAAAAATCACCCGTTATTATGCGTATTATGGTTAATTTGGTTATAAAAAATCTTACTGTATTCTTAAGCCTAGATTTGTGAAATGTAAGATAGATAAATGTGCAAAGAAAAGGTGTATATAAATGAAGTGAGGCAGTAAGTGCTCTGTAATGTGAATCGCCCAGCGAACTACAGAAGCTTTTCGAAACTAAGCCATCTTGTCAGTTAATGAGTGAAACAACATAGGCGCAAACGCTCAAAAACTAATCGGACGAAAAACACTTAAGAAATCAATCAACGAAGAATTCAACCATCGGATTCAATAAATAATAATTATTTATTTCTATAAATAATAAATAATAATCTTCGATGGATAATTTTTGATGGCCAGAAAAATTAGCGAAATAAATTCTATACTAAAATTATTAACAACTATTGTTCCCAAATAATTCAATGTTCAAAATTTGTAAAAATTGTAGTATCTGAGCGACTGATCGCCGACAAGGACCCATTCAGCTTCCGTTTAGAAACCGTTACATCATTCGATCCGGATCAACTCGAAGAACATGCATGATTGAGTCAGCGTACTCGCTGTCGTTTGATTTTATGCACACTTTCAGAAATTTGCATGAAATTAATGATCTTGTGGTGTTCATACCAAATGATAGTCGAGCGAAATTTTAAGGTGATTGAATCTGGATACTACTTTAAAGAATGAATGAACCAAAATTTTGTTGATTTAATTAAACTTAATAAGACTTTGTTTAGCTGTCTTTAGCAAGCAGGTTAATGGTTGTTAACCGAAATTTCTGCGCTTTATTTTATGAGATTCTTGCCTCAACAGCAGGACGATACCGTTCAAACGAATAAATTTTGCAGTTAGTTACAATATATTGAGAGTCTGTTGGATTGCATCGAAACCCGAAGTTTTCAATATCTTCCCAAAGCTATATCTATACCATTTTTTGTTTTTCAGACCTTTTTCGTTCGTTGCCTGACTTGTACGAAACACTTCAACGTATCTTTGCAATGAGCTGGTAGTAGTAACTACTTATTTGGTTGAACGTGGATACGATCTCTTGTCTTAGACAATCCAAGTTCGTACTACTTTTGAAATGGTGATTTCGAGTTGAATTGTTTGACTTGGATGTGTTTATGTTTGTCCAAAATTAAAATTTTTGTGGGGAAAGAATAAACTTGCCATATTGTGGACCATAAACGATCACAATGTACATTGTTTTTTCTCCTTTTTTGGTCGCGCTCTGAAGTTATCAATCTTATAGTGTGCTCAAGAATAGGGGCAATTAGATTATTCATAAATTATTGTAAGGTGAGTCTTTATTTTGGGGTCAGTGGGCGGATTTCTATTGACCGGTTGGCTAATATTATATGCTAGTTAAACTTACAAATTTGGTTTTTTACTGCTTGGAAGTAAAACACTGCTTTTTTAACTATCACTGAAACATTCAACTTCAAGAATGCCGAGGTCAACTCCACTGTCTGGGTCTGTTAGATCATCAAATATCTTAGCAGACAACAAGTAGCATCCGATATTTCCATATTTGTGTTACGGTCGTCTAACTCAAAATCGATGCTTAATCTAGTGTTTTAGTGATTAAGAGGAAGTTTTATGTTATAGTTTTGGGTACCCGATTTTATTTTTTTTTTCTTGACATTTTTTTGTTGATCCCTACAATAAAATCTGGGATTACTGTGGGGTTTTTTAGAATACTATGTTCTTAGGATAACATGTTTTGTGGTTTTGCCCATTAGTCAAATATAGTGAATAAATTGAAAAAATCGATATTAAAAACAATAAAACGGACTGGAATCTCTTCAGATATATGGTAACACACAAATTAAATACAAACAAATATTTACACCCGTATTCTCAGACATGTTATACCTATCACATGACGCGATAATCATATTTCGGTATTCTCATTGTCGACTTAAGCGACGTTCATCGCTTGTTACGATAACTATCGGTTGACGGCATATTCTCATTATCGTAAGGAAAAGTTAAGCTTCACTTAAAAAAATATTTTCATCGGCTCAAATTAGTAAGTGATATCAACGAAAATGGATTTAATTCAAATGAAAGTATTGAAAATATTTTTATGTGTTATAGTAATTTCGTATTAATGTGTTTATTGATTTTATATAAATTTTTATTAATGTGTTGCGATTGCAACACAATTGAAAAGTCTTGGACCACCAGTACGTGACGAATCGGGTTGGCAAAAATTAACTAAATTATATTCTATTGTTGAAATTCATATTTAAAAATTTTCTAAAGTGTGGCTTATCCCACTTTTAAATTCAATTAAATAAATTATTTGACATTTTAATTCCTTATAGTGGAATTACTTATTTTTATATTTCTATTTTACTTCATAATAACTACTGAAGCAACTTGATATCCGAAATATATTTAATATATAAAAATAAATAATTCCACTATTTTATTTGATTGAATATAATATTGTTTGAAAAATATATTAATTCGTTTTTTTTTAATTTTTTTTTTTTTTTTTTTTTTTTTTTTTTTTTTTTTTTTTTTTTTTAACGGCTTTTACAGGCCATTATTGGCCCGTACCGTGTCAACAATCTGACTCCATTGGTTTCGATCACGAGCCAGCTCTTCAAACCGTTGTAGGCAGTTTGAAGAAGCCAGATCGCTCTCTACGCCGTGGAGCCATCGTCGCCTACAGCGACCTCTTCGCCTACCGAAAGGCGGTTCACCCTTAAAGGTTCGCTGAATCATTCGGTTCGGATCAGCACGCAGAACGTGTCCGAGCCAGCGTACTCGCTGTCCTTTAATTTCATGCACGATATCAGGAATTTGCATTAAATTCCTGATCTCGTGATTGAAAAGAACTCGGTAAGTGCCATCGACGTCGCGTTTTGGACCATATATCACACGCATGATTCTTCTCTCGAATGTTAGAAGCCATCTTTCGTACTCATCCGTCAAGGTCCAACTCTCACATCCATACATGACAACGGGTCTGATCAACACTCTGTACAGTTTCAGCTTATCCGTATTTGCAAGATATTTTGATTTCAGCAGTGGACGTAGAGGATACAAGGTTTTTTTTTAATAAGATTTGGAATTAAAGACGAAAAATGATATAGGTATATAGTTTAATCAGTTGATAATTTTTATTAATACAGATTGTTAACGTCAATCAGACCTTTAGCCATACACTGTCGATGTGCGATGAAGTGTAATGTAGGAAAAGGTTCTCGAAGTACGTCGGCTTCAAAAACAGATATGTAGTAAAGAAAGAAAAAATAAATTGTTCAAATGATGCTTGTTGAATGAAAAGAATTATCTATATATTATTTATTTATTGGGAGAACAATTTAGTTAACCACAATCATATTTCAGCTATATGCTTATACTATACGCTATTCAAACATTTTATTATAATTCTCTAGTTGGTTTTGTTTAAGTTTTCTAACCGATCAACCATTATCATCAAAACTTGAGGTCATTGTATCTTAATACAAAGAATTTGTTCCTATTATTAACATGTGGTCATAGTTGAACATTTTTAATCTGCCGCTTAAAATTTTCAATTTAATTTAAAATTCAACTTAAAAATCGTGAATGGTCAAAAACTGAGATTTGAGAGTTTAACAATTAGAGTTCGTTCTGCACGATAGTTCTCGGATTGCACGATACTATAAAATCTCGATCAAATTCGGTATCTTTCAGAATCTGAAAGTAATCTTGTAGGCTGTAAGAATTATATTCTGTAAATTAGAGCAAACTGAAATTCATTCTGGTAATTCCTCGGGAATAAGGAATTCGGTAATGATTTTATATGTAATTTGAGTTTAAATATTTTTACTGCATACTGAAGTAAATATCTAGTGTTAAATTGGGAATAATTTTCCTTTCCAAATTTGGTATGGAAAAATAATTATTATTCCCAATTTATAAATAAAGGGTGGTTAAATTTTAAGGACCGATGTTGATTTGGAAAAAAAACCCAAACTATTTAGAATATTACTGTCAATTCTTTTTACTATGATAATATGGTATGATTCAATTATGTATGGAAGAAAATTTTGGCCAAATGGCCGCCGCGACCGTGGTGGCACACCTCCACCCAAATGTTCGATGACGCTTAGGGTTCTATGCCGTTAATGTGCCGAATTATCTCATCCTTTAGCCCTTGAATTGTTGCTGGCTTATCGACGTAAACCTTTCAAATAACCCCAAAGAAAGAAGTCCAACGGTGTCAAATCACATGATCTTGGCGGCCAATTGACATCGCCACCACGTGAGATAATATGGCCATTGAATTTGTCGCGCAAAAGGCCATTGTTTCGTTAGCTGTGTGGCAAGTGGCACCGTCCTGTTTAAACCACTTATCGTCCACATCCATATCTTCCAATTCGAGCCATAAAAAGTTCGTTATAATCTCACGATAGCGAACACCATTCACAGTAACTGCCTGACCATCATTTTGGCAAAAATACGGACCGATGATGCCGCCAGCACATAAACCGCACTAAACAGTCACTCTTTGCGGGTGCATTTGCTTTTCGACAATCACTCTTCGATTATGATTTGCCCAAATGCGGCAATTCTGCTTATTTACGAATCCACTGAGGTGAAAATGTGCCTTATCAGTGAAGATGATTTTCGTCGAAAATTGATCATCCACTGTTGCCATTTCTTGCCACCATTCTGACCATTGACGACGTTTTGAATGGTCAAGAGGCTTCATTTCTTGAGTTAATTGCACCTTATAAGCGTGTAAATGCAAGTCTTTATACATAATGTTCATCAACGACGAGTGTGAGAGGTGAAATTGTTGGACACGACGATGACGAGCTGGACGATGCTTGACGAGCACGACGATGACGAGCATGCACTGGTGTTTTAAAATCTCCTACAGACCCGGTTTGCTCAAATTTTTGCACGATTTTTCCGATTGTACGCACATTTGGACGATTAAATTGACCGGAAAAATCACGAGGTGCACGATATGCATTTTGATTTGAACGCCCATTTTCATAATATGCCTGAATAACTTTAACGCGTTGCTCTATTGTGTATCTTTCCATGGTTCAAATTGAGTTAGTCTGAAATTGAGAAAAGTAAAAAAAAATGCAGAAAAAAACTTAACGTTTAGGTGTGGATCATTTTAAACGTCGGCCCTTAAAATTTAACCACCCTTTATTTAAATCGATCTTTTTTCGTCAGTAGGCTGGAAAAAATATATTTGAACAGAAATTAAATATAAAATCTTACTCCAATTTCCTATTCCCGGGGAATTACCAGAATAGTGATATAAATAAATACGCAAATTCCATGCAGAGACTAAATAAAAATCATGCTACTGGTAAAATCTACTTTCAGAGGGAGAACTTTGTAGCACTGTCTCACTAGATAAAACTTTCTCAACAAATATTGCCAAACCAAGTTATGCATGAGGATTCAAAACAGGCTGGATAGTGTTCTATTTTTAAAAAACAGGCTATCGCTTTAAGTGTAGTGATAACTATTATGTAATTGTTTATAAGCTCACATTGCACAACATCCATATTCTTATATTCTTGTGAAAAGAATTACTTTTCAGGCGGCCGAAATTAGATACTACTAAGAAATTTGTGCCAAATTGGCCAAAGTCTGATACACACGTAATCGACCATTCATTGATTTTGGCTTAGATCGGTTAGTAACTTTATCACTTCGGCTTATTATCTCCAAAGTATTACGAAACATCTCGTAATATACATCGATTACTCCTATAGCTTTTACTCCAGCTTACGAATCGAATGATATGCATTTGAATTTATGATAATACAATAAATAAATATGCTATGTTAAGTTTGATGACATAATATCGAGAACGTTTGTAATAAATCACGAGTTTCTGTCCTCGATACTTGTTAATCTCTAACATCGGACTTTATACATCGTTTAATTCTTTAAAACATACATAATGTTTAAGAAAAATTATCAAGTGTTTGCATAAATGATATCTATTTTGTTTAATTAAGTGGTCCCAATATTAGAAATGGAGGTAAGCTGAAATTGAACAGAAACCCGTACAAATGTTTGGATGTGGGAATTTTACCACCTGAAGATTATATCATGCGTATAACTTTTTGAACATACTGTCATTTATGGTATGTTCTATTCAATTATTTAAGATATTCATTCAATCGTACAATGAAATCAAATGTCAGCTAGCCCTACAGAAAGATATTTTGATTGTTATTTGCAAATTGCAACATATAAAGAACTAGCTAGTGATCAAGATCTAGCAGCCTACCGCACCGCAGAGATGTTGCAGAACTCTGCGTGTTCTATAGACTAATAAATAGTAAATGTTCTGCAGAATTTAAGGAGAAAATAACACCATTTGTTGCGCCAGGACGGGTAACACGAGCCTACGAGGAACGGTCAATACGCATAGGCTTACAGTGAAGCTGTCGAAACCTCGAACTGAAGATGCAAAGTGCGAATTTATTTATCGTCCATCCAGGAAGTGGAATTCGTTATCCGGTTTTCAGTTCCCGTTTGAGTATAAAATGCATAAATTTAAGGCAACTATCAACCTTTACTTAAAGGACCGCGCGTTGGGTGCAGAAGCTCTGACAGTTACAAGGAGCTAGGACAGTCTAAAAGTCCACCCTGCACTCAATTAAAGCTTAATTTAAAAACAAAACGATATGGCCACATTGTTGATACAATAATTTACCTTATATGGAGATAATGTAACGGAGTAACATTGTGGACGTTATTATTGTATATTTTCTCGTTAGCACGGCAGACTTGGCGGTTTCTCACAAGTTTACTGTCAAAGTTGTAAAGTTGAAGCGAAAGCTACAAAATTTTGCTTTATACCCGTATAGTCTAGATCAAAACAGGATGTACACTTTATCAGTAATACGACCGTTTTGCCTCACTCACGACAACCAAAAATTATCTTACCTTTTTATTACAATACATGTAGATATATTTGAATTCGGGATCAGACATCTATGTAGATCACACTGTAAAATATTGCGATATTTGATTAGATAGTGCGAAATTCCATTTTTGTTAAACATTATTTTAACAAGCTTTTAAAATATTTATTTGAAAAAAGTTATTATGTACTTTATATAGTAATAATAATCATACAAATACGGTACAAATTTAAAATTGTTATTACAAATTCACTGTTTGTTCGCGCAGATATGTGTATGAATAATTTTCTTGAACTGCCCATCCTAGGTAGTTCCTAGGATCACAATTAATCGTCGACTATCAAAAATAATTCATTTTTATATATAATTCAAATTTAATGAAAAATCATGGTAAAAAATACAAATATTTTTAAATAATTTAAGAAAAAGAATATGCAATTAATTATAACAAAATAATAATACAATAATATATTTTACATACTTGATAATATAATTTTATAGGAAATTATAAGTAAACAGAAATGAAACAAATTTTTTAATTTAATTAACTTTTTTAATTATAAAACTATATTATTTTATGTAATAATATTATTTGAAAATTAGTTTTTTGAGTATTACGGTTTATTAAAGAATCTAAAGAAATTAATTGGAAATTATAAATCTAACTAAATTTAATTAAAAACAATTATTTTGTGGGTGGATAGGTTAAATTTGCCCAATTTTTCATAATTTTGGAATAGCTTTTTGTTTATAAAAAATATCAAAACTTAAATTATGTAGAAAAAAAGTTGTTTTGCTCAGCTAAGCCGAATAGTTTTTGTTAATTCGATAGTTTTATTTAGAATGTTAACTGAATATATTGTGTCGAGTTTGGTATAGATTGTGTCATCATTCATTTGATTGTGAGTTTAGTTATGTGAGTAATTCAGAGAAATGCATTTGTTTGGAAATATAATTTTCGAGTAAATGCTGTGTATGTGGAAATAGATGCAATTGAATCAACAAAACAAAAAAAGATAAAATGTTCGAAGCAAGATATGATCACTTTATTTAAGATGATTAGACCCTTAGATATGCTTTCAGCAAACACGGAAAACGATAACGAAACATAATTTTGAATATATTTATATTTTATACATAAATTTTTTATACGCGCAAAGCTAGTTAACATTTGGTATTTTCACGATTTAGCTTTTAAATGTGAAAAATGTGATTTCGTTTCAGAAACATTGACAATTTTTGATATTTTATATATGGATGAATTGCACTCATTTAAATCGTAATATATGTACTTAAAAACTATATGAGATTTTGCACGAATATTTATTTTTAACAGGGACAATGACCTATGACTTGTGTAACCGGCTGATTAAAAGATGTACATAGAATATTATAAACTTTATCGTTTGTGTATTGTGTTTTCGTATCAACATAAATCATTTCTGTGGGGTCCTGATACAACATATTGTTGTTACATGAATTTAACATTAATAATAATAAATTTGTTGTAAATTAAGTGCACCAATAGTTCTTAAGAACTGTTTCTTGTTTTATTTATTTATGAGTACGAAAAGTATAATAATGTTTAAGGGGTTTAGTCATTAAAATAAGAGAAAAAATAGTTGGTTTAAAAAAGAATTACATTAAAATAGAATTCAATGAATATGCATGTTTGGTTGTTGATTTTTTCAGTTATTCAGGCATAGATTTAGTATGTATGTTAGTTGTTAGATGGAAATCTAATATTCTTCTTCTTCTGGTGGTACATCATCCGGTGGAGCGAATCCTTCCTATAAATAAAAAAGAAACATTTATTATAAAACAATCGAGATGCAAAGATAAAAAAAAAAATTATCATAATATCATATGGTGTTAGAACAACTCAATTATGCATTGTGTAAAAGAAATACGTTTAATTATGTTCTAAACACATTAAATACATTATAATTTAGATCTTTGAAACCTCATCTTAAGTTCTGTGGAGGGATGATATAAAAATTGTTTTGTGTAATTGTGATGTCCAGTATATACTCCTTATAACAAAGACCAAGTATTCATTTCATAACGCACCAAATAATATCGGAACACAGCGGAGTGTGAAGTTATTTTTCTTCTATTTTCTGCTATCGATGGTTTAATTAAATATTCAAAAAAAATATCCCATAAAATCACAATATTTTACATCATAGAATCTAACTTTAATTCGAGCTGTATGTAATTTTGTTAAACATAGAACATACGTTGTTTGTTGCAGCAATACGCTTTAAATAATTTACTTATTTTAAAAATGTGTATTTCGACCTTTGTTAGTTAATCCCTCGATATCCCAATGGATGAAATTTAGCAAAAATATAAGAGATCACAATCAAAACAAATCAAATAACCACATTTTCAATGAATTTGTATTTTATTTCTTGTTGTCCTTAATTTTTAATCTACCACTGTATATAGATTTTTGCGCACTCAAATACATTCATGGCAGTTCTATAGACTGGGAATGTGCAGTCGATGATCTCTTAATACTATATGTACATACTATACATAATGTAAATTTACTAACCTCCGTTGCATATAAAATATCCAAAATTTTCTGCACTAAGGTTGTTTCACCTTCTTCTGCTTCTTGACATCTAGAAAAAGGTTAAAACGAAACACAAATCATTATTTTCTTTAATTTTTTTTTAAATAATCGTTTAAACTTACAAAATTTCAATATCCCTTAATTTACTAAAATAAAAATCACGCTCCTTTTCTAATCCATCCATATTCACTTGCATATCGACCAGTTTATGCGTTAATTCATCCACCATTCCTTTATCAGCTGGGTGACTGTCAATTGATGATGATTTTGAATTGTTTATTGGTCTACTATTATTTGTAACTGTTGTTCGTGGAGGTACTTTTGACACTAAAAGTGAATCTTAATTTAGTGAAATGTTAGAATTATGAATTAAATTGGTACACATTAATATAAAAATGATAAATAAATCAATATAATATTGGAAAATAATAAATTTGAATAAGCGTGAATTTTGTATAAAACAAAATATTTACATAACATTTTATTGCAAGTGGGAGGAAACATGTGTAAAATTAACGAAAGCGCCTTAGTATGTATGTACAAACAGACTTAAATAAATTATATATTACCCGATTTTAAATTATGCTCTTATTTTAAATAAAAAAATAATTGTGTTACATGCATTAACTTACTCAATTTGTAATCATATAACTTATAACTAATAATAATTAATTTTAATTCAATTAAACAAAAAGCTTTAAATGAAATTATAATGCAATAAAATAAATCTCAAAATATAGCTGACTGATGAGCTTATTTAAACTATAATTTATATAGTTTATCAATATCATAAAAAACTGAACATATTTAGTATATAATAGGTATAAAAGAGCGTATGGGAGCACATAAATAATTTTTAATTTAGTTTCATTTATAAAAGTCATTTATAAACAAATAAAACCCGTTATTAAAAATATATTTATCTCAATAATAGTTATGTCCTGCTTAATAAAATTGATTGATTTTTGTTGTATTAAAAAAATTGGAAATGTTTTTGTTTGTGTGTGAAATAAACATACTCGGTTTTGGTTTGACAACAGCAGTTGGAGGTGCGACCATTGAAGTTCCTGGTTTATTAGGTTTTTTGGCCGGTAGGCTACTAGCAACTTTTCCACTTCCAGCACCTAAGCCCATCGGGGCATTTTCACGTGCTCCCATAGCATCATACTCTCGACCGTCGTAGTTAGCATCAAAGAATTTTTTGAACCATTGTAAAAATTCAAAATTGTCTTGAAAACGGCCTTTTATTAATCTATCTATGGGTATAATCTATAACAAGAAAAATTAAATTGGAAAAATTTTCAATCAACAATTTTCTATCATGTTTCCAATAAAAAATGTTTTTTTTTTATATAAATTTAATCTATAAAAGGTAGCAATCGACGTGGTTCTTCAATATGAATAAAAACATGAAATTAAATTTAAAGCTGAAAAATAAAAGTTATAAACATTTCTAATACATAATAATAATAATCTGAAATAGAACAATTAGCATTCTTTAAATCACCATTTTGTTTATAATAAATTCGGAATTAAACTATAAATATGAAGATTGATTAGCTCTTGTTTATTGTTAAAATATGGGTGACTTTGATTTTAATCGATTTAATTGAAAATATTTAATTTATTACAAATCTTCATATTTCTACGTTTATTATCCATGCATTATGTTGATATAAATTTGTGTTATTCAATAAATAAATATAGAATAATTATTGGATATACTACACAGCAGTGCAAATAAGTAGTTAACTTTAATATAAATAAAAAATAATCGATGAATGGTACAAAAAAAATTGCAAAACTAACTTCCTGTTCGTGAACCATGATGTGGCATACGATTTGTCATGGACGGTTGTTTCATTTGACGCTTTTCTGGAACATAATGATGACCACCTGATGATGGTCCAATACCACCGCCACTACCTAATCCAATAGCAGTTCCCATTCCTAATTCATTTTGAATAGCTCCGGAACCTAAGGGAATCCCAAAACGTGCTTCTAATGGATCATAGTCACGGCCATCATAATTCGCGTCGAAGAATTTCTTGAACCATTGTAAAAATTCAAAATTATCTTGAAATCTTCCTTTAATCAATTTGTCAACTGGAATTATCTAGAGATTGAATATTTAAATTTATCATTTGAAATGGTGCAGTATTTACACATGGTAAGATATGTTCTGTTTAGATAATGTGTGCTGTATTATAATAAAAATATGTAGGCAATATTTCTTCGACATTTTTAACTTGTTTGTGTTTAAATTGATTGATTAACATACAATTGACTGATAAAATTTCACATAACTAAAAATGATGAAAACATCTAATTCTTTAACCAATAATTTCATAAGATTATCTTCAAAAAAGAATTGAGACCTAAATTTAAAATTTATTTGGGCGAAAATAATGTTTACTCTTTTTTTAAATTTTATTTCAAAATGTATCGTTATACCATATCGTTATATATCACACCAAGCACTATGCAGCAATTCTTGTTACTTAGCAAAAATTTCAATAAAAACACTTTGAAACATACTTAGGAGTTTAGTACCTTGTCTGATCAGACGTGATGAAATCATGACAATACGGATGATGACGTTTATTTCAGTCTCAAAGAGTATTGAGCTTGTGACTAAAGTGTTGAAGCAACACCATGAGTTAAAAACAAGATGTGCTACTCAAAAATAATCCATCTAAACAATTGAGGTTCTTCCTCTATAAGATCCAAATGACCCAATACCACCTACCAATTGAAATTCAAAATTTTGTTTCGCAATTCATGATATGAACTGGGCCTGTTTCTATTTGAAGGAAGATGTTAATAAGCAAAATTACTGATTCAGTAAATAAAAAAAAAAAATACAAATTGTTACATTACATTCCACTACACCCATGAAAGGTTTAAGTTTGGTGATCAACATCAACCTAGGACCGTATCTTTTCGGGCAATGAAGTCACAATACATAATTGCCACGGCAGAAGCTGGATTGTAATTCAAAAACATATTGTTTCAACACAGATGGTCCCACTTTCTGCACATCTCTTAATTAGTTACAGTTTACACCAGATCTGACGCCAAATATGTTTAACAGAACCGCTACATTGCGACGAAAACAATGAGATTCGAATATAAATTGCTACTGTGTCACAAGATATGTTAAAATATGCAAAAAGTGGTGTTAAATATTCTGCAATGAATATGAATTTACCTTTGAAATTTTTCAAATTATAGTTAATAAATGTTTTACTCGTCATGTTTCATCATACATGAATTAAATTTATTTTAGATTTATTTAGATGTGAAATCTTCTTCAATCAAATAAAAATTTGATATTTTAAGTTCAAAAATATTCCTTATAGTGGATTTTTATTTTTTATATTATAAATATATTTCGGCAATCAAGTTGCTATCTTCAGTATTTATCATGAACTCATGATAAATACTGAAGATGGCAACTTGATTACCGAAATATATTTATAATATAAAAAAATAAAAATCCACTATAAGGAATATTTTTGAACTTAAAATATCAAATTTTTATTTGATTGAATTTTAAAGTGGAATAAGTCACACATTAGAGAAATTCTTAATATGAATTTCAACAGTGAAATCTTCTACTGTATTGGCAAATAAACCGATCTAAGTCTTGCATTGAATAACTAAGGAAGATAACTTATAGGATAAGTTGGGAACTCTTGTAAAACTTTCCCTGTAATATATTTATATCTCGGTGTCTTAAGGTTTCAACTCAACTTCGAAATTGAAAATTTCGAGATTGTAAGATTTCTTTAGTATATTAATTAAATATCTTTAGTATATTAATTTAATATATGTAATATCAATATTGCTATTATTTTTATATCACGGATATGGTTGAAATATTTTCAAAGTGGTATGCAAATACTTTAACTTTTTACGATAGCATCGAAAATTTTTTTTACCAAAACTCCAAGCGCAATTTACAAATAAAATCATGGCTTACTGAGAAATGAAACTTTTCAGTGAGCCATTATTAAAAAGATTGCTAAGGTAATTTGCATCGAGAATACACTAGGGCAAATTTTTGATTTCTAGAGCAGCGAATTCTCAATCGATACACCTGTGTTATGGGTACATTTATTATACATTTTGCAGGTTAACCCCGAATCACGTGTTGTAAATTTATTATTTTTTAAACATCTTTGTCCACAGTTATTTCATGTAGACGGTAACCCGTAACATGCAAGAGTTACCCGTAACTGCTCTAATTGGATAATAATGAAGAAAATGATCTCTAAATATACATACTTGTACCCATATATGTGACAAGACATTTTTTGATTAGAATATTTTCACTCGCTATTATCGATAAATTTATTTGCCAACATATAGCAAATTGTTTAATTATACATAAGAGAAAATAGTAATATAAATACACTATTGGAATTTAAGCGAAAACAAACACACCTAGCACATAGTATAAAAAATTATAGGTCTAAAAAATATCACACCCTGAGTAACAACAGTTGATTAAATTTTAGTAATATGTACCTTTAACTTTGTTAGGTTTTAAAGAATTTCAAAACGAATGGATTTTATTGGTGTTAATAAATATATATTTGAAAGTGATGGGCGATTATGATGTGATAATGAATTTATTTAACATTGTTTTCATATACATATCTAGAATTTTGATTAGATATTAGTCGACTTTAATTTGCAGAATTAGTTACAGCAATTAAAATGAGACGATCAGTATAAATTTAAACAGTTGTATTTTTACTAATAATTACATTATAAAAATAATGTTTTACATTCTTAAAATTGTGATTTAATATTTTCCTATTTGAATTTTTAATGAATAAAAAATAAAAATATAATAATATAAAATTTCAGAACTCGAAATACAACATAATGTGGAATAATTATTTAATTAACGGGTTAAATTCATACTTAAATATACCCCAGAATAAGTATTACAAACATAATAAATAGGTACAAAATTCCAAATGCAAATTTGAATTAAAATCAATAATATAGGTATGTGCTTTAGTTTTGTTTTTGTTATGTGGATGTTAATGATTTTACAGACCAAATTTTTTATTGATAATGACCATATACAAATGACGAGGTCGCCTACAATATATTCAACTCATAATTGCCCTATGCTAATCAATGCGTAAATGATGTGATCACTCGTAAAACCTGTTTTTATAAAGTTATTATGTGTGACCATCTTAATGTTATGATTACAAGTGAAACCATTTGTGAGTAGCACACTACTCTTGATTATTAAGATGTACGTATATGTATGTATTATACAAATATATTATTACTACTAGTATTTGTAATATCATATCTTTATGTATTGTAAATACTAACATTTCATGCTCTACAGACAACAAATAAGTGAACAAGGTAAATTCGACTTGTTCGGTTAATTTTATTTATGTTTATCTTGTATTACTGAATTAAAGAATAAAGTTTAAAATATACTCGAAATGAACCTGTAAACTGTTTTAATTTTAAAGTAATTAAATTTGATTTAAAAATTTATTATTTGATAGAAAAAAAATATAGGTTCATAACAAAAGACATGAACTTATCTAAACTAACCTTATCAACGCTCATTCTTTTGAATGCGGCCTGAAGAATTTTAAAATTTTGTATATATTCATGTTCTAAATTAGTACGAAATTTAATCCTTTTCATTGGTACTGAACTTGGAAATAGCATATCCATGTATTGACAGTAAGCAGCTCCTAGAATAAAATAAAAACGAAACCAATATTAACACAAGACAATTTAATTGATTGACTTTTTTAAATTATATGTATAAACTATAATAATAAATGGGTACATTACACGCTCAATTGAATATTGATTTATTTTATTTTTTTAATATTTCATTGTTTTGATTCAATTTTACAGGATATTCAAAATTATCAAATTTTTAAGGTAAAATATTTGTTGTTTGGATGCAGTTCAATGATTTTGTGTAATGACTCAGAATATAAATTAAGGCACACTTACCGGTACATAACTCTTCAATTTTAGTGAAGTTAGATTGCAGGCAATCATTTACCCAGGCGAGCATATCATGTCTCGATAAATTATCCGTGGTCACATTCGTTGAATATACATTTACTGCCATTTTTGTTAATCCTTTTCCTCCTTTTCTAAAATACAAACAAATTGATCGTAAAAATTTACTATTTTAATTAATGAAATGAATATTTTATACATTTATCATTATTTGCATAATTGGTTTGTTTTTATATAACCTAAAAATTCACTTGGGTAAATCTTAAACCGAAATTGTTATAAATCACTACCCAACCTAAGAAATTGTATAAGTGTATTTGTATTTTTTTTCCTTTACATACATACACACATACACAGGGAGGGTGTGAAACATGTTATGGTATTTGAGGTGCATAATCAAACGAATTTTTCGAATTCCATACGAAGCCGTGTTTAGATAAAAATATACATTTTTCTAATCATTTAACACAAAACAATTATTATTCGTAGTTTTTATCAAAACAAAAAAAAAAGAGCTTATTTCTAATAAAATTTTATGACTAATTTTCTGTTCAAATTTTTTGCCAGATGAATATTTTTCGGAATTGTGGTCGTTATTCATTTCGAAAATGACTCAACCAAGTAATACCGATTAAACTGTTAGCTCGATTTAAATGAATTCGATTGATATGTGTACATTAAACAATAAAAACCGCCATATAAAAATTAACAAAAAAACCAATCTTCTTCAAAGGAGGTCATTTTTTCTGTGTAAATTTTTTGACACACGATGGAACTTTTAGAAAACGCCGAAAAAAATTTTAATACCAATTTAACGCAATATTTATAATATTAATAACAAATATACGAATAAAACAATTATATCACTTACCTGAAGTATAAGTTTTGTTAATTATTATAATACTTTTTAACTCAAAAATCTATATTTTACTAACAAATGTGAATTCTATTTTTTACACACCAAAAATCACGCATACATACCACATCAAATTGAAATGCAATAATAAATTAGTGGTGCCTGATGAGAGAAATAAATCAACAAAAAAACTGCCATTTTAATTTACGGGGAAATTTATAAAAAAAAAGTTTATGCTTTTCAAAAAACATTATAACTTCATAAATTTTACTTTAGTGACATCTTCATTTTAAACTATTTACTTATTTATCTTTACTCGTGACGCAAACATGAATCAAACTTACGGTAATGTAAATATATATATAGTTGAATGAGAAAATTAAACCGGTAATAAATTATACACTTAAATTAACTTAAGAAGAGTTTTAAGATCTATTAAAATTCTATTTTCATTGTTGGTTTTTCATTTTATATTTATTTTTACTTAACGAATGAAAAAAGTTAAGAAATAATTTATATATGAAATCAAAAGCCACTAAATTTATCCTCAGTAAGAAGTTCTATCTCCGTAATAAACATTATATAGCCATCACACGCCATCAGGCATGTTCCAACAAAAGCAAAGTACCCATTTCATAAAGCACGTTGTAACAATACTTTAGCAAAGTACAGATACTTTTTCGAAATATTTTCGTATTATTATATATTCTACAATGGCGTAACGATGATTTGAATGTGACGTAAAAGTGAATAACGATCGGCACACGAAACGTGAAATTATTAGAGAAACATGGTCGGATTTATGCCCTTATTACGTATGACAATTATTACCATCTGAAAGAAACTCTTTTGTCTTTCAGTATGTTGATATAGTCTAAAAAGTGGAGATAGTTTCTGTGCCTATGTCATGTACGGTGCTATAATTCACAGCTAAACGCTGCTATTGTAATAAAATTCGCTTGAAAATTACAGCAGTTAAAGACGAATTTTACGGAAATGCTAAGATATTAAACACTAGTATTTATATTCAGCTAGATAATTCTAGGTATAATTCTGATGAATTAAATTATGAAAAATTGATTTTTAATCCATAAAAACATAGTATATTAGAATCACGCTAGAAGAATGTAATTTGTAAACTTATATGCACCCATTACATGATGGTCAGTAATAATGTCATTACATTTTGATAATGACTGATATTGATCGTGTAATGCGAAGTAATGATGAATGATGTTCGGTAATGATGAAAATTCAGATTTTCTGATTTTACTACCGAAGAATGATGAAAATAATGTCATTAATATTGATCGTGTAGTGATTCCATCATTTCTTTATTACATCATTCCAGAGGATCGTGCTCTTTCCATATAATTTAATTTCTTAAATAAATTCAGAATTACTTTTTTTCCATTATATGTTGAAGAGTCGAGTGTTTTAAAGTAATTAAAAAACACTTATTATCAACTTGAAAGACATCTAAAAACAAAACTACGTAACATTTCATTTCTGTTATCTGCTAAGTAATAATGAAAATACTGAATGATCGTGTAGTGTTAAAGTGATCATGTTAGTGATCGTGTAGTTTGGAATGATCGTGTAGTGTTAAAAAATAATGATGAAATAATGACATAAATACTGACATTACTAGTAATGACATTATTAATAACCATGTAATGGCTGCTATAGGATTTCACCCTTAAATCGATTAACACCAATCAGTGTTGTGCTAAATTATCGACACATTTATTAAAGGTTCTCAAGGATTGTATAACTAACTTTGTTTTTGTTGTACTTCAATAATTTGCTAGATACCACTGTAAATCCTATTTAGAGCTTCGCGGATGACACACTGTATTCTGACACACTGTTCGAGGTAGAAATTGTAGAATATAATATACAAATACAACGGAAAACAAGGAACAATTTAAGCAAAAAAGATACAAATATCCAAAGCCGACTGTAGTGTGTGTGTTTCACACACACACTACGGTCGGCTTTGCAAATATCCCAATTTTTGAATAAAGAATTACAACGAAATTTTACCTACAAAAGACGCCATTCTTATAAATTAGATTGAGCATCAATCAATCAAATTTTATCCCATTTGATTGATTGGTGTTCAATAAGTCATAGTCTCGCATGGAATAAACATATTATTCCATTGGTGAAATTAGTTTAACAAAAACTTGCGTTTTTAATCGATCGGATGATGGCAGATCCGATCGATCAAATGAAATATTTTTGATAATTTTGATACTCATCATCAGCTATTCAACCGAATTCAACGAAGTAATTTTAGAATAATACACTTACTTACTGATATACTTGGACATCATACAGCACCGCCTAGTAATGTTACAGAAATGTGAGAGTTTCTGTGTGCTTAAAGTGTTCTGCTAAGAACGACCAATATCCATATAGGCTTACGATGAAAATTAAAACTTTCGAAATTAATCAAATTTTAAATTTCCCTTTGACTGAAAAAAATATAAAAATGCACCCTTTAGATTGATGTTGTTGCAGAAATTCAGGCGATCTTGCAGAAATTCAGGCGAGTGCTTCAGTTGCAGAAATTCAGGCAATTACAACAGTTAGAAAAATTGGAACGTTAACATGTCCGTTTTGCAGGCACTTAAATTAAAATATAATAAAAGATAGTAGGTATATTGTATGGACACCGATAACATTTCTCGATCAGTATAATAATTAAACCAAAATCCAACATGGACGCATTAGTCATGCGAAATAATAAACAAATGATGTATGATCTAGAAGAGAAAAATATAAAATCTGAAAGCGGGCAAGATGGAATGATGTACGAACAGAATGTAACTGGGACAATAACAGAAAATCCAACATTAGTTGATATCTAAAGTGAGAAAGTTCCACGAAATGTAGGTTGTAAAATCAGCTGCAATTAAATTGAAGCATCCAACTTTTGCCGGGACGACGTCTTTATATCGTAATGTGCAAAAATGTAACGTAATGTTGTAATAATTTACTGTTTTATCTAAATTCTTTCAATATGCAATATATTCATTCATGAATAGGTGCTCATGAACTATAAGGTATTGTAACCAATTGATTTTAATTTGTGTAACTTAGTAGTTTTCCACCCCGATTCCCTTAGTCGTGTCACTTAATTCGCCGCGACAGTTGTCGTGTCACTTCATCTATAAATTTGTATTCTGCTAGTCGATTGAAGTGACCTGATGCAACGAACGTCAGTCGCTGAATTATTAGGAATACTAATAATTTCAACAGAATATGTCGACTGAAATTTTCACGCGTCTATTAATGTCGTTCCAAGTGACAAGAAATTTTTTAAACGACTATTATAAAAAGTTTGTCACTTCAATTAATAATTGACGAACAAATCGACTAAGAGAATACCAATATTTGTCTGTCGCTACAAGTGACAAGTGACACGACTAAGGGAATCGGGGTGGAACATTCATTTATTCATTAAGGGTTATAAACCTGACAAATGTCAATTTATGTGAACAACTCAAATATCAATGCCAAACATCAACCTTTGTTATTGAAAGTGACATCGATGTAGAAAAAACATCGAGAGTAATCATTGATATTTGGAAAATAAATAATTCATATTGTTATATTTAAAATTAAATATTTTAATTAATTACTCTTTCGAATTATTTAATACCAGATTAGTAGATTGATTATAAATATATTAATTTGATAGACATTTACTCTTTAATCATTTTTCTATTGGTTCTATTAATTAGCATTTTTGTCAAATTAAGGTTTAGTCGCAAATTACTATTAGCCCGCCAAATCAATGTATTTTAGCTGAATAAAATAACTTACCTTTTTAAATAGAAATTTAACACTAGAACATATAGTTTAATATATTTGCCATTTACTACTATAGTATCCGCGTATTATCACGGACTTAATTTGGAATCATTATTTATTCTAACTTGTGGCATGCTGAAGAAATATTTCTCAGATGAAAAGGTTTAAGTTGAGTTAATTACATAAAAAATTAATATAAACGTGATTTAACTTAGGAGATAATAAAAATACTAAAATTTTCCTGCAGATTCGTAAGATCTTACAACACAAAATAATATAAGCAAAAACTATATACACATCTCATTCTCGACCGTATCTCGAGTGGTATGATATGAATAATGGACATTTTCTTTTACTCTGGTAAAAATTTTATTTGATTCTAAAACTTAAATTAATTTTGTTGAAACGTGTAAGTTAATACATAGTTGATATTGATAAAATTCTGTGTTGGGTAGGTTTTAGACAATTGTATATAAGTAATTATTAAATTTATAACACGAGTATATCACCAAGCATTATATACTATAAAGAAGTTCAATCAAAATAACATTTTACAATAAAAGAAATTATCCTCTAAAATAGTATTCATGTATAGTTTGTATTGATTCTTCAATATAAATTTTGCATTATAAGGTAGACTTAAACTGAAATTTTTAATGTATTTTGTTACATCAAATAGACAATATAAAAGATTTGGATGCTATGTTAAAAATAATAAATTCTGATAGTTTTATAATTTTATTTGGAATTTAGAATTCTTTAATTCATATAGAATTTTACAATCTATATTTATATATATATATATATATATATATATATATATATATATATATATATATATATATATATATATATATATATATATATATATATATATATATGCGTATGATATGTGTGTACATGCAATAATAATTATAAATAAAATAAAAATAATAATTAATTTTTGTATTATATTCTAATAACATTGTATTTATTAATAATAATAATATATAATAAATGTAATTGAATAATAATTTCTGAAATAATAATAATAATAACAAAAAAAATTACAAATTAAAATAATTTAAACATTTTGTTTTATTTTTAATTTATTTATTTTATAATATAAACGAAAAATAAAAATTACAATTGCTTTTTTAACCACCATCGATTAAAATTTTTCAATTAAACAAATTTTAATGAATAGTTTGTATGTAATATGTACAGTTTTAATTTATAAAAATAAAAAAAGCAAACGAACTTAAATTTTTCATTTATTTCTATAAAAAACAAACTATATTGCTATATAGTAATAATCAATGTTTTAAGTTCATTATAATTTTATTTGAATGTAATTAATTTTTTCATAATAATACCACAGCCTTAAACGACAAATGGCCTTAAATATTAAATAATTATATAAATAATCCTAAATATGGGATTGTTTTATATACCTATTATGTGTAATTATGTTTGTCGTTTTGCCTAGAAAAGTCGAGTATTACAATTTACTGATGCATTTATCAAATATTTTAAATCTTGACCACTTTGTATTACAAAACTTATATATGTATAAAGACAAAACGGGATTACTACTTATAGACAAGAATTTTGTTTTGCAAAAGGTATTATAATAATTGTAAATTGCAATTCATGGCGTCATGTCATCTGGATACTGAATAGATTTAAAGATGGCATCCCACATAATTGTAAAAATAACTTTTTATAGAATATAGTTTCATAGATTAAAATTATTTATATACTTAATTTAGATTTATACACATGTAAGAATCACATTAAAAGACTTGTTTTGTTGAAATTTTATCGCAACTTTATATAATAGTAATAACGCTAGCAATATTTAATTAAATGCATAATATTATATAATATATATAGAAGACAATTTAATCTTAATAATTAATATCAAGTGTTTTTCATTAACATTTATAATGAGATGTTAAAATTAATACATATGTGTTCATAAGTTTAGAATAAATTTGAGTTATTCAGGTGAAATTTTTTGTTTTAATTTTAAATGAAGATTTAAATCTGAAATAAAATATAAAAATAATATTTTTAATAAATCGCACTTTTTATGATATGCATCGGGTTCGTCTCTTGGTCTATGCAAAATAAATAAACATTCTTTGAACGAAATATAATCATTAAACATACCTTTCTGCCTCAAAGATACAACGTTCCCTGCTGACGTTGGTCGTATTGGTGAACATATAATTTTTTTTTCGATTTTTCCTTTTGAGGCCGAAAATCCCAAACTAAATTCGACAAACTACGCGGCCGTGACAATTTTCGTGTCTTTTTCTCCGGCAATTTAGAATCACCCGATGTTCGGCCACCGCTGCGTGACGAATCTAGTGTCCCTTCTCGGCCACCACCAGCACTTGCACTTTTCGAAAGATTGTTTAAATTTTTATCGAGTGGTTTTAGGGGTATTATTGTTGGTGTAACGGGTGTTGTCGGATTTGAATCGGGTGTCAATTGAAGATTCGACAAACTTTTATATCTATTAAATAATTTACTTTAAAATAATTTTAAAATTAAAATAAAACAAATCAGAAAATGAAGAAGCGATAGGAAAGTGAATATTAAATTTTACTATTTTACCTGATGTGAAAAAGTGGACTCTGCGGCTCTAAGCCTTCTTTACCATTGGCCAGTAAATTATTTTGTGTACAGTTATTAATCAAAACGGCCCCAGTTTTTTGATTACCACCGTTTTTTACATATAATTTTGGAAGCGTTGGACGTTGTCTCTTTTCGGGTAATTTTTTCCCCGGAATCGTTTCTATCGGAGGTGGGATTGGTTTAATTTCTTCTGTTTGATGGTGATTGTTATGCGTATAATGAATATGATGCGGATGGTGATGCACATGACTTCCTAGTTTTATAGACTCTAAGCTGCTATTAATAACATTATTTTTAAGTAAACTACTATAATTTCCATTGTTATCATTTGGTGATTTTAATGATGATATATCACTAGATTTTGTATTATTATTTATACTATTATTATTACTATTTATACTATTATTATTATTATTATTATTAGAGTGTGGCACTGGTATAGGTTCAAATTTATTAAGATTTTTTGGTAATGGCGCAAAACCACGAACATAATCATAAATTTGATCAATCTCATCATATTCGTCAGCAATTGTATTGTAATTGGTTTCTTGTAAATGTTTAGTTGAATCACAGCTGGTACTTTTCTTTAACATGTAACCATTTTCAAAACCCGCAAGAGGTATTGCTAAAATTTTATTACGATTGCTATTATTATTTATATTATTAGAGCTATTACTTTTTGATGATGCTGTATCTTTTTTGCTCTCTTTATCAGACAATTTAATATCGACAATTTGTAAACGATCTCGTGCATCGGCTAAAAGCCTATTAGCCTTATCTAAAAATCGTGAATATTCTATAAAATTTTCTAGCTGCTCCATATTTTTTGCTCTCTGTAGTTTTAATTTGGCGTTAATCGGCACTGCTATTAAATCTGTATCCTTTTGCAGAGGGAGAGCAAATACTCTATCAACTTCAATACATCCTAGGAGGCGAAGTTCGGGTACAAATGGTGTCTTTAAACCTTTTGGCGCAGTACCATGGACTAATCTATTCATATATTAATATATAATAAATACATTTAAAAAAATCAACAAATATAATCATAATATTAACATTACCTAGCTATTACTGGCATTCGCTTTTGCAATAAGTTTTTCACACAATGCACTCCACTAATACTGTCTTCCTTTGCAATTGGTGAAAATTTTACTTTGGCTTCGAGCGGTAAATTGACTATCTCATCTTTCGATGTTCTACATTGTAGATACTTTCCGCTTTCGTTTAGCGTCGTTAAAATTTCTCCTGCATGTATTGTTTTATTATTGTGATGGCACCGGAATGTTTCACGCACCAATACCCGAATATTTCGACGTTTTGATAGTTCGAGTACGCTGTCGATACATCGGGCCGATCGTCCATCTTCGCTTAACAATTCAAAATAACCTGGATATGTTTCGGGTATTAGAATTTTTGAACCTATATAAATAAATTATAATAATAGAATAGTTTATTGTCCTAAATATTTTATTTTAAAAAATTCAATTACAATTAATTTTACCAATATTTGTACTTTTTCGACCCTCTTTAATTTTGATTGGTTGTGCTAAAATTTGATATTTTTTCCCCGCATTCAAAAACAAGGCCGTACTCTGCAACGATGGATTCGATAGTGTTGGTACGCCCAATGTTTGATGTTGACCTTTGATTATTTTCGCTATTGCGGGTAGTTGAGTCTTTGAAAATTCTCTGAGATATGTGGGGGTTGCATCGCCAAATCGCGAAGCAGCTAAAATAATTTGTCCATCAGTTGCGGCCATTTTGGTTTTTGGGAAATATGGTTTGGATTCGATTAGTGGTTATGCTATCAAACTAAATCAGAAAAAATAAATCATTATAAACTTAAATTAAATTTAATATAATATATTTACTTATTTTTTCTCAAATTTATCGTTCGTATATTCGTTTCAGTTTTGATGTCTAAGTTCTGCACTAGGCCTGTGCTCTGAAAAAAGAAAAATCAAAAATATTAACAATTAAAACTAACTAAAATAGTTTAATCAAGAGTGTATATCCATCTCCATCATATGAAATTATCTGATTTCATCAACTTATGATATTTATCTCATACAACAAACGATTATCTTCATAAAAGATATACGAAGTTAAAAGTACCAAAATCACTTAAAATAAATAAAAAAATATCTAATATTTATTTGTACTCATACGAAAATTTTAATTCGTAGTTTCTCGTTAGTCGACACGTTTTGTCATTTTATCCTTACGAATGAGAGATTCTATTCTATAGGGAAATTCACTAATCGTGCACAGCTAATATCTATTGTGAGAGTGCGGTATAATGAGACCGGTCTAAAATATAAGCTTTACTCTAAATTTTCAAAAAATCTCTAATCCGAGGGTTCAAGTTATAGGTTCAGGATTATTTTATAATTATTTTTTTTTCCAAAATATTGGCCGCATTTTGCAAGTGTCAAAATTTGCAAATATAATATTAACTGATTTCAGTAAAGTATTTTTACATTCTAAATTGACTATCATAATTTTTTGACATATAATGTTTGAACCCATCTTTGCGTTGTGCAATTCATGTATATTTCAAGGACTATGTTTGATGTTATAGCGATTATATATATACCTCGGCATTTTCATATATAATAAAATAAATAGCTCGTTTGCATTTTCGAGTAGGTCCGGTAATTATATACTAAAGTCTGGTTCATAGGAGGGTTTACCAACTCTTAAAAAAAGAATTTAGCAAATTTTATGCTCATTATAGGTACTTTCGAATGGCGTGAATTAACTGAATGGGAATTAAGTTACTATTTAGATAATTGAGTTGCTATTTAAATAATTGAGCTACTAAAGTGAATTGAGTGTTCGATTGGTACCATTCACTTCAAATACATGCCAAAACGAAAATCATTTTAAATTGATTTTTTATTAATTTTAGCTTGAATAAAAACAAAAATAAAATTTATTAAATATTGTTAACCAAAAAATTGATAAAAAAACCAAAATTAGAACAATTTATAAACAAAATAAAAAAATGCTGAAACAACAGAACCAAAATTACTGAAAATTCATATTCAGATAACTCAGTTGCTCAATATTTAACTGAAGTGAAGAGGTGCGAATCGAACATCCAACTACTTCAGTTTATTCAGCTAATTCTATTAATTCGTGTCAATCGAAAGGGCCTTATATATGTTTATGCTTAATTTTTAATTTTTGAAATTAGGGTTTCTGTTTCGAAACAAAATTTTTTTTGAATTGGTTTTTCTTGTGATGTGACGTTAACTATTGTTCGAATACGTAATATTTGGACATTTGTGATATTGTTTTGAAATATTTTTAAGAATAAGTAGATATTTCTGCCTTTATATAAATATAAATAACGTTTAGAAATTTGTCGATTAAAAATAAATCGTGATTTGGACACAAGAATTGTAGAAGTAAGAAAACCTGGATGGGAAATGCTATATGAACTGGGCCCGGTGCTGTAAAAAATACAAATTTTAAGAAAGTTATTTGGGGTGAAATAAGTAGGTCTCTTGGAACGGCCACAGAATCTACAAAACAATATAAGTTAATGCGAGCTAAATATATGAAAATTAATAAAGAACCGCCAAGTGGCAGACGTAGCAATGTAAAAGACGAATGATTTATTCGATCCCTTGATTATCATGAAATTTGATAATTGTCCAATCAAAAATAATAATTACGCACAATAAATCAACAATATTCAATTTAGTTAAACCACAGCCAAGCACAACTTTAAATAAAAAAAAAATTGATAGTTAAAATGTCAAATAAATTGATCATTTTTGATCACAAATTGATGTGACTAACTTCAAAGTCTAAAATTGAAAGGTAGGATTTAAATCCTTCGAATCTGCTCGTATGAACCAGAATTAAGAGTTAAATATGAAATAAATCACGCTTTTCAAAATTTTTTATACATAATTTTTGACAGTCAATAGAATTTTTTTGTAAGAAAGAAGTAGAAAACAGATCACCTCGTTAAGATATATTTTTTTGAGTATAAGAAAACTTATTTTAGAGATAAGCTTTACATTTTGGACAACAGCCTTATATATCTTAAACTTTAGCTTTTATTGCCGTTTAATGTTTTGAAACTTTAATCAATAAGTTTGAGTATGCGATCGTATTGATTAGATCCACGCAAATAGTAGTTTTTACAATAACCCTCAATTAAGATTATGAATTGTATATTATAAAATTTACATGAAAAGTTTCTTCGTGTAAATTTTATGATATACAGACAAACATAAAAATTGTCGTGAATCTAATCAACTTGATCAAAATAAAAAAAACGCGATACATGATAGTTTGTTGAGTATTGTATAACTTTTTTTTAATGATGATGAAGATACATTTTATTGATTAACACTTATTTTAATTTACAAAATTAAAATTAGGTATTTAAAGTTAATTTAGCGTATTAAATTGTTTAATTAGAATTTCCAATCAACCTTTAGTTAATTTACAGTCAAACATTGATTGGCGTGGTATAAACTTTGTAAGGGTACTCATATAGTGAAAATATATGTACATTTAAGGGAGCCATAATGCCATATTTAAAAGTATCGCAGTAACAAAAACCGGGGTCGCATGCGACTATTGGATTCGCTTCATTTTGTACCACACGGTTTGTTTATGCTAACCTGAACATAATATGTATATAAGTATATCATAGTTTATTCTCAAGGCCAGGACCAAATTTAAATTGGTGTTGGTGGTCGTGCGTGCATAGTTCATTAATTTTGTTTGTTTGTTGCTGGGATGAATTCAACCCTGTGCAATATATTCTTTTATGTAATTTACTTGAATCTATGATTTTACTTTTTATACGTTACTCTATTTAATTTCTATCACGATAATATTTTTTTTGATTATACCTACTTATATATTTTATTATTATAAATATATAAACGAACTCAAATCTATACTTGGGAATTTATGTTGTTAAAAATTAAAACAAAACGAAAAAAAAATTAGAAGAAAAATAAAGGTTTCAACTATGAACTGCATGAAAAAGAATCGCTTAAAGGGGAGTTGAGCTGTATGTATATTGTATGTAGATTGTAGAGCTATTTTATGCTGTTGTAGTATAATTTTATATTGTTAGTAGAATAAAAATAAAAATTAAACATTTATTATTATTACAATACATATACATAAATGAGTTAAGAAAATTTACAAAGAATACATGTGTATGTATTCCTCGTATACATACTATAAAATACTTAGACATATAATACGACTAGGAACGTACATAAAATAGCTTATTTTATAAATATAAGAGGAGTACGTGATGCTTTCTTGCTTTATCGTTGTGCATGCAAAATATGTTAAGGGAGCGTTGAACTTAAAGAAAGCTAATCAAATCACATTAGCAATTATTTAGCCATCCATCTATCTGTATATAGTAATAACTCGTATATCTACATTATATATAGAAATACATAGCATAAGAGAGTACATTATAAATAGTTTTTAATAATGTAATACCAATGTCGAGGTTAGGAAAAATTGCAAAATATTAATTTGTGCCGTTTATTATTATAACTATTATATATACATAATAAATTCAAGATCACTCATGCTTTTAGTAATGAACTTTTAAAGGTTATTTTATTAGAAGAGTAATTATGTATTGTATACACAAAATAAAATATTACGTAATCTAAATATTATTAAAACCGAAAAAACTGAAAAAAAAATTAATTACAAGAATTTTTAACCATTGTATTATATTATTTAAGCACATTGTTGTTTGAGGTATAATATATAAATAATACATATTTTTTTGTACATAAAAAACAAAGAATTGATATGATCCGATAGCTTCATATAAATATACGTACGTATACATTATATAATGTAACGAGTCTAGACTAATTATGTTAATATGTATATATATATATATATATATATATATATATATATATATATATATATATATATATATATATATATATATATATATATATATATATATATATATGTATATATATATATATATATATATATATATGTATTTATTTATATATATATATATATATATATATATATATATATATATATATATATATATATATATATATATATATATATATATATATGCATTGGATTATGAATATGTTCTGTTTAGTTCTATGTATACCTAATAAAAATGATGTAATTCTTGAGAAGTTAGAATTTTTTTGCTGTTTATTATTTGTTTGCAACATCAATTTCAACTTTGGGTTCAAGATTGCGGGCGCAACCAATGATTTCATATACGAGTATATACATATAATATAATTATTTAGACGAATAAATATTTCCGCGTCTTTTTTCAGTTTTTTTTGTATATTATTCTATCAAGCTGTTTGCAAACCGATATCCAGTGGTAATAATAAGTGATATCATCTGATGAGTATGATCTGATGGTATGTTGTGTACTACCCATAAACCTTGTGTACATCAAATTTCAAAATCGGAAAATTATTGATAATTGATTTACGTAACTTGCTTACAACAATTACAATATAAAGTCCATTTTTCTAAATAAACATTATAATACGTTTAGTTGCATAACTCATATGTATGTATGTAAAATATACGTACGGGGGCATATATACGGTACAGTAAAATAAAAATTAAGCGAAAGTTTGATATCTTATAACCTTGTGACAGTCATTTTTAAGATTTTTGTTTGAGGGTTATAATTCAAACTTCGAAATATAAACGATAGAAATACAATGATATTTATATGACAATAAATCATGCCTATCATTTAACCGGATATTTATCCATATTTTTAAATTTATAAATATATATTTTATTCGAAAAGGTTTCTTTATTTATTTAGTAAAAGTATTTAATCAAAATGTACATAATATAAACAATAGAATATACTTACATTAATTGTAGTTTTATTAAGTTTATCGTACAACAACTCAGCTCATCATCCTCAAATTCATTTAACTATTCGTCATTATTTAATTTCATTTTTTATTAGCTTAGTACAGTTCTGTCAAATGTGTTGAATTTATTCATTGATTATCTAAAATTAAAGAATAACAAAAACATAAATTAATTAATGACGGATTTACATTGTTATTTAATTATATTAAATAAGATTGAAAAATGTATAAAAGTCATATTGTGGAAATGCTATGTGTAGTAACAAGGATTGTGTTATAAAGGATTAAATAGTGAAGGTTGACTCTAGTGAAGGACTTTTTAATGTTTTATATTCACAACAATTAATATTAAATTTCAAATACATTTTTATGTGACTTGATGATGGAAGAAGAATTGGTAGTGTGGTACAGAATGCAGAATTGATAATTTGAATAACAAATTATTTATATTAGTCGCTTTCCAATCGACCAACCGCTAGTAGTTCGGTTCTTATCTTTGCTTAATTAACAGTAGTCAATTTAGCAAAAATCAGAACCGAACAACTAGTGGGTACTAGTGGTTTGTATGTTCTTATGTTCCGAATGCAACTGTTTGTTCTTATGTTCCAAAAATAAATAAATCAATATTTCTTTTATCAAAAAAATGACTGACGATGTAGTGGATAGTGACGGCTTGAAATTATTGACTGTATACGCATAGGTTCACATCTGATAAAATTTTGATGGAACAGCGCAGAACTAACCACTAACAGGATATATTAGAGCCGTTTAATGGTTTTTTTTATTTATATTGAGAGAAAAAGTTCGTCCGCTAATTTAAAAAAGAATACGAGTGCAGAAATAAAATCAATCATCTTCTATATGAAATAGACTGTTAGAAGAAAATGAATTTCGAAATAACTTAAATAAAGACCGCCCAGGTGGCTCAGTGGTTAAAGCTGTGGCAGTTGGAGCGGGAGGTACCGGGTTCGAATCCCGATAGGGGCAGGATGCAAAAGGGATTTTTCACCATCTGATTACGATCGGTGGTGTTAATGAACACATCTATGACTCCCTGTTGGAGTGCCGACCCATCTTCCATGTCAGTACTATAGGCTGGCATGGAGCTATGCATTGCGCAGATGGTTCTACGAAAATCGGACCTATAGCCGTATGTCCTTGATTTGGCCGTTAAGGCGTAAAGTAGGACGTAAATAAGCGAACCGCGAAAGAGCTGGGAGAGCCTTGAGCCCCAAAAAAGATAGCATAGAATTAAAAAAAAAAAAAAAAAAAAACTTAAATAAAGGTGTTATCTTAGTTTAAGCAGGATATGTAAGATGAAAAAAAAATATTTCCTTGGTAGTAAGTCACTGTTGTCGCTTTCGCAGCAGAGAAAATAGCGTTCTTGCTCTGTCATTCGAGGGTCTCGGGTTCGAGTCCCGGGGTGATGACGAAACATCAACCACGATTGGGTTTTTAATCTGTATGTGTATGTGGACCATGGAGTGCCCGTAGTGGCGTAGGCCTAGTTGAACCGTGGGTCCTAGTGGCATTGAGTTCTGGAATAATTTCCGCCTTCTTTAATAAATATTAATTATTATGTCACTGTTACTTCGGAAATGTCTACAAATTCGAAATTTTTCCAAAATTATTACATAATGTAATAATTAATAATTAGTATATCCGCCACTATAATAAAGATTGTGAATTAGAAATGACAGTTTGATTTTTGTAAATATAAAAATTATTAACTATAAATTTTAATTGTCATGGAAAATAGCCTACAAGTGAAATATATTGTTTTAGTGAGAGTTAAAAAATGTTGATGATCGTTATCTTGCATCTGATCAGGAAGATCGTTCATCAAGATTCTTGTTTTTTCGAACCAAATATTTTTATCATACTTCTCCAAACCAGAAACCAAACATCCTTCTTAAGCAAATAGACAGAAGCAAATTTAGGTCCATATAACTAGAAATAATTTTGCTATAGTATTAAATACTAATGGTAACTGAAAAATAATTATTGAATTTTTAAATTATTTTTTGAATCTAGCAATTATACCATTTGCTGTTGATTGTCAATTGAAAAAAATCGTTCGTTGCAAAAAAATACAGTTGCTTTAGTTATCAAGAATAATATCAAAAATAATACCATAATATATATTCTTTGAACCATTTAAATCGAAAATAAAATTAGCAGTATTCTGGGGCCGTCCTTTTCCCTATCTAAGTACTATAGATTGACATGTAGCTATGGAATGTGCAAATAGTTCTATGTATATCGGACCTAAAGCCGTATGTCTTCGAAACGTTTCCAAACGCTATACACGTCCGATTTACTTTACCATCTGCACATTGCATAGCTTCATGCCAGCCTATAGTACTGACGGAATATGGGTCGGACCATGGTTTCTGCACTCCAACAGGGGGTCATAGTTGTGTTCATTTACACCACCGATCGTAATCAACTGGTGAAAAATCCCGTTTTCATCCTGCCCCTATCGGGATTCGAACCCGGTACCTCCCGCTCCAACTGCCGCAGCTTTAAGCACTGCGCCATCTGGGCAGTTAAAGAAAATTATAAAATTTCTTACAAAGTGTTCATATAACGACTACAACTTTGTAATGAATTTTAATAATTGCGATTACATTTTTAATTATTTACCAACATATTTATTGTGTGAGTGGGGTTGTTTTGTTGTGGCACTATACTTTATTTAACAATATATGCTCATAGTTTTATATATTTTACAATATTGAGATTTTGAAATTAAATTTTACTTTGTTTACTGTTATTGCCGTGACTGATCACAAAAGTTAATTCCTAAAAGTATATAGGAAATCATAATATATGTATTCATCAGTCAGAGTTAGCTTTTAATTTAAGTTATAAACAGACTTTCTTCCAATTGTGATATTTTAAATCTTCCATGCCATAATCTATTATCAGTCATACTGTTTACAAGCAACAGTTGGCAGATCTCATTTCATTTAATTTTTTTGTTGTAATTTTAACCAAAATTTTCATATTAAATTTATTTTACTAACATTAGTTTACAGTATTCGAAATTCATCAATCCATGTATGAGGCAAATATAAACTAGAAAGTTTAGGTCATATCATAAAAAGAAGGCCAATTTTACTCATTTAAAGACATATTTTATAATATAAAACTAAGAATGATATTCCAAAGGTTAAAAATGTAAACAATATTGTTTACATTTTACTTAATAAATTCAAAACTATTCCCGTTTCCTAGCATGTGTTCTACTAACTTGCTGATTTAGTAGGTAGCCTTATAAGTTTGATAATTCATTCGGATCTTATAGTTAAAATTGTTTTGAGTTCTATTTAATACAAAAATATGAATGATTGGCATAATCTTATACGACTTTGGCTTCAAGATAAGGTTTTAGTAGTTTTAAATGATTTTTTCAGTTAGACCTACAAAAATTATACACAAATAAAAATACATATTAACAAATTATGGTATGCTTTACAACTTCTACTGATTTTATTGGATATGTACTAATGAAAACTGTTACATTAACTTTACTACTATTTACTACAACTACTAGCAATTAACAAACAAGTAGTAAATTTGATTCATTGGAACGCAGCTATTAATCAATACATATGACAAAAAATAGTCATTGATTTTGTTAAATGAGTTGACATTGTCCATTATCAATCAGTTCATTACAGTAAGTGTCACATTTTTACGATATGAAAATATAGAATCTTTTTTCAATGAATATATAAATAAAATAATGTTGATTTAATGTCTGCATTTGTTTGACCTATATTATTTTTGATTTGCATAAATAACCTTTTATCGGTTTTGATCGATAATACAATGCTCTATCTGCTTTGGGCTTATAAGATACCTTAAAACGATAAAAAGTTATGTATAATGTATTTGTTAAACAATTCGAACGATTCGAGGGTATTACAAAAAAATGCCTAAATGATCAAAGGCATTTGTAGAGGATAAGATATGTATAGGTAATATACATATATACACTTATGTATCACGTCATATATATATCGATACAATAAATACGACTATACTATCGAATTGAATAATTTTTGAATCGAACAGTTTTATATTTTTCATAAAAGTTAATACAGAATTATGTTACACAAAGTGATAAACCCTCGCTTGAGACCAAAAATCACGATTGGTCGTTTTTAATGTGTAAGTGTATGTGGATTGAGCCGTGGGACTCTAGCGTGGCATTAAGTTCTGGACTAACATCCTACTCTCTCTCCCTCCATCTTTAATTTTTTTAAGTGATAAACAACGAAAAGGGAGAGAAAATAAGTATTGTAATGATAATTATGAATATAAAAGTATAGAACCCAAAATATAATTGGAGTCCGCCTGGAATATAAACGAAAGCAAATATGCAATAACTTTAAGATAATTAAGATACAGTATATAGACTTGCCTTTCTTCAAATCAAGGCATGTAACGGATAATACGTGTTCGGTGTATTTCTTATTGCGTTATAGGGAACGAACTTGAACTGTACCTAGATTTTGGTGCGCAAAACATTTATAAATACAAATATATTCAAATAAAAACGTTTTTGATAAACTAAACATTTTATTATTTGCATTAAATTACAGCACTTACTTTCTAATTTTACAATGATAATCAAAAAGTGATGACTTCACTTGAAAAAAACATGAGATAACGTGCAATGAGATCATTAACATTTAGAACTTTTGAAAAGTAGCTAAATATTTATTTAAACGAAAAACGAAATTTATATTTCCTAACACTGGATGCTTCGATGCTACAAGACGTTCGATTACATAAAATAACAATCGAAAATAAAAATAAATACAATATAATTTATAGTTAACTTAAGTGTACTTACAATCACAAAAAATTAAATTAAGTAATATATAAATGTATGTATATCAATAGAAGATTAATAATGTATCAAAAAGTCAAGGGAATTTATGAACAAATTTTATGTATTTTATAGCCATTTCTAATATAATATTTATAATATGTATACATATATCGTGTCATGTTTTATTTGTTTAAAATAATTTATAGTAAAAGAGATACACGCCTTAAAACTACAAATAATTTGTTTAAATATATAGGTACTATAAATTCATCTTCCTTTTTTCTTAAATAAAAAAACCAAGACACAATTTTCATTCTCGTATAAATTTTAAATATCACTTTGAAAAGTTTAAATGATTTAATTTTGTAGCTCATCTAACATTTAAAAGAGGTACATAATATAAATGAAATATAACAAAAGTTCATGTTTTATGGTAATTTTTTGCAATAATAACTTTTATGCATGATATTATGCAATATACTACAGATAAATATAATATATTACGAAATATATCCTAATTATGTTTTATTATTATTACATATTATTTTTAAATGTAAAACTTGGGTGTTCCGTCTTCCAAACAACACGATTAGACAACCAAATATATATACCATACATGGAAGGAAAGTACGTAGTTTTATTAGAAGATTAAAAAAATTTTTTTCTGAACTTTCAATGAATTAATTGTTAAAGGAACCTGAAGAAATGCTAAATCACGGTAAACTTTCGAAAGTCTTAAATTTTTGAACATCTTATTATGTTTCTTTAAGAATATGCTTAATAATGGTGAATGTGAAATAAACAACTGTAATCATGTTTCATTGCACTTTTGATTTATGTATGTATATCAATCGTTAGAATTATAATAATAACACGTTAAATAGATTAATAGGCGACAATTTAGGAAATATGTAAAATGTAAATGCATTTTAGTATAATTTGTCTACATACTTTAGTCTTTTATTATGTATGTACATAATAATGAAAACTATAACAATATACAAATACATATTATATTATATTTCGACACAATTCAATGTGTATTGTTTTTTAAGGTTATGTATGATCGCATTTCGATTTTTTTTTAATACATACAATCAACAAATTTTAAACGCATTGTTATTTTATGTTTTCGTAACATTTGAATGAGTGAGTTTTCACAAGCTTTACACAAAATTGTTAAAATTAAATCCACTTATTCGTTCAAAACAAATTAGAAAATGGTTATATTAAATTGTTTTGTTTGTTAATAAAATAGAATCACGCATGTTACAAAATTGAATTCTAGTCTCGATTTTCTCGTTTGGTTCCAATGTCTTACAAATTTTGGTACGTTAGCGAAGAAAAATTACACTTTATTTGTGTTGTAATCAGTGTAAAATGTTTACTTCAAAGCTAAACATTATTGTAGTTCGAGTAAAGACACCTCATGTTTATCTAACAAATCATCTGTGATCAACAAATAACTTATAATAACTATAAGGGAAATCGCGTCGATATCATGTGCAAACATGATATAACTCCGGAGAAGTTTAAAAGATGGCACTAGTAGTAGTTGAATGAAATGTTTACATTTCTGCAACAGCAGGTTTTTAAATTCAACGAATTATTAACGAAACCAAAATTTAAAATCTAAAAAACAAATTAAATTTTTTAATCGAAATTGGAAATTTTTGAAGTAAATGGGCTTATATATATAAATAATAAATAAATAAAACAAAATTGGTTTTTTTTTAATTAAAATAAAAGTCATTTCATTAAAAAATAACTTCGCGTGCCATCTATTGTGCTCGTTAAAACGTATTGGTATGCCATCTAGAAATCCTTCCGAAATTTATATTTAACGAAATCATGCTGTCGTTGGCATTTACTATGAAAATTGACATGATTTCCCTTATAGTATTATAAGTTATTTGGTGATCAACGATCATAATATGCTATATTTGCCAAATTTTTACGAAAACATAAACAAATTTGGAAAACCATCATCTGGCGTAGAGAATTGAAGCTCGTTAGGTAGCAAAAAAAGAATAATTCGCATTTTATATATTGAAAGTTTTGTAAATATTTCTTTGAAATCTGTTAATCATTTTAGCCGCATATTCCTTATTTTTTAATGAAAACATTAAATTTTCAGATATGCAACTTTTACTATCTAGAGAGTTCATATAACTGTTGTAAGATTATACTGTTACGTATTTTAACGGTTTTCACAGAAAACTATTTAAACAGATTCCCGAAGACTATTTAATGTATATTTATTGATTTATTGAATATTTCAAAATAACTATGTATAAATAAAGTTTAATTACTGTTTCATAAACAAATATTCAATGGTACTCGATCTTTTTATATAAACCACTCACATTTAATATTGTGATAAGTTATGTACTCGATTTATTTTTATGATGAGATATATTATTATTATAAGAACTTTTTAAGGTACAGAAAAAGTGTCATATTCTTCCAAAATAACTTTGAAAGATGGTTGTGAAATACAATGAAAAGAGGTTTACAAAATAAAAATAGTAACTTTCTTTAGAAGCTCACGTGAATAAGCTCGTCAATAAATGAAACAGCTTTATCCATTGTTTTTAGGATTAATAAAGCTGCGAGCTTCCAAATAATTACTTTACACATTTGAAGTTTTGGTAATTACCAGTCAAATTTGTAACTAAAATTAATTTGCAATAATTAATGCCAGTTCAACTAAAGTAAAGAATAAAAATTAATTAATCAGACGAATACTAATTTTCAATCGGGATAAAAATCAAAAAATTAGTTCTTATAAGTATTGGTGCACATTGTAGGTGGTCAACCCAACTTATGATTTTTAAACACAAGCATATTATGACATCCGGTGCATGTTTATTTTTGGTCAACGGCGAGAGTTACAGTCACACTCGAGACCGCGGCTTGACGAGAAACTCTCTTACCTATTAAGCTACAACTTTTAGTAATTTTGATTGTATTTTATTTGCATAAATAGTTACAAATCATACCACAACATGTAATAGAAATTTCAGAGTTCGAATTCTAATAGAGGCAGGTTGCTATATATAGTTAATGAATTAATTAAGATTGATGATAACCACAACTAATCGCAGTGAAGTAAAATGCAGTTGAAAGTGTTTTAGCAGTTATTTGCACTATACTTGCACAAAATTTTCTATGTTCAATTTGAAACGATGCGTTTTTATATATACATAATGGATAAGAAGAGATGTACTATGTTAATAGATGTAAAATATTCTAGCAATTTCGAAAAATTATCCAGAATTTTGTACATAAAAATTATTTCATAAACAACATGAATGAATGAAATTAATATCAAGAAGGTATAATTAAGTGGTGTTAAATATATATATTCAACTTCATAAATAAAATCAACTAGTTCCTTAAAGGATGGTATAAGTATTTTGTTATTATTCAAATGCATATAATAATATAGGCATAATACCCATTAATAAGACCTGTTTTACAAAACAGTTCTAGGTATATACATAATACAACACTAATTATTTTCAAAAGTCAAGTTTTGCACGCTTGATATAACGAAAAAATTCTGGAATCATATATCATAACGTGTATTTCAAGATTTGTTGTCAACATCACATATGTATTCAATATAAATGTATTCATAAAATAAATCATCCAATTTCAAGTCGCAGTTTGATTTTCAAAGACATGACAATTAAAAAATCGATGGTCGAGTCAAATGAGTAAATTCTGTTAAGACTTTATACATAGTAAAAACATCAAAAATATATTCCAGATCATGAATTATTCTTTATTTTATATATTTTGGGGATAACTGTTAATGTCTGCCAAGTTTTTATACCGAAGTACATACATTTAAAGTTAAATCTCTTTCATCAATTTTAAGTATTAACCGACGACGAAAATCTATATGAAAAAGGCATTTTAATTTTTAGATTGAATCTAACACCATATGATTTATTAATTTAATTTTTGGAAATGGCGATTTTTTACGCAGGAGCACTTTATAGAACGAATACTTTTAAAAAGTGATCACCCGTTAAAAAGGTTCAAGCAGACAAAGAAATTTGTACTTTTATAAAAACTACACTTCACAATTTTAATTTTACTTAAGTTAAGGTAGGGTCTTCAATTCAAAAAGAACTATAAAAACAAAACTTGACTAACATCTCGAAAATTGTTTATTTTGGATATCCTATAAATTAAAATAACTGAATGATCCAGAAACAACCAACTTTGTGCAAGACTACTGTATTGATGGCTTGTTCGATTTTAAAAGCTTTGACTAATTTAAATATGAACATAATCATTTAGTAAATATTTTTTGAAAAATACATATAACATACAACTGAGAGTTTTACAATCAATTTAACCTAAGTCTTTCTGTGACAATAATATTCCGTTTGAACCAACGTAATGCAAGAAAAATCTATGCTTCTATAATCGAATTACCGTTTGGCTTGTGGTGTCGTCAAATGATATTTATTCAAAAGTGGTGGTGTCATTAAGGCAAACGATAAACATTATCGACTATGGCCTAAAAAAATACTGAAAATTCAGCTGTAATATGGTATTTGCTATTCGGTACAAGAACCAAAAGTTATCTTACTAGCACGAGATATAAGTCGTTTTAAGTCGTTGGAATGGTCGTAGGAACAAAAGTCGTTGGAACGGTTTATCACACTAAATAGTAAAATGAACTTGTCATTTAGATTAGATAACGTTAAAAGTATTTATTCTATAATAGAGATACAGTCTATAGTAGATTTCATAGATTTAAATACTAAAACGTCTACATTATAACGTTGAAAATGATGCATCAGACGCTTCTGCATTAACGTGTTATGATTGTTGGCTAAAAATTTACTTATTGCTTTAAATACCGTAGGTATGCTTAGTCTATAGTATTTTTAGTTCACATAAGTGATATCAATATAATTAGTATCCTTTCGCCAAATTATTTATTTGCAGTTGTAACAACAGAATAAATTTAGTCATAATATATCGACGAACTAAATTATTGCCAATGCCACTGGATAACTATAAAGCTGTTTCCATTGAAGCATGAGGAACTGGGTTCAAATCCTGATGAATAAATTTAATTTTCACCTTCTGATTACAATTACATATCTATATTATGTAACACCGTTATGTTAAGCTTTAATAGAGTGTGTACAGAGTTTCTAGGTTAACGCATGTATAATGAATTAATATGAAGAATAAACCAATTACATTATATTATTTAAAATTAATAAATTCTCTTCATGGGTGGAAATTTATGGGCCATATTGAAACTGTCTATTTGAAAAATCCAATCAAAAATTCGATTTTCAGAAAATGAATAAAACATTAATTATAATTAATATTTTGATTTCTCTAAATACATTAAAAATAATACACTAATTTTATCTCCATAATTTATCTCCAAATTTGTCCCGGTTTTATTCTATTTTGAATATTTTGTTACATAAAGTGCCGTTTAGTTAACTAAACATAATCCAGAACGCGTATCTTTAATGTAATTATATATAGTATGTATAAATAATATGTATATATATATATATATATATATATATATATATATATATATATATATATATATATATATATATATATATATATATATATATATATATATATATATATATATATATATATATATCGATGGTGTTTAAATGATGAAAATTAATTTGTAAAAAAAAATCTTAGACATATAATTATGTTGACCGTTAGAAAGAAAAAGAGATTTAAAATGAAGATATGTTAAAGATAAATATAAAATTTTCTGTTAATGGTCATTTTGAAATATATAGTTTTTGACCTAATAGTTTTCAAATGTATACATTTACAAATATACCTAATATGTTATGCATTGTAGTTATTATTATTCATTTTATTTTAAAGACGAAACGTGTCAAAATAAACAAAAACATACGATAAAAATAAAATAAAAACTAACATTGAAATTATTGGGTCCGGTCCACAATATTCTTTTATACTTAAGAAAACTAACGGTATTTTTTTTGATACATACCATGTAATATACCGCGATTACTATTATTATTAAATTACTTTATATGTATACGTATACTTGTTTCTTAGTTTTATTGCTTCTTTGTATCTGCACAACGAAGTTGATGAGTATAAATTAAATGCATGTATGAAAAATTTAAATAAAAAAATTAAACTTGTATTTTATTTATATAAATGTATATTTATTATGTACACACACATATACAGACATATATTATTTTACATTGAATAGTATAAAAATGTTAGAATGGGCTATAAAATCTTTGATCACATATAAGAATTTCATCATTTATATAAATGTCTTCAATCATTATTGATTTATGATTTTTATAAAATATAACAAGAATATGGCGATAATTAATCAACAAATATTAATATATGTATAGTTTACTTTCATTTTAAGCTACAAATATATATAATAAATAAGAATTTGTCACAATATAAACCGTTTTTTTTGTTGTTGATTTTATATACGAGTACATAATACATATACATACATTGTGTCCCGTTATATTTACTTTTAAAACCAATTTACGTTTAAATATGGCGGTTATATTTATAAAATAAAGTATGGCATGTTATGTACGGCAGACAAACCTCTTAGAACATTAACTCATTTGTAATTTTACATAATGTTCATGCTACATTAATATTATATATAGATATAGTACGAGTATATATAGAGATGTGAAAGTTTGTTTTTATTTTTGAGTGAAATCTAAATTAATCAAAGTAAAAATTATGATTGTATCCATAAAATAGTTATACTTGTTGTTGTTTAAACCGCAACTATGAAAACGACGTCATGTCTGTATGGAGGGTGTGACATTTACAATTGATATACACACTCCTCAAAGAAATTAATGACAACTTTTCCTATTGAGGTTTTGGTGATAACTTTATACAAAATTATAACAATGTAATCATTTTATTTGTATAAAGTATAAAAAATAATTATAAACACATCAAAAATATTCAAAGTTGATTTTTATAATATATACGTCATATGTTCTATAGAACAAATTATAGTTAAATAATCATTAAAAAGTCATCAAACAATATCATTCTGAAAGTAAGAGTGATTAATGGAGAGACCTATTTATTCAAATAAGCTAGCTGGTTAGAGACCAAATAAGTGGAAGAGTTTTTGCAACTATTTGCGAAAGCATAACAAATTAGTTGATAATCCTCTTGCTGTTAATTACTATGTATTTCGTACCACAGTCAAATAATAAACATTAACATTTTTGTGACAAATTAGATGGTCAGCTTGTATATGCAGCTAACAACAATCACAGTTTAGTAAAGAAAAATAATAATTGAGTTTAAGTTTCTCAAAACTATTATAATGTTTAGATAAGCGACGTTCGGTTTTATACACTAAAATACACAAATCGATCGAAAATAGGTTAAAGATTTTTAAACTACACTGTTTAAACATAAAGAGTGACAAATTGCTTCCATTTGATAATTACATGAAGTTCAAAGTGGGTATATTTTTATATTAATTTTTAGCGCATCAGCTATCATTTAACTTATGTCAGAGACCAGTTCACGGGGTAAATAGATTAAACTTTTTAAATCCTAAATTTCAAAGAAAGTGAAGTTATCCTATTTTTACATTCCAGAAAAAATTAAAATTTTCATCACACAACACTATTCTGTTGCATCCCAGAATTTAATAATAATATACGTATAAAACAAAAGTAAAAAAAAACCTTACTAATTATTTCTTATGTTTTAATATATTCCAACCCAGTTAGAATTTTTCCTAAAAACTTTTCCACCCTATTATTTTTCCTAAATTTTTTTCAATAGTTACTTTAGAGCTTAGTATTTGAAAAAAATTCTTATTGTAATTCAAAGTAGCATAACATCAAAGAGTATCGAGGGTTGGAAAATTTGATTAATGTTTAAAATGGAATACTATCATAGGGAAAAAGAATCCAACCAAGAAGTACAGTTTCTACTGTTGGTTATAATTGAATTTAGTAATATTAAGTGAAACAATTCAAATTGGCTTGTCGCCAAATAACTTCGAGGGTCTGACAATTTAATTAATGATTAAAATAGAAAACTGTCATAGGCATCCAGAATACATCTTATAAATACAAGACTATATGATTCAGCTTTAGAATAAATAAAATTCCACTATAAGGAATATTTTGAATTAAAATATCAAATTTTTATTTGATTGAAGGTTCAGTTTTCTACAATTGGCCATAATTATCTTTGGGGCCATAGTAATATTCTGTGAAATAATTCAAAGTGGTCGTTGTAAGGGTTTTTTACTTTTGTTTTATACGTACATATATTATTATTATTGTTGTGATGGGATAGAATAGTGATGAACATTTTAATTTTTTTTGTAGGAGGAAAATATAGGCTAACTTCTTTAAATTTCATACAAACTTACCAATTCAATTAAAGAAATAAATGAACAACGTAAAAATTTAAAGATTATACAAACAATAAAAAGCCGCTTGAAACATATGAATTGAATCCAAAGATGTTTTCATTTATACGGTGTTTTTTCCGATTTTTGCTTTTGAACAAAGTTTAAAACATGTTATAATAGTAATTTAGTTTTTATGTACCAAACATTTTTTATTCATATTTGTAAAATAATAAATCTTGAAATTAAAGGAGAAAACGTGAAATATTATGTCAATTTTCTTGTATGCGGACATCAAAATAAAATAGAAACCTCGTGAACGAAATCTTAACAAAATAAGCTAAAAGATCTTCTATTAAAAGCATTTATCACATAAATAAGGTATACACTACTTACAAGTAAAGTAGATATATGTATCTATTGAACTTTATTGCTAGTTTATAAGAATTGCTAATAACTTATGCGTAACAAATTTTATTCGAATAACTCGCCGTTACGACTACTGTTCGAATGACTCCTATGTTTGTATAACTCCTACATCTATTAATGAAATTATATCTATCATTTATTTATTAAGAATCAGAAGACACACTTAATGGTGATGACGTGATTTTTGAATGATTTATTTGCAATATTTTATGGAATAGTACCTGTTAGACTCAAATTTTACAAAAAATAAAAATCTTGAAGAAACAGTAAGAAATAGTTATTGATTTTGAATAATGAGTCTTGAACAGTCTCTTTATAGAATTTTTATGAAGTTTTATAAAATTTTTATACTGGTTTATTTGTACACGATTTACTGAAAATTTAGGCTTAAGCTATCAATGATTGATTTTAAGATGTTAGGTAAATGGCTTAAGTATCAAAGTTCTTAATGATATCAAGTTTATATCATTCATTATCACAGTTCCATCCAATTTTCCCACTCGTTTTTATCTTGGTACTCCTAAAAGCTCTCTAAATTAGTTTTCATATTGATTGTCCTAATATATTGATACTGTCAAGGCCTACTGTCAATAGATATATCTACCTCAGTTAGAAAACTGATATAAGAAAATTCAAATACATATACGTTACATCAGCTACTGTTCGCTTAAAATGGCATATGGCATATGACTATACATTATGACTAAGTTTAAATATGCTTTATGTTGTTAGAGTTGCTATACATTATCCTACTACTGCTTTAATTAAACAATAGAAAATGATTTTAAGACTTATATTGAGTAAACTGCAAAATGAATTATCTTGGAAATAGTTAGAAACTAACGTTCGGTATTGCTATATTAATTATAATTTATGTTAATTGATAATTGATAATTAATTATAATTTATGATGATAATTTTTACTACTTTATTTTAATAAGAAAGCTAATTTTTTTAAAATTGGTAGTTAAAAATGCCGTTAAAATGACTATTTTAAAATGCAGATGTCACACTTTTATATCGCGTTGTCAATTAATTCTGTTTCTAATTTCAGTTTTTTAGTTATATAAGACCACGCATCTAAATAAACGTTATTTAATTCTAGTCTCTTTATATGACATATTATATGTATATATGTAGTAAAATTTGTGTTTGTTATTGAAGTTTAATACATTAATGTAGTATAATATGTCTTTTTATTAACTTTACAGTTTATAGATTTTTAACATACATAATAAGAATGCCGTCCATTCACATTTAACATGCATCAACACTTAAACAGATATACATAATATATGTAACACAGTTATGTTAAGCTTTTATAGAGTAGGCTATTGTGAGTTTAAGTTAACACATTAAATTAATAAATTATGAACTAGTGTCAACATTTATAGACCATATTGAACATATTTATAAAAATAATTTTTAAAGCTAAATAAAAATGAATGAAACATTAATTATAGTTTATGATTTGATTTATTTATATGGACATACATATATTAAAAATAATAGAATATGCCATTATGCTTAAGATTATTTATTTACAGATTTTATATGTTATATCTACGGGCATACGGCATATGTCTGAAGATCTTTAATTCAAGTCAATCGTCAAAATATATCAATCAGTGGCATTGATAACTCAAATCAACATAATTTGGGTTATGCTATGTTGTTTTAAGTTTAGTACTTAAGTTAACAAACATAAATTAAGTTATTTTATTTTGGCAAGAAATATTTTAAATATCGATGTTGCACAAATAACAAGGCAAAACCACGTAAATAACTTGTGTTGTTATCAATCCACACAATATCAACAAAATTGGGAAACGTCAAAATTTTAATATTAAACCAAAGACATTTACTACATGTGTAGTAAATTGTCTTTGATAAAACCATGAAAATGACTAAAAATGTTTGTGTTTTGTTATTTAAATTTAAACGGTAGATTTAATTTTATAATTTAATAAACTTGACAAATTTCAAAATAATGATGCAACAAGCATTTTTGGCAAAGTAAGACCTAGTACTGCCATACTGGGATGAAAGACAAATGAAATTTTATCGCGGTCTCCAAAAGTTTATATATTTTCACGTGAAATAGAAAATAATAATTTTACTTTGGAGAATTTTGGTGGGTGACATAATCACAACCAATTATCACAAATTATTCAAAATATATTTATTTAGAATACCTCAGAAATGTTAATGTCAAAATTTCACGTGAAAAAATAGTTAGGATCATTATTTTCACATGAAAAAAATTTGTAGATTTTATAGCGAGATAAAATAATTTTTTCGCTGATGAACTGAGTACTGCTAATCGATACAGGTAAAATCGTATGGAAGTTTCGCGCGAAATCGATCTGAGTACTAGTCTTTATTTGAAAATGCTAGCTGATTTTATCAAAACCCGCTTATTCTATTATAGAACTGAACGATACTTTTAACAATACAAAAGCATCTATCAGTAATACAGATGTTATTTAAAGTTAAAAGATGTTACAGGTTTAGAATATGCATATAAATCTCTGAAATTTAGTCTTAGCACACAAAATAATGTTTTACATACATTTGTTAAATATTGATGATAATCGAACCATTAATATGTATTGGTGCACGTTTAACGATACCTATCATCACAAAATCTTGAATTACAAATTTCCGAAAAGAAAAAATACGGAAAATGAACAAGAATATAATATCCGATTTAACATTATTTCGAATGCACAAAACTCAAGATTTAACATAATCTCGTTTTTAAAACCAACTGAAATTGACTTTTCCCAATTCTAATAGTATATTTAGTCTTTTCTCAATTCTAAATTTTAATAACTATAAAATAATATATTGATAACTTGTATTTATAGTTACATTAAACTTTATGTTGACTCGTATAATTATTATTATAATTTTATTGTATACAACTATGCGATAATATCACATTATTTCTCATATCCTTAATACGTAAAATATGAACTTTTTCATGTGAATCGGGATTCGTGAAACTATTCCATTTGTGCAAAGGACGTATTCCAAAACACAAAAATGTAAGGTATATGAATTCTATTAGGGCACCAAACTTTTCAATTAAATTTAAATACAATATTTTTTATAAATAAAACAAACCACTACAAATATTTAAAATGACTCAGAAGAATTATATTTAAAAAAAAGAAATATATATATATATATATATATGTATATATATATATATATATATATATATATATATATATATATATATATATATATATATATATATATATATATATATATATATATATATATATATATATATATATATATACATATATGACAGTGACAAGGTGAATAATAGTTATAGTATTTTGTATCTGTAACACAACGGTATACTTTAGCAGCTGCAATATAGTTAGATATAGCATAAAAATATTCACCTTTACATAATGGTCATAAATTTGATATGGATTATTACGAAAAGGTACAATGTAGTACTTGATTGAGAAACAATAAACATGATTCATACACATAACGAAGACAGTTAAGAATTAAATTAGTTCAACACGTGCATTAAACGTTTAAAAACCAAAGCTACTTGATTATGTTTCTTGTCTTATTTCGGTTGATTGGGTCAACAACAATTATATTTTTGTAATATGAGACTACTAAGTAATAATTGTTACTTTACAAATGTCATTGAACATAGTCCAATTTATTAGCCTTGAATTAAAATGTTTATTAATATTTTTATATTGAATGACTAAACTATTAAAACTGAGAGACTCTCCTCCACATACTATATGTGGTTAGTTTCTATAATGATATCGATATTAATTTTTTTATTGGTACTAATTTTTTCCCAATTAACATCCATATTAATTATTCAATAACCAAACCGAATGAAATAGTTTTATTGTTCAGAAAGTGGATTTTAAACGGATACAAAATGATAGTGAAATTAACAGAAAATGAAATTTGAATATGACATAGTTATTTATTTCTACATACAAGTATGGATGTATGTATATGATATCTAATGAAAACCAACATACTATTAACGCAATAAAGCTTCGCGTGTTTCATTTCCATTTTCATTTATTTTCTCAAAAATAAAAATAAATGAACAAATATTTATTTGCTAAATCTTGTAATAATAGAAATAGAATTAAGGTAATTGATATAAATCACAATATTTATTGTTTTTTTTTGATAAAGCTAAATATAAGATTAATAGCATTTTGAGTCATGGTCGTGGATTCATTTATAAATTGGCACGTTTTTCTTTTTTACTTACGTTAAGATTGAAAATGTAAGTTGCGCTTATACGAGAATATACTGCACTACCAAGCACCAAAAAATCACGATATATCCATTGACGTTTGCTTGGCAATTTTTGTTGCTTCCAATATATTAAGTATAACTATTATTTACATAGAAATATTTAAATATTTGATTGATTTTGCGATGAAATGCGGAATTTTATGTTTTTTATGTATTTATGTATAAAACATTGAACTAAAGTTTTTCTTAAAAAACTCACTTCCCATGTTTAGATAAATTCGATTCGCGATTGTTAACCTGAATGTCACATAATCGAATTCCACATTCTGGGAATCTGTTAACAATTAAAGAAACCTGAAAAAGATCGTATTTGGTAAAACAAACCTAACTCTGTTACATTTAGAGTGAATTTATCGTTGTGAGAAAATCACCACTAAATATTTAAGGAGCTCAAATCACGAACCAATCTAGATAGATTAGTTCATATTGGGTTTGTAAAATGTTCAAGTGATATGGTTTAAATTATTTAAAATTCAATCAGATTCAGTACTGTACATGAATACCACTTTATTTATTTAATTTGTTCTTAATATATATGATTTATATTTTATAATACATTATTTACTAATAAATTGATAAAAAGAAGCGATCATTGTATTTGTAAATTTTGAATGTATTTATGAGAAAGTAAAACTTCCCTATAACTTTTTACAATTCTAAGAATTATGACATTTTTAATTCTAGCGAAATGTGATGATGTTGATACACTAAAACAGGTAAAGTTTGACACACCCTTTGTAACATTTCTGCATAAGCAATTTTTAATGATAACTTTATATATAAAAAATACAAGTGGTTAAAAAATCCGCAAGTTTTCAAGTTGACTTATTTTAAGATTATTTCGACGATTGTTTGAGTTCACACTAAAATTGTGAACTGATACAATATATTGTTTTTGCTTATTGTCGTGATATTGAGTATTTGTATTGCCAATTGCCATCTTGATTTAGATTGCTCTGCAATTTGTCCCAAATAAGTTCGCATATTTAAATGTCAGAGGCATAATGTTGCATATATTGGTATATGCAATATTTTCTGCAACGTTTGTGTGGGTGAAGCCTACATTTTCAATTCTTATTCCAGACTTTCACTTATTGACCTATTTTATGCGAGCGCAAACGATAACTATATAACATATAGAATATTTCGTATAATACTTCAAAAGTTTTTAAGAGTCACGACTGTAAGTTTCACTTTTATATTATGACTAAACAAATAAAGTAGAATAAATTAATCTTAAATAGCATAAAATGAAAATCTTGTAGTTAAATTAGGTGCATAAACTTTACTCATCATATAGTTTAATTTAATATTTTTAACATACGCGATTAGGAAATGTGGTTGCAGTTTTTTAATAACATCACAGCTATAAACATAATATAAGGTTTTAATTAAAAATGTACATGTAAATTTCCCTTTCTATATATCTATATAGTTTATATTTATATTTATATTTATATATATATATATATATATATATATATATATATATATATATATATATATATATATATATATATATATATATATATATATATGTATATATATATATATATATATATATATATATATATATATATATATATATATATATATATATATATATATATATATATATATAACAACCATAGAACCATGTATACATAACATTTATGATTATACATATACTAGTCATGTAAAAACACATAAAGATAAACAGATACATATAAGAAACATAATATAAATAGAATATGCTACCTTTTTCTTTCATTTTTGAGTAGTAAGTTGACATTTTGAAATTTTATTTGATCTGACGAGCTGTAAGGTTAACACTTTCATAATCATATTTATAATGAATTACATTTTCAGTAAATGAAATTTATATATATATATATATATATATATATATATATATATATATATATATTTATATATATATATATATATATATATATATATATATATATATATATATATATATATATATATATATTATTTACCAGGTTAGCTGGATTAAAAATTCACCCATATACAATTAATCTAAAAATATGAAGGAACGTAGAGTGAAACATAATTATTATACTTTTTAAAATAAAATGTTTTCAGTCTTTTAACGATTAGTACTTTTGCAATTTTAAAATAAGAATGGTTCTGAAGGTATCGAAGTTGCTTTAATACAAGGCCCTGTGATAGAAGGTTTCTATTAAAACGTTTTTAATATAATAGAGGGACTTAAACGTGCTAGCAATAATTATATCGCCTCTGTTTTGAAAAAGAAGTCCAACGGTACCGTTGGTGTCAATCACTGTAGCGACACCCAATATATAAGTATATATATATATATATATATATATATATATATATATATATATATATATATATATATATATATATATATGTATATATATATATATATATATATATATATATATATATATACAGACGAAACGATCTTACAACCAACATTTATGACAAACAAGTATTAAAAAACTAAAATTAAACTTACAAGAAACCTTCGAATGAAATCTAAATCAAATAATTAAAACAAGTAGTAAGGTAAAATAAACGGTTTTAATCAAATACACTCGTACATACACATACATACATAGTATTTATGTTCTTAATAAAACAATCAAACTGGTTTCAAACTTTTAGTTATAAAAATACATGTTAGAAAAAAAAGAAAAAGAACAAGAATGTACGTTTGAACTTTTTTATGCATAAAATGCTTGTAGCTAAACATTAAATCTACCTTTATGTATTTTACTTCCCAATTTCTATGGCGTCATAATATTTATATATCTACATGCTTTGCAGTTTATAAGAGTTAGTAACCTAAACACACACTTAAGGTATAATGATAATGCCAGCTAATTAATAAAAAATGGCTGGAATCGGTTCGTTGAATCCCAAATATAAATAGGAAGAAAAGAGGCGAACTATATTATTATGTATGTATGCATCACTTTCCAAGTATAATTCAAAAATACAATTTTTAATTTGCAGTTTACTTTACTTGAACAGAGTTAGTTATAATTAGATTTAATTATAAAGTGCAAATCATGCTTAAGTGTCAATGTACTCAATATGAATCTTACACTGTTTTTTGGTCATATTACTATTATTGATCCTAGAGCAGAAGCAGTTTTAGTATACATATATATATATATATATATATATATATATATATATATATATATATATATATATATATATATATATATATATATATATATATATATATATATATATTTATATTTATATATATATATATATATATATATATATATATATATATATA
>OZ010738.1:118847633-119032633 GCA_963932295.1 Tipula lateralis
ATTGTTGAAATAACCAACGTCTGGGAAAAGTAAAGCTCGTGTATATAATACTTTTAAACTCTTAAACGATTATTTCTCCTCTAATTAATTAAGCAATGGTTCTTTATTTTATACTTTAATTGAAACTACACAGCAGACGTTGGTCGTTTTGTTGCCATCTATATAGAAATTTTTTTTTTAAATAAAACATAACAAACAAGAAGTTTATGGTAAGCTGTTTATATTCTAACTATTGAATGTGGATGTTTAAGTAAACAATTTATATTTACTAATAAACCGAAACTTGTTAAAAGCAGTTACATATTAGAAAATAACTAGTTTATGATCAAGTTTGGATAAAACTTATCTGTTTTAAAGACATAGTTCAAGCATACAATTATGACAGCGACTAGCTTTGCAGGTGCAACAATATAACTTAAATATAGTCATAGCAGTTTCAAGCATTACTAATTAGTCTTCATTACACTTATTTTCTTTTACTGAACCTTACTATATAAACCGTTAACTTTCGATAATTGTGCTTAATTATTTGTTATTAAGTTAATATAGCATTTGAATGAAATGCCGCCATGTATTAAAGATAAGTTGCTTTTTGAGAATCTATAAGATAAAGGCTTATAAATCCAATAATGTAATAAAGCTAAACTAAACTGTTTTAAACTGCTTATATAGTGAAAGCGATTAAAATGTGGGTTAGACGAATTAAAATATTTTTTTAAAATTAATAAAATATTTATAATAATTTCATTATAACTTACTCTCCGTAATAAATCAAAGTCCATATCGCTAGATTACAATTATATATAACATCTTTTTTTGAAGATACAATAACCAATGCAGTCAAATTTTTACTAATATTTGGAGCAAATTAGCACTCGAAAATTAAATTTAAAACGAATATTTTTTCATAACACAAGAAGTAATCAAGTAAAATTGAAAATTTTATTAAAACAATCTGATCATTAAGATGATGATGATGAAAGCCACAGTTTATATGCCATCAAATGTGCTGTCAATCAGTAAAATTCATATTGTATATGTACATACTGTCGAGTCATTGCGAATATAAATTTTTGATTGTGACCAGTGTTGCCAGATTGTCAGATTCATCTGAAAATATCAATTTTTCTAATATGATAAAAGATTTTCAGTTTTTCTAAGAAATTCATAATTTTGACAGTTTTTGTGAATTTTGACAGTGTTTCATAAATCTTTTCCAATTGATAATCTTTCAAATCTTAAATTCAAATGTTATTAGAAATTTTCAAAGTTTATTTTAGGATATGTGAATAATTAAACGTCTATTTCATTGTGAACTACATTAATATTAACATTTATGTTTTGAAGTTGGAAGAATGTACATGAATATTTTTGATTGGTTTAATAAACAGGACTAAATATATTTACAGTGAAATGTCCAAAAAACCGATAATACATTGTCCAGTAAAACCATTAAACCGAACTATAGTAATTTGTGAGCTATAATTTTAGCACAGTAAAATTTTAGTAGTAAAATAATATTTTGGTTTATTTTTTTGTTAGATTTTTTTTTCAAACTCAGTGTATTTAGATTTTTTACATTTAAATCAGGTTTTTGTTCAGTTTTTAATAAAAAAAATATGGCATTACCATAACCTAATCACAACTAACTTATACCGCAATTAATTCACGCAATTAATTCCACGATAAGGAATATTTCAAATAAAAATAAAAATATTTTAATAAAATTTTTTTTTTTTAAAAAGTGGAATAAGTCACAAGAAAATTTAAAATGACTTTCCATAATATAAAAATATGCTTAGTTAGACACTTTTCTAGTTGGAACAATTTTTAAGCGGATAGTTATTTGTGTGAGTACTAACATCCTTGCATATCTTGTTTGTTAAGACGTAAGCTGAGTCTGGGCTTGAAAATATATTAATTAATGTCATGGCTTATTATCATTTTTATTCAATTTAATCCTTTTAAAACATAAAATCTATTAAAAAATTTATGTAAGAATTTGATTTAAGGAATACTTTATAATAAACCAGTGTAATTATAAGAAATGTTCGTTCAGATCATTGTTTAATGTTCCACGTACAAAATGTTAGTTTAACTTATACGATCGAAACTGTTACGAAATATCAAAACTCTATTGAATAAACTTTATTATAATAAACTTATTAAAATTATTTTCTTTCTCATTTAAATTCATAAAAGTAAATTTAATAAAATTTTATAAATTATAACGTGATTAAATAATTTATTTTCACGTGATAATCTAAAATATTTTTATAGTTTCTAAAATTTAATTGACAACAAAAATTAATTATTTACACCACGATTTTGACGTTAAGGCTGCGACAGTCTTACTTACGACTTGTTATGTTAAAACTTTTTAGTATTGACCTAATTGGTCTTATGATGTAGATATACTTTGCAGAACCATAATCTATAATAGATAATTTTCTCAACCAAAATGTACTTATTATTTCAAAATAAAACAAATATTTAATTAATTTATTTGATTTAATAAACAAATACTTATAAATAATATTTTAATTTAATTAAAAAAGACTTACATAAAAAAACGTTAGTATGTATTAATATTACTCATATTTAATTTTAATATTTATTTTATAAAAAAATATACCTTTTAATAACTGTCAAAAATTTTGATAAAAATAATATAAAAAATTATGAAAATATTATTTAAAAATAATTTAAACAACACGTAATTAACAAGACGAATTCACCTTATTTGTTATAATAAACATAGTTATGATTCTTAACTTATTTGCAGATCTTACTGAAGACTATTCAAAGCTATGACTACGTGGAGAATACCAAATAAGTCATAACTGATTTGAGTGTTAAAATACTAAAAAGTTTTAGCTAATAAAATGATAAGCGTGACAAATTTTTAAATCAGACAATTATATTATCAATGTGTGTGTGTACACGATTATTGATCTAATTTAAAAAGTAGTTCAGTATATTCAATAACTTATATATTCGTATTCTTTTAATAACCTTGAATGGAATTAATAATTAAATTACAAAGTCAATTAAATGTCACGATTATTCACAAACAAACGAGCAGCAAATATGTATAACGGTTACTCGATATTTGATACACAAGACAAAAATTCAAAACTGTGAATTTAGCTTAATTTAAATTTTAGAGTTGCCCGATTTAAAACAAAAATTATCCCTAGGAAAACTTTTAATTATTTTAGATTATTGTTCATTAGAAATAAAAAAACAAATGCAATTTTTTGTCTACTATTAAAAATGTACAAAAAACAAAAACGATTAATTAAATGCATATTACACACGGAGAAACAATTGTAACGGTAAGTAAAATTTATTATCTTTGCCCCAATTTTCAATATATAATTTAATCTAGTTATTATAATCGGATGCGAGTTTATAAAAAAATAATCATTTTCCAATCTATTGTAATTGTAACAAAAACTAATCAAATCTATTGACATTTGAGAACTCTAAATATAGAAAGCCTTTAGAATTTAAGATTGTGGAACTCAAATGAAAACGTAATAATTGAATATGCTACGTTAACGTCAAATGAAAAACAGACACAGGATATGAAAAATATAATTATGTATTGCCATATATGAATGTGATCACATATATGGTATGGAACCGTTAAATTTTGTTATTCATGGTAAATTTATAATATTATGATCAATTATCATATATATATGTATATATATATATATATATATATATATATATATATATATATATATACATATATATATATATATATATATATATATATATATATATATATATATATATATATATATATATATATATATATATGTATATATATATATATATATATATATATATATATATATATATATATATATATATATATATATATATATATATATATATATATAAATTATCAAACTTCAATATTAACATTATTGAAAATATGTTTTAATATTAAAATGCAAAGACACGATTAAACAATTTCCGTAGCAAAAATTGGCTGAGGCCATCGACATGTTAATAATATGTATAATGAAATGTACATAACTTTATTAAAATCATTAATGATTCATCACTAGTTTGACCATATATATATGTATACATATAGCGTATATACCTTTGTGTGTTATCAATTATAGTTTTATTTATTTTTTATATAGTCGAAAATAACACAAACCAGTTGAGGAATGATCGTTTTTTCATCTTTATTACATGTATCCATGATTCCGATGATATCATAAACTAAAATTTTTATTGGCGGTTTGCTTTATTTTGTGGATTCATCAAAGTTTAAATTTAATTTGGAATATAAAGTATATATTATATATTATGTTCGATACTATAAAATTTAGGAAATTCTTTGTATTCTTTATTTAAAAAGAATATTCTCTGATTGTATTTTATTTTAGAATTTTGAAATAAATCATAATCATCTTTAATAATAAATCTTTTGTTATCGCATCAACGGTAATTAATCATGCGTTTAATTAGGTATTAAGGACGCAATGGTAAATAAAAATCTAACATCTTCAGCTCGATGTATAATATATCTTCGTATTTCATGAGATGTGGTATATATGCTCATCATAATATTATAACGTATTCATCATACATGACTAAACAATCTTGAACGTGTATGTATATGAATCATTATAAATTAACATAATATCGTGAAACAAAGAAATAACGAATACAACAAATGCGAATTGATTTTTATACAAAAATACTTAAGTTTAACCTCAAATTAGTTTTTTTGGTTCTATTTTGTTTTATTTATATTTCCTAAATTTTAGTTATAATATTAAAACGCATAATTATTAAGTTTGTGTTTGTACGCAACCAAATTATTAGTTTGCTAGTTTATTTATAATAACCAATTAATATCCAGTACAATCGAACAGACATTGATATTAACTTTAACAAACAAAGATATCATTTTAATTATTTAAAAAATTATCAAGTAATAAACGTATAAAGTAATAATAAACGGTTGTGTCGCGCCACACCAATCAATGTTAAATTTAACATTTAAACAAAACACAAAAATGTGATGTAGTTTTTCTAAATGTCGCGCGTGAATGGAACACAGACGACATAAAGTCGTTACCATTTATATATATATATATATATATATATATATATATATATATATATATATATATATATATATATATATATATATATATATATATATATATATATTTATATATTTATATATATATATATATATATATATATATATATATATATATATATATATATATATATATATTTATATATATATATATATATATATATATATATTTATATATATATATATATATATATATATATATATATATATATATATATATATATATATATATATACCGGCGTCGCCGGTCGTAGCTTAATGGTTAAGAGAGTCGCGGTCTCGAGTTCGATTCTCGCGGCTGACCAAAAATTAACATGCCACTGGATGACATAAAATGCGGTTGTGTGTAAAAAACATTCGTTGGGCTGACTACCTATCGTTAAAATGGTTCGTAAGGTCTCAGTTGAGACGCGGTAAGGGCCGTTTACGGCATCTAAGCCATAGATTTATAATATATATATATATATATATATATATATATATATAATATATATATATATATATATATATATATATATATATATATATATATATATATATATATATATATATATGTATATATATGTATATATATATACATATAAATATATATATATATATATATATATATATATATATATATATATATATATATATATATATATATACATATATATAATATGACGTATGTGTAATGTACCACATATAGTTCAGCACTATATTAAACTACGATTAGATTTTGTGGACAAACAGAAGCTATTAGTAAATAACAGGTTAGTTCTAGTAAATTCAAAAGTATAAAACACTGTCGATGTTTAACTGAAGATGCTCAACAATTTCTTTTATTTCCCTATCATTTGACAACTCTTATTATTTTTTGAAAACTAGAACCTTGCAACATATGTACTTCTATTTTTGAACGTTTGACTAAAAAATTTAATACCTACAGATTAGACAGCGCTTGAAGGATGCTTACCGCATTTATTTAAACGTAGTTGACAATGTTTTCATGCTTGGCTTAGTTATGGCTTAAAATTAATTATGTGTGTGTTTATAATTTAATTATACTAAAGTGGAAAATTTTCTAAATAAACTGGACAAAAATGTAAACGTAAATACATAATAACATCGAATCGTAGTTCATAATTAAAACCTCAAGAATCAAGAAACATCATATCGACCACTAGATACTAAAAAAGAAAGAATTGTATTAAAGAAATAGATTTCAAATCAAATTCTGGAAAATACTGAAACCAATTAGTGGTGAAGGGCAACCTATAACACAAATACAACACATCATACTGTCTTATACTATATAGACACTTATCTGGTTTCGTAACTTCAGTTTCGAGTGAACCATGATTTCCTTGTAATGTGTCAGTGCTAACCATGGTTTGCAACTTGGTTTAAACACGGTTTCGGAATGAGCTATAATTTCTCATTCCATGCCATTTTTTTGCCAAGTTATACAGTTAGCGAATATCGAATACTATAAATTTTCAAGTATTTGTTTATTTTTTATAAAAATTGAAGTTTTCAAAAAAAATAAATTAATACAGAATTCGATAAATTAACGAAAAATAAAACTAAAAATAGAAATAGGAAAATTTGGGTGGAGGGCGAAACAAAAATATTTTTAAACCACACAGTTAACGTAAGAGTTCTAATGAATTATGATAAACTGTCAAATGAAATGAGAACTGTAGTGTGTCACGTATTCTCATTTACGAGAGCACACGTTTTCATTAATTATTGATGAAATAACCGATGTAAGTATAAATGTTTAGTTTTGGTTGTATGATGTTTCGGTTTCGGCATAGTTCAAAGGGTCAATCTGAATTCAAAAATTTTCAGGAATATTTTACTATTGAAACACACAAAATATTAAAATTATCAATAACCATAATGGTTATCAATGAAAGCAGTAACGAAATAAAGAACAATGAGTTACACTTAAACATTTGTTTTATTCTATCAGTTATAACCGAAAACCGACAAGGCTCACTATAAAGGGTAATTTTACAACTATGTTATCAAATTTAGTTAAATCTCAGATGATTAAAAACAGTATGCTCATTAAAACTGATTTTTTAAGTACTTATAATATTGTGTAACCAAATCACCACTCTAATTAAATACGAAGATGAGGTTTTAGTAGCTGTACAATGCTTCGATTCCAAAAACAAAGCAGAAAGTCTACCTCCACTTTTTCGTTTGTTTCCAAATATAAAGAAGATCTGGAGGATGAATGGCGTTTTAATTAACCAATTGATAATTGATCTTCAACAACTGTTGAACATCTATATTCAATATGAAAAATATTGTCAACGAAAGAATGTATCCACAACGTAATCTTGTAGTATCTACTTTGAGTTTCCATATATAGCAGTCCGACCGCCGAGCGCATTTTTGTCCGCCAATTTTATTTATTGTCGGACTGAACGGAATAGACTTTTCATAAGAGTTTCTTATGAAATAGAGTTAGTGTAACAATAGCTTATTTTTCTACAGGGGTCAGAGTAGTTGTAGAAAAGGTTCAATTGTTTGTCCACATATCTTCAGATGAATTTCAGGTAATTCGGTGGTTTCACTTTAGTAAAGTCAGCGATTTAGAATTTTATTACTCGACTTGTTATAAAATGGACAAATTTAGTAAGACCCGTTAGCCGCATAAAAGCTAAGCTTGTTGTAGACAGCGCTGACGTTTTAAAACAGATAAACAAATAAAACTGCTTAACGATTATATTTTTAATTTTTTCAGGTTAACTAGAAATATAACTAAACTACTAATTAATTCAATCTCAAAACTAGATCGGTGGTAAATTTATATATTTTATGTAATAGTATAGCAAATTAAATCTAGTGCCATGTTATTACTGGCAACCACACTATTTATTGAATTGAGTTTATATTTTTTAAAATAAAATAACAAAAATATTTAATGGAAATTTTATCCTTGAAAAATCATAAAAAAAATCAACAACTATCACTATGTTCTATTTATATACATCATACCAAGTGGAATATATTTTTTTGGTGAAAGAATATATACGTAAATATATTGTCACATTGCATGTTGTTTATAATATTAATAAAATATAATATAGGTATTGAAATATGATTTTAGGTTATATTTATAAAACTTAAATATGTTCATAAGGCAACATGATTGACGTTATAGCGCTTCTACATAACAGTTTTTCCAAACATAACGACGAGTGAAATTGTTTTTTTTCTTATAATAAAACGCGAGTTTAACAGCTCGCGAGGTGTATATAACAGGCCCTACCCCAAACAGTTCAATTAGTTAATTGAAAATTGTTTTGTTTTTGGTATTTGGTATAATTTAGTTAGGTATAAATATTATTCAAAAACTACTTTCGTTTTTCTTATATCAAGATACTAACAAATCATGTGTATGTAAGATAGAAATATATTTATGTAAACAATTTAATAATATATGTACATAATAATAATATGTACTTGTTTATATAGTAGGTCGCGTTTTTATCGTTATTAACAACCCAAAAACTTTATATACCATTCTTATATATAAAAAGGTATATATATATATATATATATATATATATATATATATATATATATATATATATATATATATATATATATATATATATATATATTATATATATATATATATATATATATATATATATATATATATATATATATAAAGTGATAAGCACGAAACAATTTGTTATATGCATATTCCATATAACAAAATAACATATAACATAATATTATGTTGTTTATTCATACATAAACATGACTACATATATATTTACGACCGTGAAATATAAATTTAAATATATTATTATAAGCATATACATACATCCATACACACATAAGTATATTACTAACCTAAATACAATATTATAGAGTTTCGATTTCGCACGATTTTGGAAGAAATCAATTTTTCTATATCTATACCTCATAATTACATGTGTCTCCAATGTCTAAGTTGTTAACTATAATCTAGCACTTTTTATATGTATATATATATATATATATATATATATATATATATATATATATATATATATATATATGTATATATATATATATATATATATATATATATATATATATATATATATATATATATATATATGTATATATATATATATATATATATATATATATATATATATATATATATATGTATATATATATATATATATATATATATATATATATATATATATATATATATATATATATATATATTCAGAAAACTGTTGTCTTTATTAAACTTAACCCGGCGGATACAACCAAATACTAGAGAAATTGAGCGCTTCAAATATTGCAATTCATCAATAGTAGATTTAAAAGTAAAATATAGAAATGGAGGAAGTTGATTAATGATGATCGCATTGCAATCAAATTTAAATTTAGTTATATTTCTTATGGACGTAGAAATTGTAATTAACGGTATTAGTTTTTAATATAGTAACATTTATGGTATTTCATATGCTTTATAAAGATATTAAACTGTCAACAAATACAACAGCTACACTTCCACAACAAAGTATAAACATTTCGGTTATAGTACTTACAATATCCACTAAATGGTTCTTCAATACAAAAACATCTTCAAAAAAATTTTTTTCATGAATATTGATGTAACCCATTCTCATCTTTTAATAGTTATTTAATGACTTTGAATAATTTTAGTTATTTGTTTACTGTGAAATAATTTATAAGTTTGAAATTAAGATCAGAAATAAAGCATATATAAAACTAAGTACATCTGAGTAAATAAAGTTAAAAAACATTTATAGGAAGAGAAATTAAGAAATATCAGTATTTAATGAACATTTTAAAGAAAATTCCAGAATCGGGGGAAAATTGAGTGCAAGTAAAAATGCATAAGCAGGGCATATTCTTCTCTATCCAATCAAATTATGCCTTCAAGTTTAACATAAACCGGCCTTAACGACGATGAGATATTTGGCAATTTTGTTTTTACCTGTATTTAAGTTTTAGAAAACACATGAGGTTTAAGATTTTTAGGACCGGAAATTTGCTAGCGATAAATATAAGCTAGTTATTGAAGAGAATATATCACAGTACTATCTACAAATGTGTTCGAATTTTGACGATAGTCTACGGAACCCTTATGGTTTAATTTAATTAAATATTGTTCAGCAGTCGTTTCATACTTCAGAAAGTACTTTTAATAACTATTTTAGACTAAACTCAGATTGCATTTCTTATAACACCAATACGAAATCAATTTTCCTATATAAAAAGTACTTTCAAATTCGAAAATTACTATCTGGTAAATGAACAAAGTAGTAAAATTGGCAACTTCCTCCGATTCTCAACAATGTTCGTCTGTAAGTCCAAACAACGTAGATTATCTGTACATTAAAAAGTACCAAACCAATATATAATATTGACTTCGAGGATTACCCTAACCGGAAGGATCACGCGCTTAGTTTATATTTTACAAAGTTACTATTAAGAAGATAACGTAACGTTGAAAATTTTTATAAGCTACACACGTTTTTAAATACGTTAGATGTTGCCCCTTATTTTTATTGAATAACATTAATTAGTAAAAACCTCAATTCAATGTCAACGATGTGATCAACAAAACGAATCAAAGGCCAAATTCTGATCATGATTTTCAAATTATGTATATATCATGTATTGTGCAACTATATAAACTTTAATAATTTACAACGTATAACTGTTAATTTATTAAATTTGAATATTGCGAACAATATTTGAGTCATATATTAAACCAAAATAAATTTATTATAATGGTTTTCGTTTGACATTTGTCACCATATACATTGATTTCGAATTTGTGATGCATCGTTGACTCAACAATTTATCAAAATTTGATTATTTGGAATTTCGTTGATGTGCAAAGATTGCAAGTATTGTGGAACATATACATACATATTTATATCGAAAAGGTTGTAGTTTAAAACCATTTTGAAAATTAAAATAAAAATTTATTATTATGATGTCACAAAAGTAAAAGCATTTACAATATGCAAAATTCGTGAGTTTTATTATTATTATTTTATTGTTGTAACAATCTTCAATGTTAAAAGCGACATTCACCTAGTTTGTGACACACATATGTATATACATATATTTATATATATAAAGAGAAGACATATATGAATATTATATGGAGGATAAACTTTTGCTGAATTATATTATATATGAATTCAATATTTTGCCATCATTCTACGTATTGATCGATTAATCCAATAAGAATTTTTAGCATTAATCAGCTTATTTATAGATAGTTGAGGAATGTTTATAACGATAATGTAGTTATATTTACGTATATACAAGGTGAAAGTACAATAGTATTGTGTTGTGTCTTTATTATCTAAAATCTAACCATTTATTCCTCAATTAAAAAAAAATATTTACATTTTATCTTTAGATAAGAAATAACCTCATTGATTGAGTCTACTTACAAAAGTTGAAATTGTAAACATGGCGATTTTCGATTACTGTCTTATCATTAGTTAATAATCATAAAAATTATCAATTCAAACTTACAAATTTTAAACTTTATATTATAATTTCAAAATTGAAATTGAAATATGTAGTGTAAGTGTTTTTTAGCATTTGGTTTAAATCGGAGAATCGTTACGGCATTTTATGTCAGTAGTAGTTGGCTAGCATAAAGCACTGTCTTGTCTAGATGGTGAAAAAGATACGAGATCGAATCAAACAAACAATAATATTTACAAATATTGTGTTCAAATTTGTCTCAATCTATTCATATGCATATGTTTACCATATATGCAATATCTTATAATATATAAGAAAGTAACCTGTACCTACAATTTTGTAAGTACCACAATGATTTATGACGTCCGTCTTATATGTTAATATCTGTGGAGTGCGGATGTTGATTGATTAATCGAATTAAGTTTTAACATCTATATTACCATTTCTTGACAAACCATCAAAAAGTGATAGTACATTGTTCTATGAACTGTGTAAGAGTAGATATATATACGTATACAAAAGACGGAACTCTTAAATTCTACTTTCGTTAAATTTAATATTTTTTAACTCATTATTAAAAAAAGTAAGAGTTACCCTACTTTAAACGAACACAAAATAGAAATAATACTTTTTTAGTTTTTTAGAAATTATTTTTGTAGTTTCTTACGGACGATAAACAACTATGGCTAATTAATATCGCGAAAAAAATGAAAACGATGTTTAATTAAGGGAACTCGACTGAAAGTTAAGATTTACAGTTTATGGCTTGACTTTAAAATTGTGAATAACATAAGAACTCCGAAAATCGGTGGAACTTCAGACCCATATTGTTGTTTCTTTATCAGGTTAGGATTATTTTCCAAATTAAACAGATCTGTAAGCTGAGATATCCTATACAGATGTCATGTGACAGAAACAATTTTACTGAATAATTGAAATTATCAAAGCCCTGTATTATTAAAATTGTGAACATATATATATATATATATATATATATATATATATATATATATATTATTTATATATATATATATATATATATATATATATATATATATATATATATATTTATGTATATATATATATATATATATATATATATATATATATATATATATATATATATATATATATACTTAATTTTGTTTTTATGCGGTAGATACGATCCTTAGGAAAATGCATAAAAAAATTAATAGGGATACGTTCCATATTTAAGAAAAAACTAGAAAATTCGCATAAAAGTGGCTTGTGGAGTTTCTCTAAAATTATTGGAAAAACATAACCGTTTACTAACAGATGCGAAATCGTTATCATCGCTGGAATTGACAGTCAACAATTTAGATAAAATTGGTTCTTCTACAATAGATTCCGACTTAATTTCAGGAGCTGATGGTGTTACTGTTTTGACAACTAAATCAGTTAACAAAATTCCAACGATTTATGCTTTTTTATCTGTTTCTGATACCCAGAAGTACCTATACTAACTCTTCAGCTCTCATAATGCTCCTTCAGAACCGGGTCAGTAATTATAAACTGGTTTTCTATCGAATTTTACATAAAATTGCACGAGTTTCGTCTTGTAGTGACAGATAATAGAATAATAATGGACTCAGCGAATAGTTTTTTTTGACGGATAGTGAAGAAAAGAAAATATATCCAAAGCAAGGTGAGACTCCCTGTTTTGGATAGTTTTTCTTTATTTCTTGTCAAACGATTGGTTCGCAGAGTTCGTTAATGTTTTGTATTCTGTCACTTCAACATGAACTTCGTTAAATTTAACAAAAAATAAATCAAATAATATAGGACGAGGATTCCACCACAAAAAAGCATACAAAAGGGGCAAACAAAACGCATAACTAATAGTACCAAATAATTTAAGGAAATACGAATAAAAATCGTATAAAAAACCGCATAACTTCAAAATCGCACAAAATAAAATCGCATAAAAACAGAATTATATATATATATATATATATATATATATATATATATATATATATATATATATATATATATATATATATATGTATATATATATATATATTTATATATATATATATATATATATATATATATATATATATATATATATATATATATATATATATATATATTATATATATATATATATATATATATATATATATATATATATATATATATAACGGGTGATTTTTTAAGAGCTTGAGAACTTTTTTTTAAAAAAAAACGCATAAAATTTGCAAAATCTCATCGGTTCTTTATTTGAAACGTTAGATTGGTCCATGACATTTACTTTTTGAAGATAATTTCATTTAAATGTTGACCGCGGCTGCGTCTTAGGTGGTCCATTCGGAAAGTCCAATTTTGGGCAACTTTTTCGAGCATTTCGGCCGGAATAGCCCGAATTTCTTCGGAAATGTTGTCTTCCAAAACTGGAATAGTTGCTGGCTTATTTCTGTAGACTTTAGACTTGACGTAGCCCCACAAAAAATAGTCTAAAGGCGTCAAATCGCATGATCTTGGTGGCCAACTTACCGGGCCATTTCTTGAGATGAATTGTTCTCCGAAGTTTTCCCTCAAAATGGCCATAGAATCGCGAGCTGTGTGGCATGTAGCGCCATCTTGTTGAAACCACATGTCAACTAAGTTCAGTTCTTCCATTTTTGGCAACAAAAAGTTTGTTAGCATCGAACGATAGCGATCGCCATTCACCGTAACGTTGCGTCCAACAGCATCTTTGAAAAAATACGGTCCAATGATTCCACCAGCGTACAAACCACACCAAACAGTGCATTTTTCGGGATGCATGGGCAGTTCTTGAACGGCTTCTGGTTGCTCTTCACTCCAAATGCGGCAATTTTGCTTATTTACGTAGCCATTCAACCAGAAATGAGCCTCATCGCTGAACAAAATTTGTCGATAAAAAAGCGGATTTTCTGCCAACTTTTCTAGGGCCCATTCACTGAAAATTCGACGTTGTGGCAGATCGTTCGGCTTCAGTTCTTGCAGGAGCTGTATTTTATACGGTTTTACACCAAGATCTTTGCGTAAAATCTTCCATGTCGTCGAATAACACAAACCCAATTGCTGCGAACGGCGACGAATCGACATTTCACGGTCTTCAGCAACACTCTCAGAAACAGACGCAATATTCTCTTCTGTACGCACTGTACGCATTCGTGTGGTTGGTTTAATGTCCAATAAAGTAAACTGAGTGCGAAACTTGGTCACAATCGCATTAATTGTTTGCTCACTTGGTCGATTATGTAGACCATAAATCGGACGTAAATCGCGAAACACTTTTCGAACCGAACACTGATTTTTGTAATATAATTCAATTATTTGCAAGCGTTGCTCGTTAGTAAGTTTCTATTCATTATGAAATGTCAAAGCATACTGAGCATCTTTCTCTTTGACACCTTGTCTGAAATCCCGCGTTATCTGTCAAATACTAATGCATGAAAATCCTAACCACAAAAAAATCACCCTTTATATATATATATATATATATATATATATATATATATATATATATATATATATATATATATATATATATATATATATATATATATATATATATATTATATACCCTAGCTAACTGCACCAGATGTATGATCGAGCATAAATGTTACTGAATTTATTATCCATGATCTATCTATGGTGTTGTGCTTTGTAAATTCAATCAGAATAGCACAAAACAAATTATTACTAATGATACAGTAAATAATATATAAATCAATTGGATAATAAAAGATGTAACAATTTAAATAGTTCAATTGTAAATAAATTAGTATGGTTCAATAAAAGTTCTGTTTTAGTCTATGGCCAACATAAAGACTTTTTATGTTAATCAAACCTAAAACTGTATTGAATTAGCCTACTCAAACATGACAAGCATGTGCAATACATGGACAGCTCAATTGAAAATATATTCTATATAAAGCGTTTTATGCAGAGCGATAAATTATAATTTTAACACAATGAGATGACAATAACAAAAGTGTTACAAATTGAAAAAACATTTTTTAAATTCTGTGATGATTAAAATATATTTCTATATATTATTATCATTCCAGTTTATTGACATGAGAGATCGTATCATTTATGAGAAATTTATTTTATTTAGACTACTAGTTCTTTGAATTTTCTTCAGTTCTCTTTGTGTCGATAATTTACGATTTCACCTCGCCCTCTCTACGGATCCCATATCTGCTTATGGGAAAATGACTACAGTCATTTCCTAAATACTTTACTGTTCTTACGGCTCGAACACGCATCATATCATGTAAATTACGTATATATATATATATATATATATATATATATATATATATATATATATATATATATATATATATATATATATATATATATATATATATATATATATGTATATATATATATATATATATATATATATATATATATTATATATATATATATATATATATATATATATATATATATATATATATATATATATATATATATTATACTCATCATACCTATATTCATTCAATCCACGTTAGGAAGAGAAGTATTCCGTACAGAAGTCCGTAAAGCGTATCTTTCTATTTTATGTATATGTATAATTACATAGATATTATGAGTATTACTAGCAATTTGTTCCATTTGTAATAAAACCACAAAGAAGCAACTCGTTTTAATTAAAAAAATCATTTTTTGGTTTAGTTCAATAAATTAAATGTTGTTCAATAAAACAAAGCAAATAGCAGAGAAAAGGAATAGTCGATGGTTTCGTTGGTGCATCGAGCGACGTCTAGTAATGATAGGAGTTGAGTTATGTTAAATATTCTTTAAATTTGTTATATTCGAAAATCGTATTAGTTCTAAATTTTATTTTAGCTTTCTTGGATTATATCTAATAATTAAAACAACATCTGTTACCCACGGTTACCTACCAGTTGAGTGCTAGTCAGAACATGTCTCGTATATCATAATTAGAATCAAAAAGAGTAGAAGTATATATATTAGAATATATATATATATATATATATATATATATATATATATATATATATATATATATATATATATATATATATATATATATATATATATATGTATATATTCGTATTCTGAATATAATTATGTTGTTTAAATACTAACCATTTTAATTTGTTGTTTTTGTTAGATTTTTAATTAACAAGAAACAAGTAAAAAATAGAATAGTTGAAGTTAATGAACTTTAAGAATATATATAGTATACACAATAGTTATTTTAATTTTGATTTGTTATGTTATAATAATAGTTCTCGAATAAAAGGGAACAGAAGAATTCACCACCTACAAATCTTACAATTACATAGCTATGTGTAGTTATATAAACTATATGTATATAATATATGTGTAAAGTCTCTAGTGTTTATATACCCGTTTATTTATGTATGTATGATATAAACTATAATAATATGTATACTTATATACTCGTACATTAATTATATTGTATTACCCGAATAGGGATTGGAGGATTGCGTAAAATAATTATTATTGCTGTATATGTACGGGTAGACATGCGAGTATATAAACTATTATCTTACTAATTTTTTTATTCTAATCATTTTTTAAGGTAACACGCGCTTTATTTATTAACTAAACATAAACGAAATATTTAAATAAATTATAATTATCGTGAAACGGTGAATTACCCATATTCGTAAATTTTATTAGATACGAATATAATAGAATATCCACGACAAAATTTTAAATTGTGTTTTTAAATTAGTTAAGAACAGTTAAATAATATTTAAGATTAGATATTCTTATAGTTTACTGTATATAATGTATAGTAGTGTATACCTTATTGGAATGCAACAGTCTTAACTGTCTTATTTTATTTTAATGTCTACTTTTTATATTATTATTGGAATTTTGCAGTGTCTTAACTGTATAGCTTTAAACACACATATATAAATAAAAGGTATATATAAGAAACAAAATAAAATTACGTGGGTCAAACCGGTATAATATGCAATTACTGAGTGTATATAATGTAAAAAAAACTTTTAAACAGGAATCTGAAAAAGCATTGTGTATATAGCTAAAATTATTTTAAATGACTAGAAAAGTTTTTCTTTTTAAAGGTCAACAGTTTGTTGTTGTTTTATTTTAAAAAAAATCTACCTTCGATTTGTGGTCAGCATACGGCTGGGTTAATTAATATAATAAACAAATATTATTTTATCCTTTTTTATTTAAACCAATTAAGTAGTGATAGAATTTCAATTTCACTTTATCAAAACTATATTATACTATTGAGATGGCAATCACATTCACACATTTAATGCACACGTTTAATTTAAGACCACTATATATTTTTATTATTTATAATTAATTTCACATCACATAAAAAATTAATTAACAACAAAACATTAGATTAATTTCAAACATTAACATTTCACTCGTCTCTATTTGCTTTTTTAAATTTATTTAAAAAAAAACTATCAAAAAGCTTTTACTAACTATATTCATCAATTTCTGAAATGATTTGATTTCTACTTCATTTAAAAATTGTTTAGAACCGACTTTGTATAATTTTTTTTTTTTTTTTGAAGTTTGAAAACTTAACAAAAGCCAAAGATATGTGTCTTTTTTAACATTTGAAACTCAACTAAAGCATAACAACTAAAACCAATAAGAAAATACACAATTGTATTCAACGATGGAATCAAAAAAAAAGTAAAAATAATATAAACTACACAAAATAAACCAAAATTAACATGTTCACTGCAGGTGTCTCAGGTATAAATGTATATACAAGCTTTTGATTAGTGAGCCTTTTTCAAATTGATTATTAATTAACTTTTTAAAATGCGGTTCGAACAATATTTTTAAACGTATTTGTCGATATAACAACTAAGTATACCGATGCAATAAGTTAAAGTTGAGAACAGGCTATCGAGAACTTTTGCAATCAATTCCGGTGTTCGACAAGGAGATGCGCTGTCCCCGATACTTTTTAATCTCATGTTGGAATACATCCTTCGTAAAAGTGAAACACCTCAAGCCAACATCTTATTCCGACAATCCAATCAACTTCTTGCTTATGCAGATGATATCTGTGTGATTGGATTAAATGGCAACGGAGTGAAAGATACTTGATCCACTGGAACAGTGTTCAGCTTCCGTTGGTCTCAAAATCAACGAGTCAAAAACCAAATATCTAATCTCGGGTTTTCGAGACCAAGACGCAATTGATTTCAGTAGTGGTAACCACACGTTTGAAGGAGTGATGAGATTTAAGTATCTTGGATCTCTCATCACTCACGATAACAGTGTGGGCGAGGATATCAAGGTACGCCTTGCCGCTGGTAATCGGGCTTTGTATCCTCTACGTCCACTGCTGAAATCAAAATATCTTGCAAATACGGATAAGCTGAAACTGTACAGAGTGTTGATCAGACCCGTTGTCATGTATGGATGTGAGAGTTGGACCTTGACGGATGAGTACGAAAGATGGCTTCTAACATTCGAGAGAAGAATCATGCGTGTGATATATGGTCCAAAACGCGACGTCGATGGCACTTACCGAGTTCTTTTCAATCACGAGATCAGGAATTTAATGCAAATTCCTGATATCGTGCATGAAATCAAAGGACAGCGAGTACGCTGGCTCGGACACGTTCTGCATGCTGATCCGAACCGAATGATACAGCGAACCTTTAAGGGTGAACCACCTTTCGGTAGGCGAAGAGGTCGCTGTCGGCGACGATGGCTCCACGGCGTAGAGAGCAATCTGGCTTCTTCAAACTGCCTACAACGGTTTGAAGAGCTGGCTCGTGATCGAAACCGATGGAGTCAGATTGTTGACACGGTACGGGCCAATAATGGCCTGTAAAAACCGTTAAAAAAAAAAAAAAAAAATACCGATGCAATAAAATCATTTGCCTGTTTCTATCTTTGCAATCTATTTTGTGACTCAAGGCCATCTCAACTCTTTCGTGGTTCACTTATGTACGTCCTACTTTACGCCATTACATAGTCAAATCGAGGACGTTCGGCTATAGTAGAATCATTTGCATATTTCCAGCCTATAGTACTGACATGGAACATGGATTAGCCCATGAATTCTGCATTCCAACCGCGAGGGTCATAGAAGTGTTCATTCATATCACCAATCGTAATAAGATGGTGAAAAATCCTATTTGTATCCTGTTCCTCTCGGGATTCGAACCTAATATATCCCGCTCCAACTGCCGCAGCACCATTTAACTAAACATTGTCGAACTAAAATTTTAGACTATTCAGACCAGTGGTTTGAGTCTCGGTGCTATCTTTGCACATAAACAAGAAAAGGTTTTATTATTTCAAGAAATTGTAAATGGAATTGGTTATGAGTTTCTTATTAATTTTATAACTGATACTAAAACTAAAATTCATAAGGCTCAATTTGAAATTAATGCCCTACAATTTGGCCGATAAACGTATTACTTAAAAAATGATATCTATCTAACAAAATTGTTAAAAAATTATTATTGTTTATATACGAGGGCGAAATGTGAAGTATGGTAAAAATGAAACAATGAAAAATATTTTCAGCAAAAAAATTTATTTCTAATGACTTGCGTTTTTTTGACGTTTCAACTATACTTTTCGTAAGATTCTTCTGTAGATAGCATTTTTTGGTGTTCATATTTAATAAAAATAGATTTTATTATGTCTTTTTTGATTTTTATTTCATATCTCTTAAATTTTTTTTAAGTTTGTACACAAGAAATCGCATTGATCCGTTTTTACGTTGACAGTTAATAAATGAATGAAATTTCGTTCATTACGTTACGTTAAGGTATCAAGGGGCCGATATATGGGATAGCAAACATTCACACTCTGATTTTTCTGACGTTACGATTATAATTTTTCTACGTTCTGTGTAGTTACCACTTTTGTCCATCGTTTATCCAATTTTTCGATCCCTTCCGGATAATACGATTTCTCCAACCCTTCAAAATAGACATTTTTAACATCGATGATCTCCTCATTAGAACCGATTCAAATTTGGAAACAGAAATTAGTCGCAGAGGGCTAAGTCTGAAGAATATGGCGAATATAGAAGCAATTGGAACCTTATAATTGATGCACTTTGGCCATGGCAACTACGCAAGTACATTCAATACAATGTCATTTCTTTCAATGGAATTGAACTTTTGTCTTCGCCAAATGCGGTCGTTTTTCTTACAAAGCTTTATTGAAATAGTCCAATAAGTTCAGTAATATTCGTCGTTGACTGTACTCCCCTTTTTGAAGGTAATCGATGTGGATCCATGTTTCGACTACTGTTATGAAACAACGCAAAATCTCCTTTTTATTTCGATTGAACATGCGGCACCCAACGCACTGATTGCTTTTTTATATTCAAATGTTCGTGCATCTCAGATCAACACACGTTGATCTTAGATGCCTACTATCTTAGCTATCTCGCGCACTTTCTCTCTGCGCTTGCAATACTGTATCATGGAATTTTGTCAACCATTTTTGGTATGGTAACTTTATTTGGGCGTTCTAAATGTTCGGCATCAGTTGTGCTTTTACTGATTTTCGTTGTGGTCGTAACAACGAAAATCAGTAAATCACCTGTGAATCATTTAAATTTGAAATTAACAAAATTTTGTTCATATTCATATACTCCAAAATTAATTTAAAGGAACCACTATGTAACGATAGATTTATATATTATAGAAAATAATCACATGAAATGTAAATCTGTTTACGTACTACCTTCTAATAGCAAATGTTGGCTTCTAATTTAGAATTTTTATTTGTAAATATTTTGGTCATCTAAAACCAATCAGAGATCATATTGTGTCAGATGATAGTCATACAGAAGAGGTGAAATCGGAATTAAAACAATTCTTAAATTCTCATTCCGAAAAGGCTATGAAAGTGGTTCTGAAAACATCAAATGAAACTATAGATGGTGCATTAGTTACTATAGCTCACTGAGTCAAAACAGCTTTCAAAATTTATTTATATTTTTAAAATAGTTTAAGTTAATTGTTCCTGGACATCTTACCTTCAGTATAGTTGTACATGTTATTAGTAATTTGCTCATTTATGCTCGAAATGCAAAGAGTATGACTAGGACGCCTTCTAAGCGATCTTTAGTATCTTCTGGCTATTTACAACAGTTGTCTATGAGTCAACTTATACTGAGCTAAATTGTTCACAACCTTTTAGAAATTAAAGAGGTACAATAGCATTCTTTATTACTTATTGTAACTTATGAGATAGAAAGATATCTATCTATCCACTAATCAATATACAAATTATATAAAACTTTGTTTTTCATAAATAGTCTCGATTGCATGTATAGAAAGGCAACTATAGTATTGCAGTACAGCAGGAAAGAATAAATAAATCTCTATATGACGATTGGGATATCAGATGCCTCTTACAAGATATACTTAATTAAAATAAGAAAATTAAAAAACGTGGTAAGACTATATTAGATCGAATGAAGTTAACTAAATTGATATTCCAGTGTAAATTGCATTCATCTCAAATTAACATTCTAAATAGTTAACAATAGTGACATACAACCTTAAATTCCTACTTTAAAAAATCCATATAAACCAACTCGTATTAGACTACAAACAAATTTCTGAAAGCTTACTACCTGCGAAAGTGTTAAAAGTTTCTCAACTTTATCGCGGTTTATAATGGGTATATACTTATTAACAACACAGAGAAACTAACAAGTTTTTGGTTTGTGTATAGTAAATTTAAAAAAAACTATAAAGAAAGAAACTTGATATAAGTCGAACGAACTTCAACACATACACATAAAAAAACCGCGCGATATATTACGAGTCCAAAGCTGTTTTGGAATGGAAATGCACACACATTAATTTTGCGATGGAAATTATATAAAAAATAATAATACAAATTTATAATTTACACTTATACCAGGATTATTATGTGTCCAATACTAATTTACGTTTATTATAAATATTATAAATGATTTGTTTATTTCTACATGTACGTATATGCAAACAAAATACTGATAAGTAATCAAATTGTCTTAGAAAGAGAAAGAGTGGCTTCCTCCTATCTACTACTATATTAAAGAATAATACCTGTATATATGTATATGTATATGTATATATATATATATATATATATATATATATATATATATATATATATATATATATATATATATATATATATATATATATATATATATATATATATATATATATAAACAACTCACATCTTCCTTACGATACGTGTACATATGTACGTATATATACGAGCATGAAGAACTAGAATTTAAAAATAATAATTGTAAATAGGCGATTTGTTGAAAAATACAAAAATACGATTCAACATGGTATACCCGTCATAATGGCGGCTATTTTTCCTTATACAATTTATATTTGTATTTGTATGTGTATTCGTATGTTTACTAGACTTATAAATACATGTATGTATACATATCTATGCAAAATATACATAAGTCATTCTTGTATAAATTAAAGAAGAAAATGTTAAGATATAACAAAATTGCAAATCCAACCTTTAGCATCTGTGTACAGTCGTTCCAAATTTTGCAATCTTCAAGTTTTGTGTCGATATAAACAGAGAAAAAGACGTGATATATAAGCTTTTGAAATAAGAATTATGATGATTTTAAAATTGATGATAAACCAATTCAAAAGTTTAAGTAAAAATTAGGAAAAGGTTAATTATGGTGAGTATCAATTCGTAAACATGGTACACCCTGTCAAATGATTTATGTGGTTAATCAAATTCTAAACTGTTACAAATTACGCTCCTGGCGTATAGATACAGAAAGAAGATACAAAAATAAAATTAAACGGATATGTCAATTAAATTTTCCAAGTTCTCTTATATTAATAAATATAAAGAAGACTATAATAATGTTGACGTGGTATAGATATATAGACATTCAAGGAAAGCTTTAACCACGAATACTCTTTTGGACGATATATTTTTGAAACAAACATTTTCCAAAAATAAGGAAGAATATTCTTAATGTTGTTAAAAGTGTATTCTCTGTGGAATGATGGGAATTGAATACCTAAATAAGAGAATGTTGCTAACAGATTGAGTGAACTAAAACTATGTAAATTGTAAATGAAAAGGTATTTCAAAACCAACATTTTTAGTGAATTTAAAATATGTTTATATCTGGATTTTATCTTTTTCTTTCTCATCTGCATTATTAGTTTAATCCAGTTCACTCTTAATTCTTGAGTTTTTATAAAAACAGCCATGGGTTTTAGTAAGGCTAGTGCTTAATATATATTAATTTATGAAGGATTACATATCATATTAACACCTTTATCTTTTAAAAATATTTAAACTACACTCTCGAGCTGTTCTAATTTTTATTATTTTTTTATCTTGCTGGTGTTATCGTTGCATCTATGCAAAAAATTAAACAAATTAATCTGCAACATAGCAAGTCAATTTCTGTAGAGTTAAAGAAGTTTCATGTTAATCCTTAGTTCAAGAACGCGACCTTCTGCCAACACCCCAAGTGGCAGAATTCTGTACAAGAGTGTGCATCTATATCTCGAATAATATTGCAGCTTACGCATTACTCCAAACTCTCAAACTGAAGAGATTTTTACCTCAGTGTATTTTCCCTACGATTTTCTTACTGTACCTCCTACTAAGGATTTTACATATCATGTATTCACAATTCTCAACAGAGTGAAACCTTTATTGTGAACTAACGTTCATAACAGGTTTTACTCTTCTAAACAATTTAAGTTCCTCTGAGCTGGATATCCTCAATGATGTGAGCTTACTTTTATTATCTCTGTTTCATATCCTGCACTAAATTTATATTATACTCGAGAGTGATGAATGAAATTCTTACCTCCCATCCGGTGCATTTCCTTTAATATTAATCTTAAAAACTTACCAACTGGAAATTCTCTCTTGAACTTTTTTCCTTACTCGAAACCCCTATAAAAATTCGTTTGTTTGTGGACATAAAGCTGCACTATCAAAAATTCAAAAAGCAATGACAATTGCGTATAAGATTTCGACTCCGCTTATCTCTAACCAAATAATTCGGACCAAATTTTTCTGGTGTTCTGCTCTAAAAAGTTTAAGGAAGCTGAAGAATAAGGCCAGAAGATCTAACCTTCAGCCTGATTGGGATGGTTTCCTAGCTGCTCAAAAAGTGAACAAAAAAGAATTAAGAACAACGTGTAATACCATTGCAGAATACTGGTGTAGTCATCAACGATTTGGATGTAATTACCAATTGAGACTTATTTTGCGGATAAATTAATTAAATACGAACCCTTCAATTCTGATGGTATATTTCTTTCTATTTTACAGCATGGATATCATCACATTAAGAAGCATTCACTGCATATGTTCCAGGCATGAATTGTTTTTAATTTTGATCCACAATCTTGGACTAGAATTAATGTAATTTTTATTCCAAAAGTTGGCAAATCAAAATATACCGACATCAAATCGTTTCGGCCTATGAACTAAATTTAGTAGCGACCCCAACATCATCAGGTGGATTGAATATATAATTAAAGCATGTATTGTGATATGCGAGGTTGAGGACACCTCTATTTTGGTCAAGGCTTCCAGAGGATGCCTACAGGGTGGTTCCTTTCACCCTTCTTGTGGCTTCTGGTCTTTGACGAACTTCTTGTTATTCTTCGTGAGTCCAGTTTTATCACTCAAAGTTACGCAGAGAATTTGGTTCTAACAATGTTAGGCAAGCACCTGAATGTCTTTTCAGTTTTAACTCAACACAGACTTCTAATTATAGAACAGTAGTGTCTGCATAACGCTTTATATGTGACCGGTTATAGGAACACTGCAGTTTTGTAATGTGGAAAAATTTAAATGCTGATAGGCAAAATTATAGTTTACAACCTCTATAAGTCGACACACATATTTAAACAAGTTAATTATAAGACAATGATTTAAAAATATCACAAAATGCAATTGGTATATTAAAAGTCAATAGTGTGGAAAGCATAAAAGTCAACAGAGTGTAAATGTATGGAACATATGTATATTAGAATATAAAATTTGCAAAGAGAAATTTCTTTTAAAAAAATTTCTTGGAACGTTCAAGCTCGTTACATAACATCGGAAAAATTACCATAGTATTTGGTATCGAAACCAATCAAATAACTGGAAATGATAACAAACATCTCTTCCATACTCGAGTTAAAAATATTCTTACTTTTGATCAAAGATAGCGGGGGGTTACCAACTATATGAAAAAAAAATTAACAATTATTACCAGAAAATATTATATTTTAAAACATTTTACTACTCGTAAATAAATTATCGCAGTTATTTTTATTTTTAAAATATCTCATATATTTATTTCATATAATTATTTGTTTATATAAATAATCTACGGTCTTTAACGGAAACGTCCCTAACCGCGTCTCAAACAAGACCTTACGATTCATTAATACGTATTGGGGCACAAACCCAACGAAAGCCCAACGAAAGACGGCGTGAATCGAATTCGAGACCGTGACGTGATGGGATATAAATGTCATTGCGTTTCAGTAGCATTTCACTGGTGTCAGTTTCTGTTGCCCCCAAATTTATGTTGCCTACATCGAGCTTCTTTTGTTTAGCCTGCTCTCTTTAAAAGATTCCAAAATGTCATGCGGTTAATGTTTAATTGCTTAACTATTTCCTGACAGCTTGGGTGCTCAACTTGCTCGATTTGCTCAATTTCATCGACTTTTTCAGTAACTTTAAGCATCTTTGACATCCAAAATTCCATAACGGAATCGAGCAAATACCTCTTAGGTACACTTGACATATTTTTAGGAATGTTTTGCAGCGTTTTTAACTTTTATTTAGTAAAAACACATTGGATAGCGTATTTCTTCAGATATTTGACTCATTTTCAAATTAATATAACTTTTTACACAAGCATGGAATAATAAAACAAGCTTCACAAACAATGGCAATTGAAATGTCACCTTTTAAGCACATGTACATTGAGATTATCGGATGAGTGTTGCCCGATATATGTAGGCATCATCATAATCTAGTGACGAAAACCGCGGAGAATTTTTACTTGACCCAAATAGAAATCGGAAATAAAATAAAAATAATTTTTTTAAAATGATCAAAACTTTTTTTGGTTTAACCATTCTTGGCTAACTTTAGCAAAAATCATTTTTGACTAACTTCAACTGAATACCATGTTTTTAATGCCATGCCAGTATAATGTACCGTACTTTTCAATGCGTAAACTACAAACAAAATGTGTTATAGAAAGATTTATATACTTTAGATTCGCAACAACACTCGTTTTCTAAAATTTTTGATAAATGAACACTCACATTCCATGTGTCTTTGCCTCGTCGTTCAGGACGACCACCTAAACTTTGTTGCACAGAATTAATTTTTTTTACCACGAAAGTTGATTGTGTAAAATTATTCAACAGTGAAGATTAGTGGCAAAGCAGTGGCAAATTCAGACCGCATTTATTAAAATTCGATAAATTGAAACAATTCAATTATTTTTAAATCGGTTATCATTCTATTATTATAAAACTACCACCACTAGAGATCAATATAATGGATCAATTATACTGATCATTATCAATATAATGATCAATATAACACATAACTAACATTATATAACAATACAATTTTGAAAGCGCAATATAATTCAAAATACTATGTATAATAATTTATTATTAACCTGGTTATTATTAACGTTTTGATTAAATCGGAATAAACCGATTTAAATGTCACTTTATTACTATTTTTTATTATTCCACATAAACTTTGTAATCAATTCAATGAATAATTTGTTCTTAATTTTATGAAAAAATGTTCAAATAGAGTAAATAGTCGTTAAATTTAAAATCAAAACATCGTTTTAATCAATACAGATAAATTTTTATATTAATTACAAATTATAAATTATTAAATAAATATGACAAATTCTAATTAAACGATTTTTGTGTAATTTAATCGAATACAACATGATAAAGATTAAAAGGAGTCAAATTTAGAAATCCATAGTTATTTATGTAGCCCGGATTCCAAAGTATTTTGAAATTTTGAAAACACATTAATTGAATAAATAACTTGCTAGATAAAGCAAATTGATTTGTTATGTTTTTGTGCGTTAAATAGAAAAATCGAATATAAAATTAAATTTTCGTGAAAAAATGTGTTTTTATAAAATATGATTATTTTAATAATATGATCGTGTTTTATTTATGTTATTGTGAATATCTTATTGAAGTTATATAGTGAAAAATAAAAATAGAAAACTATGGACGCGGTCAATTTAAACCGAAATTGAGAGGCATTTTTTATAGGATACAACAATATTTTCTATCAACAGAAAACTAAATGAAAAAACAAACTGAACTTAGTCACGATAAATATTTTTTAGTTTTATGTGGTATCATCCCTGATTGAGATCAGTGAAATTAGAAATAGAGACATAAAGCAGAATTCTGCATGTCGAGCAGAATACATTCACTTCATATAAACGTGGGTATTCTAATTTTGCTGCTGTCAGAATTCTGACCATCTGCTCTCAGTACGACAACTCGAATTCTGCTTGACGTGTCGGAAACGATCATGTAATTTGCAGGGAGCACTATAAGCAGTGCTGTCGGTAGAAATTCTGACCATCTGTTTTCAACATTAAAACGTTTCAGTCAAAAAATGAACCTTCATGAAATATTTCTCAGACGTTTTCCATTATATGTCTTATAGAAATATCACATTCAATTTTGGAATTCTAAACATCAGAAAATGCTAATTAGTGTGTGTTAATCATTGGTCTTAGCCAATAAACCCACATTTATGTTATGGTGTCAGAGAACGCCGCTTTGTTGCTAAAAATCGGTACTGGTGTATATATTATCGGTATTAAAAGAATTATTATTCTGAAAAAGCCCTGTATGAGATTTGTGAATGAACACCCCAAATAATACTAAAAAATGGACTTACAAAAATGTATGGAAACATAAATTCACTGATTATTCAACTAAACTATATATACTTAAACCATATTAATATTAACTGCTAAAATTCTGAAACTTACATCTACCCATTTATAAATGTACCCAAATACCTCAATTTGTAGTAATTTATGGTTAATCAAAAAATGTTATTTCGAGGGAACTCTACGACTATTATGTAGTTCAAAAAAGAAATGTCATTTTTTATCAGTATGAGTTCTTAAAAATAAAAGAATCTTTTTAAAAATAAACAAATTAATAATTTTGATGTTTTGAAATAGACTCGATTTTACATTATGAATAATATTTGTAACTTATTATATTTATTAATATGTGCATGTTATTATCAAAAAAGCTCCCTTGTCTTTTAGTGCTCTGTGCATAGCACATTCTTGAAATATGTTGCACAAAATATTAAATAGATATATGAACCTGGTATATTTGCAAAACCACACAGCTTCTATAACATCTCGAAGCAAAAGTCGATTATTTACATTAACAATAAACCAGTCGCGCTGAATAATAACCAGTCGAAAAGTTTTCAGTAATTAGCGGCCTAAAATTCAAATCGAAACGATACACAATGCCATGGTTAAGTAACAACGAAATGCAAAACCACGATAATTTCTCATTTACTTATAACCCCAATTCACGTAAGTTTTAGTAATTTCAAGAATCGTAAACATGTACCAAAACAGACGACAAATTTATTTACGAATATACATTGTCTAATTGAAAATGAAACACTTGTCTCAGACTTGACAACATAGTGATGCAAGTATACCACTCTCCCTCCATATACCCAAACCATTTATGTGAATCAGACTCGTGTACAAACAATCACCCTATACCAAGACGTTCACCACACGTAACCTTTTCTCCTTAAAAATGAGGCCGGATTGCGTTACCGTTAATAGAAATATTTACAATATAACAATATTCTGGATATGGCCGATCTTTTAGTAAATTAATCAATAAATAAATTCAAGTTTATACGTAGTAGCGAATGATATCGTGTTTGAACCTCAATAGAAATGAGATTGAAAGCGCTTTTTCATCATCAGAAGATGTGAATGACCACTTCTTTTTTTTAAAGATAAGTGTCAATATGATTATATTGATTGTTCATTATAAGTTTTTATATTTTTCAATAAAAATACTTTGCAATATTTTTTGGAGCTCAAGGCTCTCTCAACTCTTTCGTGGTTTAACCATACTATAGGCCATTTGGCGCACTTTCAAACTTTATGGAATCGTTCGCTCAATTGAACGTTATAGATAGGTAGTGCTTAAGCCTTTTCACCGTATTTTGGAATAGATTAAATTCATAGATTAATAAACGTAATATTGCGGTTTTATCAGAAAACATCTTTGTAACCAGAACCATTCCTCAAACAGGATCAATAAGTGCGATTATTTGAGGTAGAATCTATAATTGTTTTAATGTTGGAGTGCAAAACTGTCGTGTAAGCCATATATTATTTTTGGATTAGCTTTATCTTAAGATGAATATCTTATATTGTGTATTAAAACTCTATATTAAGCGAATATAAGATCTTATTATGTATAGTTAAAATCAACACAAATCTTTTTTGGTTTTCTTGTTTAAATTAGGCAAATTAAAAATTTCTTTTTATTTATTCATCATGTAGGTCAAAGAAAGTAGAATTTTTACTATCATATTCATATGTACATAGTATACTCGTATAAGTATGCACACATAAAAAATTGTGTCTGTACATTAGTGACATAGAAGCGCGATACCATCTTATCTATATATCTTTCCTGTCTTATACATATGTAAGAGAAATTATGAAGAATTGGTCGCAGGTGTGACCATACAGTTGACATATAGTATACTCGTTAAAACTATTATTACATATTTACACAAAAGTCTGATACTAAATAAATTTAATATGAATCGATCGATGTACATATATGAGTATCTTGTGTATATGTTCATATATACATATATACCACAAATAACACCTTGATCCAACCATATCTTATATATACATACATGTATAGCGACGTATATAGATATGCTAATGCATCGTGGTAATTGCGTCCGCGTTATGGCATATATGTAAATACCAATTACTATACTCATCATCTTCGTATATGGATAGATTATGTTGTATGTATTTTTTTCGAAATATGATTTTATTAATACATATTCTTATATAAACAAACTGAACACTCTTTATTTTATTTTTTGTGTATAGTTTCTTTTAAAGTCAAGGTTTCCCTCCAGCAGGGTCAATGGCATAAAAAACGTTTTGTGTTATAGTTTTGTTTTTTATATTTATACATTTCTTGTATTGTAGTTTTTGTACTGACTACCGAGTGAGATTATTAAAATTGGAAATTTTCAAAGCAAAATCTATACACAAAAAAAAGCAGCCGAGAGAAATGTATGTATAAGCATATTGCAGGCAAAGCAGGGAACAACCGTATCACAAAATCGTGGCAAAAATAAGAATATATATATATATATATATATATATATATATATATATATATATATATATATATATATATGTATGTACGTATATATATATGTACATATAGTAGTAGTCTATAGTTTACTTTATGTATACGTAAATGTAGATATATTATTTATAATTACACAGTTTGTATATTATTATATTCATATGTGACTTGAGAACCTTTTATTATATTATGTATGTACATTGATTTTCTTTTTTAAACTTTAAAAAGTCAACCCAAAGCGAAAAGAACTCTATATCTTAATACTATATGCATAGCTCATACATATACATATATGTAGTTTTGTAGAAAAGAATTATTATTAATTTTCAAATAGACAAATACAATTTCTATACACTATATGCATTATAACAATGTGAAATATTTTTATATTTTGACGCATAAAATTATACAATGTATGTATATCGTATACGAGTATGTACACAAATATTATAGAATTTACATACATATATATGTATGTATGTTAATTGCAGATAGACATATACATATACCTAGCTATGTAAATATAAGCAGCAATCTCAATACTCAATATTTCACAATCAAGAAATGTTCGAACTGTTTTCGTTTGATTTGAAAATAAAAAAAAAATAAAAAATTCAATTTCAAGTATGATGAAGGCAATTCTTTTGCTTTTTGTCATGCTTTTCAAAAGCTGTTACATAAAAATAACTATTTTTTGTGTTTAATAATGTTCATTTATTGCAAATGCCAATTTAATGACTAGTTGTATGTATAAATGTATGTATGTACGAGAGCTGATATTTTATATCCACAAGATCTTCAATAACACATTATTGCACATTTGTGTTTAATGTTTGATTGAAAATATGTCATAACCTTGATGATTCAACTAATACATTACGATGGCACCTCATTTTTCATCTAACAGGACAAAACATTTTAATTTTTAACGTTAGTTAATCTTTTACAAAACAATGGGCAAAAAACACAAAACGGCATTATTTTTAGCACTTCCTTATATTATAATGCTAAGCTCTGTGGTTGGGTCCGTGTATTTTCGTAAACTTTTCACATGAAATAGATAGTTATATAGAATTAGTAGAAAATAAATTTGGTTGGATTGATGGGTTACCATCAAACTAACACTGAACATCCGATTGATGGGCTTATCATATATAAGAGTATAAGACTAGCCATCCTATTAATTTTATGCCTATATGCCTACTGATCATTTAACAATCATTTGGACAGTCTAAAGTGCTTGGAATTTTTTAATAATTAATTTGAGAGCTAATAGAAATCAAACAGAACAACGTTCGTTCATTAAGATAATTGTATCGATTCCTCGCTAAATATGGAAGCAATGACCATTATACCTCGATATTGCGAGTCTATAATAAATATTTTTGTATATATGTACGTTGTGGTAGAAAATATACAAAACGATTCTCCTGTGAAAGTTTGATAAATAAAAAACTCAACGAAAGGCATTTTTACCAATATAGCCATATAGTTACTGATCAAAAAAAAATTATTTTGGAAGTACTGAAAACATCAGATGTAGATCCTTCTCAGTAGAATCTCGGTTTATGAAGAAAACTAAATCTAAAATTGAGTTATTTGATGAATTATATTATTGTACTATTGAGCGAAAACAAAGCCATGCTCTTGTTAACAAAAATAGATAATCATTCGTTGAAGACCAAAAGTATGTGTGGATGAAAGCTTGTATTTCGCTAGTTCATCAAGACATCAAGACCCGCATTTCCCATGATTTCTTCAGAGCACTAACTAGATCACTTCTTTGTTTAGTTTCTATACGGTGTTTGACAGATATCGTAAAACTTTATCTATACCTGATGTTTCACATATATATCACAGGCTGTAATTGAATATCCCCCACAGATAAATCATAAAGTTATATTAACGATTCTTCCTATGACTAATACACAAACGGAATGTATATACGATGGTGAGTTGCACGTGTATCCAATAACAATCACGTTTCACGAACTCGCTTCAAATTGATCCACAAATTGCCATGTATAGTCATTTCATTTCTATTAAATGTTCCTCATTAATTTCTTACTGCAGTAACAGACTCATCACTTTCAAAGTCAGTTTTTAATATTTTCCAATTTTGTCCAAACGTTAAACGATCCAATTCTCAAATGTCAAACATTAAATTAATTTTCTGTCACAACACGAATGACGTTAGTGCTGCCACACTTGAAATAACCGGTATTTAAAATTACAAACGCTAGATGGACCACCCATTAGAGACAGTCAACATCTATTTCTATAGGCCTATATTTTAAGATAAAGCATTGGTCAAGAATCATTGGTCAACCAACACGTAAAAGCATTGGTCTTGTTGACCACGTAAAATCGACTTGCGCCGAATAAATTGGTGATATTTGTTTTTTTCGACCCACTTACTCATAACCTACAAATTCATGAATATTGATAGTGGTGGTATTTTCTCCTTTAATTCTGCAGAACATTTACCATTTATTAATCTATAGAACACGCAGAGTTCGGCAACATCTCTGCGGTGTTGTAGGCTGTCTATATCTTTCGTAAGTCTAGAGTTTCGAATTATTCGGATGGCACGCCGCTGAACTCTATCCAGCAACTGGAAAGCAGTGCCATATGCTCCACCTCCACCTCCACCATCTGACTGCAATATTCTATACACGGTCTAATAAATGGTTTTATATGGAGAACTATTATGCATCTATATATTACATCTATTATTTGATTTGGCCAATGCTATAATGTGTTCATTCCATTTCAAATTGTTGCTAATCTGAACACTAAGCAAACAAATTGAGTCACAACCCACGAGAACGGGGCCTTTTACCACAAAATGGTGTTCAAAAGTCACAATCTTCTTTTACGCGAGAATGTGCATATTTATGTTAAGTTTGAGCTGATTTTTAACTCCGCACTCAAATATTGTACTCAAATTGGAATTAAGCGAAGTGACAACTTTTAGCCGTTTACCGTTTAACTCTGAAAGAGTAGGCTCGACCTCAAATGAAACAGAAGAGTGCAATGTTGCATCATGATAGGGTTCAAAACTGTGGATAGGGTTTACAGTGCTATCCAACAAGTCATTAATGTATAACAAAAACTAAGTTGTTGACAAACTGATCCCTGAGAGATTGCGGCATTTGGGGAGTGTGTCGTTGATGGTCTGCCATTTAGCACAACGTTGATCTTTCGGTCTTTGAGAAAGCATTGTATCCACTTGATCGTCATCGACTTCAAGCCGTATGCCACAAGTTTACAAATGAGATTCTCATGCCAAACCTTGTCAAAAGCCTGGGATATATCCAATGCGATTGCAAAGGCTTCTCCGTGTTGTTTAAAGGCGAGAAATATTTGTTTGTTACATACGTCAAAAGATCGGTTGTGGAGTGGAAGCCATGTCTGAAATTATTTTATTAATCTCAAGATAATTCACCATTTGTTGGTTAATGCATTTCTTAAAAACTTTAGCCACGGCTGACACAATTGATATTGGCCGGTAGTTTGAGGGTTCAGTTATATCACAGCCACGTTTAAGAACTGGTTGCACCATCGCACTCTTCCAGGCGTTCGGGTATTCACCTTGCTTATAAGAAAGGAGACAAATTTTAGTTAATATTGGAGCCAAGTCACTGGCAAACTCCTTCAATATTCGAAAAGGAATTCCGTCAGGTCCGGTGGCCTTATTTACGTTCATTGTCTTCAAGTTCCTAAAGACAATTTCCTCCGAGATGTTAACACGATCCATTTTTGAACCACAATACAGAATTGATGGAGGTGTAACTCCATTCGGGACAACTAAGATCGAGTTCGAAGTGAAGACGTTTGACAGTAAGTCGGCCTGCAAATATGGATGCACCACCAAAGCACCAACTGCACATTTCAATATTGAAATAGATGTTTTAAGTTGATGTAAAAGTTGCGATCGGAGATTTTCAACTCGGAAGTTTTAGCGGCATTCTTGTTGTCAGCTCTTTTCGCTGACTCTGTTTCGTAAAAAACAGAGTTTTTTACAGATGTTACGTGTGGTCTTATATTTTTCAAACGAAATTTCGTTACGCTTATATTTCTTGTGAGCAGATTTATTTTGCCTTGCTGCTTTGGCGGCTTCTTTTGAAAAGATTTTAAAATTAGGATTGGGATTGGAACAGGATGATGGGATATATTTATTCACATTCCATGTAAAGGTTTCGGTGAAATTGGAAACGGCGTCGTCTATTTGATTGTTATAAAAACAATGGCTCTCCCACGGGAAATGTTGAAAAATTACCGTAACACATCATTGTCAGCCTCGTTAAAATGCCATAGACGCCTTGGCTGCTGTCTAAATTCTGGTGGTGTTTCGACAGATATTTTTACGGTTATCAGGTTGTGGTCAGAATTTCCAATTTCAGCAATAGCCACTCCGTCTGGCGCCCAGCACAGTTCGTATTTTGGCGATTCAACCATTATTTATATGGAGGGCATTAAAGGCACCAACCATAATTAATTCGCAGTAGAGATGTTGATTGCGAATGTCATCACATTTTTCTGACAAAACTTCCAAGAAATTCATATAGTTTTTGAATCCGTTTGATTGGGGAATATATATAAATTAATTAAAAAAAGAATTTTACTAGGAAGGGATATTTTAAGTACAATAGTTTGAGCGGTCTTTGAGAAAATTTCGTACTTATGATGTCGAGCGTACGGTATGTGGTCTTAATGAATATGCACACTTCACGTTGCAACTCGAATGCTTGTTCGAACTTAGACAATGATAAGGCTATCAATTTTATCTTTACGATGATTATGCCTCACCCCGCGATCCGAAGAGGCATTTTTCAGGGATCTTTTAATTTTGATAATCATTATTAAAAAAAATATGCGAAAAACCGTCCCGACAAAAAAAAAATTGAAATAATAAAACCAAAATTAACGCGGATGAAATAATAAATTGAACGTAAATAACGAGTAAAAATGAAAACTAAACAAATAAAATAAAAAGTTTTACAGATGTGGATTAAGCCAAACAATCCAACCATTTTAGTCGCCTCTTACGACAAGCAGGTGGGTGCTGTGGTGGAATTCTAAGCGTCCTCTCAACCACAGGGTATTGTTAGGTTAGAATTTGAAGTATAGTAAAATTTAAATTTCGTTTCGTTAAATATGGTTTTAAAAACTCAAAATCTTGGACGAAAGATTTTGTCCTATATGTAGGATGTCTTATCCATTCTTTTATATCGGTGGGTATAAACATAACATTTTTAATTCTATCGTGATAGTATCCTATATATTATAATATTGTAAAGCAGAATTGTCAGCGTTAAAAATCATACTTTTAGAGTCAAATTGTTATTCAACTTTACAATGCACGGTATGAGTATTTAGAGTTTAATTTCTTTGAATTAATAAAAGCATATACATAATTTAAAAGTCTGACTTCCGCCATTGCGAATTTTCGAAACTTTTCAAAGAACATCATTTCGAACTTGTTTTCCAATTAATTATAATCCACCCAACGAGTTTTTAAACTTAAATTTTATAAAGTACTGCGTGTTTATAAGAAAAATAATTTACATGATAATATATTCTACCCATATACAACCACATGTAGACTGCACCTAAAATTTGTTACCACAAAAACTCAAACCATGTATGTAACTATATTCATTAAATTATTTTACGTATATTATAACTTTCAGTAATAGTTTTGAACACAAAATTATATTAAATATTTCCTCAAAAATGTATTGTTTTCAAATACGAATATTATAAAAGTCTGATTATGCAGTTGGAATAATAAATATGTGTATATAATTATAATAAATATGCAAATATGTAACTAAATTTATATATAAAATTCAAAACTGGCTGTTAGTTTCTAAATATCGATTTGTCACTTCTCAAAGATTTTTTTAAACAAATTAATTGAATTTTAATTTATCTTTTTTATATTATGTAGACGATGTTAATCGTAACTTGTACATAAAATGGCAGTTTTCTTGTTTGTGCATATATGTACAAGTATTGCGAGCAAATTACCTTGTTACTATATACATATATAAAAAAATTATAGGGAATAATTGTTCATGTGAAAAATTAATAATTAAAACATTAATAACGGAAAAAATCACACAATAATTCTATAAAAAAACACAAACATTATATATAAATATATAGATGGGTATAATAGCAAATGCAGCCGGTTTTTATCTTTTTATATAATACTGCTTAAGAACATGTAATTTAACATTGGATTTCTGGATGGAAAAAGTTATTATTTAAAGATGTCTCTTGTAGGCATAACATGTACATAATACTTTACAATACCTTAACTATCTATCTTTTATAGTTGTATTCCTTTCCTTTCTGATAGCGTTGGATCACTAGAAATTTCACTGTTGTATAGGTAAAACAACTTAAACATATCATTATATACCATAGACAATATACTTTTTTTAACGATGTATAAAAGAAAATCAAAATAAAAATACATATTATAATTTAATTTATGTAAATCTTAATTTGTTCTATTCTTGTCTATATTGAATTTTATAATAAAAATATAGAGTGCACTATGTAAAATAATATTTGAAAAGAAATAAATTTTGAGTTAAAATAGAATCTGAATATCCTAGAATATACAAAAAAAATACGAAAATACAAATACACACGGGGACGAGTACAAGAAAATAAATCTTGGCATAAAAATGCATCTGGTATGTATTATTTTGTAATCAATGAACATTCATTTTGAGTTTAATTATTATTAGGAATGTGTCGATTTTTATAATTTTGATTACAAACATTTGTAACAATAAAATTACTTTAACTTAAATTAAAAACATCTTTAAATTATTTAATGCTTCTATTTGTTTTTGATTGATTCATATTTAAAAAAGAGAAACTAAATATTAAGTTTGACAGGGTTTCGATCAGTTACCGCTATAAGGCAAAGTATCAATTGCTCAAAGCTTTGATTAAAGGTGGCTATTTTTCAATTTTATGTCATATAATATTGTTTCAAAATAGTATTTCTTCTTCAAACATAATTCTTTAGATAAATGTACCGTCATAAATCATAATGATGGAACATGACGATTGATAACAATTTATAACGATGTTTCTGTTCGGGATGATCCGAATTAAGTCGACGGTTCTAACGAATAAACCTATATTAAGCAACTCAGTTCACTATACGTCATAGTGTATTTGGTCAATGTAATGGGCCATTAGTTTTAGTATGCATATACAACTACATTGTGTAGCGGTTTTCGAGAGGGAACGCTTATGAGAGAAAGTCATAATTGCGGTTCTAATGTAGATATAGTCTTAAAAACAATAATTTAAGTTACATTATAAGTTTTTTTATTTAACTTGTTAAAATGCATACATAAACAGATATTATATATTTATAATTTCACAAGTATTTAATTTTAGTATTTATTTTCTAAAACAAAAAAATCTCATATAAATTATATAAAATTTTATGTAAATATTATTTAAAAATAACTTAAAGAATACACAAAATTACTAAAACGGATAAACGCAACCTTATCTTCTCTTTCGTCACAGCGTGATTCTTAATACCACCTCTTTATTCGATCTTATACTGAAGACCTTTTTTATAACTTATCAGAAATATGACTACGTGCTCACTCAATCACTAAACTCAGGTAAGTCGCCGGTTGTAACTTAATGGTTTAAAAAGTTTCTCATCACAACCGCCTTCTCAAGTTCGATTCTCGCTGTTAACCAAAAATTAACATGTTCTGGATGAAATAAAAAGCGATTGTGCATTTCTTGGGCTGACCATCTATAATTTACATCAATACGTTAAAATGGATCGAAAGAGCTCAGTTTCGATTAGGGAATAATTCAGTTTTTTTCATTATATAAAACGTATCGGATGGTAAATCACATTTACAAAAGTTAACCAAGCAACTAAATACATAATTGTATCCGAAAAGTACTCAGTGACATTAAACGACATACAGCTATGGTCAATGAAATAGGTGTGACCCAATAAAATTTGTGGTTTTCAATATATTTTGAATTTCCTCAAAGCAATCAATATGACCTCTAGTAGAAATTTTTGTATGTACTCTTACATACACAAAAATGATTAGTAGGCTGTTATTTATAAATATAATTAAGGGATTTCCCAAAAATAAGGTTAATAGTCAAAAAATAGTTGGTCAATACACAATAGGTGTGTTGATAAAAGAATTGTAAAAGTGATATAATAAAATTAAAATTTCGTTTGATTTTTAACAAAATAATTGAATTAATTTATTTTAATCTAGAAATTTAATTTAACCATAATAATAATTTATCAAAATGGGACGTGGGCCACATTGTACCTCAGATGAAAGGAAGCTTATTTGTATTTTGCGGGAAAAACCTATAAGGAAATTTCGGAAATAATGAAATGTCCACAGAACATGGTGATAAATTCTTTGAATCCTCAAAAATGTAAAGAAAAAAGAGGGAAAAAAACGAAAAACTACAGTTAGAACGGATGGTCGCATACAACAACTTGCAAAAGCGCAGATCCTTTTAAATCGTCCCGAGACATTTTAAATGAGATTGACGGAAACATCAGTGCAAAACCGTGCGCAAACGTCTTAATGAAGCAAATTTGTTTGGACGTGCAGCAGGGAAGGTTCCATTTTTGAATACGAGGCACATTAAACAAAGAATAAAGTTTGCGAAAGACCATATAGACTGGAAAAGAACAAATGGCATTCAAAAATGGCAAAATATTCTGTGGACCGACGAAACAAAGATTAATTTACGGGGACCTGATGGTAAGGTTCTCGTAAGGCGTCCAATTAATGCAGAATTCTTACCGCGTTACACACGCAAAACCGTTAAACACAGTGGAGGTGGTTTAATGATGTGGGGGTGTTTTTCTTGGAATGGTGTCGGACCACTATATCGGGAAAGACGGAACAATAACAGCTGATACATATGTACGCATTATTCAGGATGTTATGCTGCCTTATGCGGAAGATAATATACCACTAATATGGACATTACAGCAGGACAATGATCCGAAAAATACTGCAAAAACAACAAAGGCTTGATTTCGGGAATATAATGTATCGGTAATGCAATGGCGTGCTCAGTCGCCGGATCTTAATCCGATAGAAAATTTATGGAATATAGTAAAGGCGGCCATTGCAACTGTAAAAATGCGAAACAATGAAGAACTGTGGGTAGAAGTTCAGAAAGTTTGGAAACATACCTGTGGCAACATGTCGGAAATTAATTGACTCGATGCCTCATCGATGTGAGCTTGTAGTTTAAAATAAGGGACATGCCACTAAATATTAAGCAAAATTAAATTTGTTTTATACAAAAATCTGGAATTAAATATTTTAAATTTACTTTTTATTACATATTTACACCTATTTCTTTGACCACCCTTAAAATTATTATTTTATAATTTTTTTTCCGGTTTTTACAGGCCATTGTTGGCCCGTACCGTGTCAACAATCTGGCTCCAACAGTTTCGATCACGAGCCAGCTCTTCATACTGTTGTAAGCAGTTGGAAGATGCCAGATCGCTCTCTACGCCGTGGAGCCATCGTCGCCGACAGCGACCTCTTCGCCTACCGAAAGGCGGTTCTCCCTTCAAAGATCGCTGTATCATTCGTTTCGGATCAGCACGCAGAACGTGACCGAGCCAGCGTATTCGCTGTCCTTTGATTTCATGCACGATATCAGGAATTTGCATTAAATTCCTGATCTCGTGATTGAATAGATCTCGGTATGTGCCATCAACGTCGCGTTTTGGGCCATATATCACACGCATGATTCTTCTCTCGAATGTTAGAAACCATCTTTCGTACTCATCCGTCAAGGTCCAACTCTCACATCCATACATGACAACGGGTCTGATCAACACTCTGTACAGCTTCAGCTTATCCGTATTTGCAAGATATTTTGATGTCAGCAGTGGACGTAGAGGATACAAAGCCCGATTGCCAGCGGCAAGGCGAACCTTGATATCCTCTCCCACACTATTATCGTGAGTAATGAGAGATCCAAGATACTTAAATCTCATCACTCCTTTAAACGTGTGGTTTCCACTAATGAAATCACTTGCGTCTTGGTCTCGAAAACCAGAGATCAGATATTTGGTTTTGGACTCATTGATTTTGAGACCAACGGAAGCTGAAAACTGTTCCAGTGGTTCAAGTATCTCTTTCACTCCGTTGCCATTTATCCAATCACGCAGATATCATCTGCATACGCAAGAAGTTGATTGGATTGTCGGAATAAGATATTGTCCTGAGGTGTTGTACTTTTACGAAGGATGTATTCCAACATGAGATTAAAAAGTATCGGGGACAGCGCATCTCCTTGTCGAACACCAGAAGTAATTGCAAAAATTCTCGATAGCCTGTTCTCAACTTTGACACAGCATTGTGACTGCGTTACTGTCATTTTACACAGATGTACATATTTTTGTGGTATTCCTAAATATTCAAGCGCATACCATAGCCTCTCTCGATTGATCGAGTCATAGGCTTGCTTGAAATCTAGGAATACCTGGTGTACATCGCGAGATGTTTCGTAGTACTTGGAAAGAATCATCCGCAGCGAAAAAACTTGATCAGTGACTGACCGATTTGGACGGAATCCTCCTTGGAAGTCACCGACAATTTCCTCCGCTAAAGGAGTAATTCTTCCCAAGATTATGTAAGACAGTAACTTATATGCTGTGCAAAGGAGAGCTATACCGCGATAATTCTCGCATTTCATGCGATCACCCTTTTTGAATATTGGGCGTAACGCGGCCACTTTCCATTCGTCAGGCATAACTTCATTTCGCCATACCAATCGAATAAGGTCGAAAAGACAGTTCCACAAAGTTAGCCCTCCGAATATCAAGAGCTCTGAATTAATGCAATCAATCCCTGGTGAACGATTTTTCTTTAATCTCTGCATGGCCATTGTGAATTCCTCATAGGATGGATCCTCAATGAACATCTCCACGGTCTGTATTTGAGGGTATTCAAATACAGCTTGTGATACATATGGAACATTAAGTAGATCAGAAAAATGTTCACGCCATGTATCGAGTACCGCATCGACGTTAACACAGAGGTTACCGTCCTGGTCCCGAATGGCAGTTGACCGAGATCTTAAGGTATGGTGCAATTCGGTGATTCCTTTAAAGAAACCACGCGAATTGTGTTCATTGCTGAGTTGTTGTACTCTTAAGACCTTGGCCTTCCACCATTCGCGCTTCTTCTGTCTACAAATGCGTTTAGCTGTCCTCCTAGCAAGAACTGCCTTGTTTTTCCTTGCAATTGTAAACCGAGTCTGCGCTTCATTGTGGGCTATATTGCGTTGCTCAACAGCAAGACGACACTCCTCATCAAACCAATTAATTTTGGGCTTAGTTTTCACTATACCGAGAGTGTGCTGGGCGGCATTGACAACCAAGGTTTTCAATACTTCCCAGACACTGTTCACATCATCAGATTGGTAATTGGATCTTAAAATGCTATTGCTGACAAGATCTTGGTATTTTCGTTGCGTTTCTTCATTTATCAGACGTTCACAGGAGAATCGCGTTGTATATTCTCCTGTCCTCCTTGACTTGTACGAAAATTTCCATTGCAGCTTTGCAGCAACCATAAAATGGTCACTGCCTACGAATTTTGTTGACGACCGATACGATCTCACGTCTTTAACAACCTGATCTCGGTCTTTTGAAATCAACACATGGTCAATTTGGCTTCGGGATGTTTTACGTGGATGTATCCATGTTTCCAAATGGAAGTTTTTATGGGGAAAGAATGTACTTGCCACTTTGAGGTCATGAGCGATCGCAAAGTACATCATTCTTTCCCCATTTTCGGTCGCAGTTTCGTGTCGGGAGTACGGACCTATGTTATTACATAAGTCGGTCTGGTTTCTGCCAGCTCTAGCATTAAAGTCACCAATCACCAATCTGATATCGTGCTCAGGTATAGAGCCCATCAGATTATCCAAATTATTGTAAAATGAGTCTTTATCTTGGGGTTGGCTTACATCAGTGGGCGTGAGAGAAAGCCAACTCCAAGATTTCCGAGGTCATCTCCACTGTGTAGCAACGTATAGCCTTGGGACACATGGACTCCACTTTTAGGCCATCGAGTTTCTTGGAGCGCTACGAGTTCCAGCCGATACTCCCTTATACATGTGATAAGGCCGTCCAACGCGCCAGGTTTTCTTAGTGACTGCACGTTCCACGTGCTGATCCTCATTCTCGTATTCAGGTACTTAAGCGGGGGGTCATTGTTATATAGGCGGTATCCGATTTTTTTGGTTTTGTTGACATTTTTAACTGTAATTGGTTTTTACGGATGCGGGTCGTCAGCCCAGCGATCCAACCAGATTTAATTTTTATAATATACTCTAGTTAATTAATGAATTGTTATCATCTTTTGTTTTAAACATATTATATTAAGTATGCTTTACTGTAATAACTAAAATATATATTTCATTATTTGTTTATTTATTGAATACTTTAAACTAATATCAACAAAATGCTCACACCTATTTCACTGACCATAGCTGTATATTCACATCGTAGATTATATAGATAACTTACATTATAATATCATCCAACAAACAATTCACTTCTTTGTAAAATAAATCTCCGGTAATTAAAAAATCCATCCAAAATTTTCATCAACTATTTTCGATTTTGTTTTATAAATATTGCAAGGGCTTAGGTTAGGTTAGGTTAGGTTGAGTGGCTGCTACAGCACACTTAGACCGGCAACGGTCCGTTGTGATACCACAGGATCTTACTCCCCTTTTACCTCTATGAGAACCAGTTAGAGCTGCTTACGTAGCGTAATAAGTCTCGCACATTACAGTTCTCGAGATCGGAAAGGCAGTCCATTAAAAACTTACCCAAATATTCATGTCTTTTGCGTGCCAAAGCCGGGCATGAGCATAGGAGGTGGACTAACGTCTCTTCCTCCTCCTCGTCCCTACAGCTTCTGCAAAAGTCATTTACTTCCAGACTCAGCCTTCTCGCATGTTCTCCAAGAAGGCAGTGTCCTGTGAGTATCCCCACGATCGTTTTAAGTTCACGTCTTCGCAGGGAGATAAGTGCCTTTGAGCGTTTCAAGTTCAGCTTTGGCCAGACTTGTCTTGCCACTCTACATGAGAGGGTGTTCGTCCACCTATTGTTCGCAGAGGCTTCCGCCTCTTTTTTAAGCACAGTCCTGAGTGCGTTAATGGGTCTCCCCAACTTCGCCCTTTCCGGTAGCAGTTGGAGAGTTGTACCGTGCCTCGCTAGTTCGTCCGCCCTGCAGTTTCCCATAACGTCTGAGTGGCCGGGGACCCAGACTACCTGGATGTTGAAATGCTCACTCATCTCATTTAGAGACGAGCGGCAACCCAACGCCACTCTAGACGTTAGAGAAAAAACCCAGCGACTTGATTGCCGCCTGACTGTCCACATAAATTGCGATATCAGTCGAGGATACCACATTATGTTTCAACCAGTTCAGGACCTCTTCAATCGCTATCACCTCTGCCTGGTACACACTGCAGTGATCAGGGAGGCGAACTGCTATATCTACCTCTAGTTTATCACAGAAGACTCCAGCTCCTACTTTACCGTCTAGCTTGGAGACATCCGTAAAGAACAACCCGCTCCTCCAGGATTCCCTTGAAGGGCAGGTGGTTCCGAACCTTTTCTCGAGGCACAGAGTCGGTGTAATATAGTCTAGATTCGCCAGTTCTTTCCTCAGCGATCTGACTATCGTCGAGTGTCCTATTTGAAGGCATTTCCACTGAGATATGGCTGATAGTCGAGTGGCCGTAATCGCCGCCATCTGCTTACCATAAATGTCCACGGGGAGAAGGTGAAACAAGACCTCTAAGGCACTTGTAGGTGTTGTCCTCAGTGCCCCGCTTATAAGCATGCAGGCCGTTCTTTGCACCTTCTCAATCCTTTTCCTGTATGTTATTTTATCAAGAGCTGGCCACCACACGCTCACCCCATACATAAGTACAGGTCTTACTACGGAAGTGTATAGCCAGTGTACCAGCTCCGGCGTCAGGCCCCATCTCTTTCCGATGGCGTTCCTACACGAGTACAAAGCTATATTGGCCTTGTTTACTCTTTCCAGAATGTTGGGCTTCCAGCTTAGCTTACTGTCCAAGATTACGCCTAGAAATCTTGCCTTGTCCGTAAAAGCTAGTCTGTTGCCATTTAGGAGAGGTGAATCTACTACAGGGATTTTATATTTCCTCATAAATAGTACCAATTCAGTTTTAGACGCGCTAATTGCCAGTCCACATTTGGTGGCCCACCTCGTTATAATTAGGAGGGCATTTTGGATTACCTCCGCCACTGTGCTTATGTATTTCCCAGAGACAGCTATCGCTACATCATCTGCATAAGCAATCACTCCGATCCCTTCTCTCTCCAGCTTTAATAGCAGCTCATTGATTGCTTTGTTCCAGAGGAGAGGAGACAGAACACCTCTCTGTGGGGTTCCCCTAGTCACCCGTCTCCTGATGGTGGATTCCCCCAGCTCTGAGTTAATCATCCTGCACCCAAGCATATGATTGATTAACCCACTTATAGGGTAATCCACACCTAGTAGCGACAATCCCTCCAAAATTGCCTCCTTCCTTACATTGTTAAAGGCGCCCTCAATGTCAAGAAACGCCACCATACAAAACTCTTGCGAGAATAATGATTTCTCAATTGTACTTACCAGGGCATGCAGAGCTGTGTCCACAGACTTTCCTTTACAGTAAGCGTGCTGAGTCTGAGCCCAGTCACTAGGTCTAATTTTTGAGCGTATGTAGATATCCATCAGCCTTTCCAAGGTTTTCAATAGAAAGAATGATTGAGTTATTGGTCTTAAGTCTTTTGGGTAGCCCTGCGAGCATTTACCCGCTTTCGGAATAAAAATCACTCTGACCTCCATCCACTCACGCGGAGTACAGACAAGTTTTAAACACCCTTTGAAGATTACCTCCAACCAGGGGAGCATGATCCCCGAGTTGTTCTGAAGCTCCGCGGGAATAATACGGTCAGGGCCCGCCGATTTATAGGGTTTGAACCCTTCAACTGCCCATAGGATCCGTTCTTTGGTTACGATATCTTCTATGCGCAGTACGTGTGCTTCTTGATGAGTACCAGTCCCTGTCGAGTCATCGAAGCTTCCTGGAAAGTGGGTTTCGATGAGAAGTTCCAAGGATTCCTTACTGGAAGCAGTCCAGGATCCATCTGGTTTAATTAAATAACTGGGACTGGTAGGATTGGTAGACAGAATCTTCATAAGACGAGAGGTCTTGGAGACTTCTTCTATTTTATCACAGAAGAGTCTCCATGATTTCCTCTGTGCCTTCCTTAATTCTTTTTTGTATATCTTGAGGTCGTCCTTGTAGGAGTCCCAGTCCTGAGCCTCTCTAGACTTTTGGCTCTATTAAATGCTTTCCTACACGCCTTCCGGTAGGTCCCCAGTTCTTTGGACCACCATGCCGGTTTTTGCTTGCCCCTGGGTTTAACTATTGGGCAAGCAGCGTTGAAGGACCGATTGCAGGCATTTGTGAAAGTTTCCACTATGCTGTTCAGTTCCTTCACTGTCGTTGGTGGCTCCGGGGTCTCTGGTAATAGTAGTCCTATAAGCGTTTCCCCGTACTTGCTCCAGTTTGTCTTTCTGGGATTCCCGAAAGGTTTCCGGGTGGCAAGGGAAACGTTAAGAATAAATGTTATGTAATGATGGTCAGAGAAGGAGTGTTCCTTCGCCACTCTCCATTCCCTGACCAAAGAGTACAGGTTTTTTGAGGCGAAGGTTACGTCCAGAACCTCCTGCCGATTTTTAGTAATAAAAGTGGGTTCTTGCCCAATATTACACACCATGAGGTTGTTGTTTAAAATGTAATCAAAAAGTAACTCACCTCTCTCGTTGATATCAGTGCTTCCCCAGATTGCGTGATGCGCATTTACATCACATCCAAGGAGCACCCCAATCTTCTTCCTGTACGATTCGAGGACCAGGTCCCCCAGGTTATCCGGCGAAACCTGTTTGTCCCGGTCCAAATAGGCTGAGACCAGCCAAAATATACTGCCACCAACCTCTAGGCTGACCGCAGTTACGTCAGCATTGCTGTATTGAGGAAGAAGGAACATATTTAAATTATTTTTTCCAAGAATGCAGGATCTGATATTCCCCGAATTTCTTGAGTATAATAAGTTATACCCCTTCATTTTAAGGCCACAGATCCTGTTGGTGTTTATCCAAGGTTCTTGAATAAGGACCACGTCCTCTTCTGATCTAGTCAGTCTGAGGAGTAAGGCGGCCGACGCCGCCTTTGAATGGTGTAGGTTAATTTGTATTAAATTTAGCATAACCAAGTTGAGCCTACTTACCTGTTACTCCCCGCCACCGCAGGCTAGTTCCCTTCGTTTCCATTGGAGTCGCCGGTGTCTCCTGTCTCTCCCCCCATGGAACTTATTTCCCCGACGTTTGCAGTCCTTCCGTCCCTTGGGTCCGACAGGTCTTCTTCGTCTGACACCAGGGACAGTCAGCTGCCCATCTCCTCTCCAAGTGCGGTCACCTCGGAGAGCTCCATCGGTTGGGCTGTCTCTCCTCCAAGTGCAACTGCATCAGTTGTGGACGGGCTGCCTTCCTCTCGTGTTTCAGCCTCGTCTTTTTTGTATACTTTGAGAGTAATCGACCCGAAACCGAAGTCGATTACTCCCTTAGTCGCGGCAAGCGGCGCCAGGGACTCCGTGTTGATTATCATAGTTGATAATCTGGAGCCCCTCCTTTGCATCCTCTTGCCTCACGATCTTCCAGTTTCCTGTCGGAAGATCGGGGTTGCTGATTCTGATTATCTCCATATCTCTTCTGGGCTAGCTGGTTCGGTTGACAGCCAGACGCGTGCTCTTGGCCTGCTAGGAATCTCTTCCCTGCTTACAGCCGCCAGCTTCGCGCCTTGCCACACCTCTCCTACCTCCGCTACAGCCTTTTTATATAGCTCCACTGATCTGGCATCAGAGCACGCTATAAGTTTAACGCACCCTTGATGCCAGCCCGCATCTCTGCAGGATGGAGGGGGTCCTGGATTTTCTCTCAGGATTCTTAGGAAAACGGAGTTTAGTGCATTGTACACCAAGCTCCATTTTCCCATGGTGATGCTCCCATCTTCATGACTCCTGTCAATGACGGCTAGCACCAACAAACGCTCCTTCACAATATCCCTGAAGGATTTTACTCTAGCCTTGTTAGGAGGCAAAACCTTGTGAGGAGTTTCCTTCTCCGCCTGCATTTTGGGCCGTTTTGTGTCCACGAACTCCAGCTCATCCTGGGACCGCTGTCTTTTTGACACATGGTCCCTCTCTGAGTTTTCGACCGTTTTCTTGGCCCATGTCACGGATTGCTTTTGTTCAGCCGTAAGCTGCCCCTCAGGGGTTGCAGCCCACCTGTTCAAAACCCTAAACGCCGCGCATCTATCCCTATAGCGCTGCTTCGATTGGTTGACGTTAGTCGAACCTCCCTCAGCAGCCCTTAACTTCCCCTGAGTTCCGCTCGTCCCTGGCTTAAATGCCTTGAACTTGCTTCCTCCTGGTGTCTTTGAGGGAGCCCCACCTTTACGGTTTGAGCTCTCACTTTTTGTTTCCGGCCTTTGGAGAGTGCCGGTCTCGGTTTTTTCCGGCCTTTGGAGAGTGCCGGTCTCGGTTTTGTTTTTATTGTTTTTGGATTCCATTTGTTCCCACGAGTATCGGAGAAATATATGGTCCACCTGCGCAGAGATCCGCTTACGCAGGTAAGGCTACTTACAACTGGAGGTCGCCAGGTATCCAGAGGGCTCCGTTTGCGACTGGGCTTTGTTAAATGGGCCCCCAGCCTGGTAGTTTGTTGGCACGGGTCGCGTAACACCGTAAACCAGCCCATCTGCCGTCATTTAGCGTGACCCGCCCCACACCTAGGTCACTTTACCCACCCGTTCTAACGAACGAGGACCCGGAGGCGACGACAATTATGAAGCAAGGGCTTAGTTACGTGAATCTTTCATTTGAAGGGTTAATTTTTATTAAGAGTGTCATAGTTTACGTATGATATGGTTATATTATACTTATTAATCTAAATGGAATAACACACTTATTTCGTATAGAAACGTTTCGACACTTTTACCCCGTGGTTCGAATATTTGCAAATAAAGAATATATAGTGGTTAATACTTAGTGGCATTGATGTATTTGGAAAAAAAATCGTCCGACAAAGTAAAATGATGATAAAGTCAAATGTTCAAGTTAAGTATTATAATTTGAATCCAATTAATTGCATAAATAAAATACAATTCATTTAACAAATGTTATATTTAGTTTCTTATATTTTTAAAGTTATGCTATATGTTCGTTGTGTAAAAAGTAAAGGAATACATTAATATTTTGTTTGGTCCACGTTGCATCTTAGTAATATATATGGTTTGATTTAGTGATTTATACAGTTCATAAGCCATAATATAACATATCTTTAACCCAAATAAATCGTCAGATAAAAGACTATTTGATAATTATAAGGTATATTGATGTATGTTAACAAATATAGGAAACGATTAAAGTCAAGAAAATTTAATATGGCTAAATTCCATTCTTAAATATTATACATTGTTTGATGTGGAATAAGTTTAGAGTTTAATTTATATTGAAACATAAACTACAAACCCAACTAAGTTAAAATAGTTTACATTAAGGGAATACTTTGATTTCTTGATGAGTAAATAAATAATACAACTTCGCCTAAATGTATACAGTAAATATACAAACGTTTAAATATTTAAGAATTACCTTCAACATTTTTAATATTTATCTATTCCCCATATTATTCATGTTCTTAAAATACTATTATTATACTGATAAGAAACTTTTGAAGCTATACATATTTCTAGGGTGTTGTGAACTCTGAAGCTGAACATTTTTATTCGAAATACCAGCAACGCTTATGCTTAACTAACGTACCATAGGATTAGAGTAGTAATTCCATATGTTATATATTTCTAAGTTATACATTCGACATAATACACTTTTGTTATGAAAAAATTAAATAGAGAATGTACGTCAAAAGGATTAAAACGAATTTTTACTTAAGTTTACATAAGCTGAAAAAGATAGTTTTAGAAGCAGCGAAAATCAGAAGAAAATTGTACTCGTTCAAATAGTTTTTACATCTAAAAAGTTGAATCTTTAGTCATGATAACGTTTTATTTTAGCTTTTAATTAAAACTCAGACAACGGTTTACATCATTCATCGACGACTGCTTCCATTCCCTCATTTTCATGGTGGGAATATGATGATAAAAATATTTCATTGTCTTTGGATAGCGTTCGACCGAGACTCTTTAAACCATTTAATATTCCAAATTTGTTTCGTTTCATCTCACTGAGTGTAATTTTGTTGGACCGAAATTCTTGCTCCAATTCAGTAAGTTGACTATCTAGATTATGGCCATCCGATTGTGAACCAAACATTTTTATGATTTCATTTGTATTGAATGATTGTGCCACAGCATGCCGAAATTGCTAAAATAGTGTTTCAACGTGTTTTGGATATAAGCATAATTGTTGTAAACCGATATTTATGTACTTACATTCTGCATAAGTGAAAGTTTACTATTTAATGATAAATCACCCTTTACCATTCGGTCTAATGTTTTACTAAAATCCGTTATCTGTTCAGCAGTTTCCTCTTTGGTCTGCAAAAATTCCTCTTCGGGAAGATCATTCCTGTAAACAAAGTATTATATACAATTTAAAGGAACGTTATTGTTAAATATCTCAAATTAAATCTACACTACCTAAACTCTTCTAAATCTTTGAGCTCCTGAACCAATCGTTCAAGTTGGTTTTCCAAATTTTCAATTAATTTACTGTTTGCTAACTCCATCGTATCTTTTGACATTTTATTTTTTTAATATTAACGTCTGTCATTATTTGTTTACAATTTTAATGTCCAGGGATGTACACCTATTGATATATGAGATTGGTCTAAGTTGGGACAATCACAGATGTGTTGAGAACTATTTAGATATGTACATATTATGTAAAGATAGTAATGCATAACGCAACATGTAATAATAGCAAAAGTAACGCGAACGTCTATCATTTTATACAACTATTTAGTTATATGTCTACAGAAAACACCAATAATAATCAAATTCAGATATTGATACAGATTTTAATTATAACAATCTTTATTCACTAAATACGGAGAGTGATATATCGCTCTCAAACCTCCATATAATTTTTTTATACAACTATTTATGTATACTTGAAATAAATTGAATATCAATGGTTTAATCTAACCAATGGAAACGAGAACCATATTTAGCTTGTGTTCTTGGATAGTCTTCCGGTAAATATGGCGTAGCATCTTCATATTTGGTCTTCTGTTTCGGTGGTGGTGGTGGTCGGCTTGAATCGTGAATTTTAGCACGACAAAAGTATCCAAATTCAGGACGGTCGATACCTAAGTTATCTTGAACACACTTATCGAACACAGCCTGAGTTTTGCGACAGCTAAAATGTAAAATTACGTTATTTTATCGAACAACCAACCTTCACACATATTACTGTTTAAAATTAAGATCCCCACTGCTTTTGTCGAGGCAGTTCGCGTATTGTAAGAACTCATCGGCACACGTCTTCTTAACTTTACGGAAAAATTCATATGCACAATTAGTGACCGCTTTTCCTTCGCCAATGCATTTTCTGGGATCATTTAATTCATTTCGACAGAGCATATATTCCTGCAATAAAAATATAATTACAATAAAGATTGAGGTTAAGTCATAGAATTATATAACACAATAAAAACTTCAAAATTATTTTACATTACATTGCTTTGATTTTCACAGTATTTTCCAAAATGAAATGAACCAGCACGTAACGCTGGACCAGATAAATTAATTTCTGGTACAGTAAGTTCTTCCTCCGATGGAAGGTTCAACTCGCTGGTAATGACCATATTAAAGGATTGCTTTTGATATAGTTTTTATATAATAATATATACGGCTAGTAACAACTACAAAAAATTAAATTTTCAAAATTATAAGAAATAATAATATACAATCATTAACCTTTTCCTAAATCCCAACTAACCACTAGAAAAAAGGAACTTCCTAAATGTCAAAGTAAGTGACAGCTGTGTATTTTATTTTACTACGTTTACATGCTAAAATATACACCCTCCCAACAAACAAAAAATGTACAAATTGACTTCCTCAAAAAGTTAAATTTTATTAACAGTTTAATGCCGATTGTAGTTAATTACCAAGAGCCGAACTCTTGTATTTATATTCAATGTTGTGACGTATGCTTTCAATAGATTTATGTTAAACAAATCTCTCTCTCTCTCTCTATCTATATATATATATATATATATATATATATATATATATATATATATATATATATATATATATATATATATATATAATACATATATATATATACATATATAAATATATATATATATATATATATATATATATATATATATATATATATATATATATATATATATATGTATATATATATATAAATATATATATATATACATATATATATATATATATATATATACATATATATATATATATATATATATATATATATATATATATATATATATATATATATATATATAAATATATATATATATATATATATATATATATATATATATATATATATATATATATATATATATATATACAGATATATGTGTATATATATATATATATATATATATATACATATATATATATATATATATATATATATATATATATATATATATATATATATATATATATATATATATATATATATATATATATGTATATAAATATATATATATATATATATATATATATATATATATATATATATATATATATATATATATGTATATATATATATAAATATACTTATATATATATATATATATATATATATATATATATATATATATATATATATAATATATATATATATATATATATATATATATATATATATATATATATATATATATATATATATATATATATATATATATAGTTGTAATATTAATGCAATACGATGGTCATTGTAAATCGAATCTCCGTTTTCGACTGCGAAGCAGTTGAGTGTTCTAAAAATCGAAGTAGAGCTGGAAAAAATCAATTATAACATAGTTTCATTAGTAAAAAAATTTATAATAGGCAGTTGATAAATTTACATTAGTATAAAACTATTTAAATCTATGGCTTAGAGGCCGTAAATTTTCCTTACCGCGTCTCAACTGAGACCTCACGAACCAATTTATAACGATTGGTACACACTGTAGGTGGCAGCCCAACGAATGTTTTTACACAAACCCGTTTTTATTTCATCCGGTGGCATTTTAATTTTTTGGTCAACGGCGAGAATCAAACTCGAGACCGCGGTGTGATGATAAACTCTTTTAACCATTTAGTTCTTTAACTTTCAAAAAAATTATTAGTCTTCTGTATTAAAATTGCCGAAAATGGTTTTATATTTCTAAACTAGTCTAATCAAAATATTTATGAATTTATATATTTTTGAATAAAATTCAATGCATTAATATTTATTTTTATGATTTGATTTTAAAAAATCGTCGTTAAATTATGATGAGCGTGGAAATCGTTTAAGCTTGTTGGGTGAGTTCCGTTACAAGTTCTTATACCATTTAGTAAAATATCGCTAGTAAAATCTCGCAAACCAAATATAATAAATAAAAACTTATTTAATTATAGATTTTTTGATTGTAAATAATATTTGGAATATATTTTGCATTAATTATCTTCAAGATAATGATTATCTTGAATTATCTTCAAAATGACTATATTCTTAGTTAAACATAAATTGAAAAAACATTGATTGATTTTCGTTAATAATTTTGTCATTTAGTAATGCCTTTACATTATATTTCTATTGGTTATAAGAAAAGGAAAAATTACCCATTTTATTTTAAGTCATAAATTAATTTGTGAGTTAAAATGGGATTTAAAACTAAAATTTCTTGGTTAAATTTTTCATTAGGGATGCTCTTTCAATCGATTGAGTATTGTCATTTATCATAAGTGTGATCTTGGATATTTACTTATGTAAAAAACATCACTTGGAAACATCACCCAAACCAGTAAATAAAAACAAGTCAAAATATGGTATGTTTTGAAAATAATTATTCTCAAATATTTTAATTAGTAGAATTTTTAAATTACATAAATCTCTACATATATGAAATATGAATTTGATTATAATTGATTATAATATATATTAATACATGTACGTTAGTGAGAATCGAGTAAATTATTGAAGATATTTAATTATTTACTTATTTTATTGGTTTTCCATTGAGCGAAACAAATTTTAATTTTAAATATTTATTTACATAAAAATGGTTTAGCTCAATTCTTCAGATGGCAGCATCAAATATATTCAATTATTACTTATTAATTATATTTTAACTTATTCATTTAGAATGAATTTTAGCGAATAAGTGTTAACATTTTACTTTACACTTTACTCCTGTTACAGAAGAGTGAAAACGTTCACAGTCAATATTTTATATTATTTATTATTTAAATTTTTCATGTATTTTAAATTTTTCACAATATTTCATATTAATATTATTATACTACCAGAGAAATGATTAAGTCAATAAAAATGGAAAGATATAAATTAAGTAAAACCATTACTATTTGCTTTCTCACAAATATTTCCATTTATTTTTGTCAAATAATAAGTCACAAAATAAGTAGAGAAACCAATTAAAATAATGTTGCTTATTTATTTAAGATACGAGCAACTAAATTACTCATTTCCAAATAAGTAACTAGAAAATATCCAACAATTTAACTTATAAAATAAAAGTATGATATTTAAAACAAATAATTTATAATACAATAACGTTTAAAGGTGACCCCAACATGGGGAAGGTTCTCAGATGGCAGCACTAGTAAGTTTACTAAAATTTTTGTCTCTATAACAAAACAACTGTCAACAATAATAAATCAAAACAACAAAACTTATTTATTATTATATATTTCAACTAACAAAATTATTTTGAATGCACATATATTGTAAGTCACTTTAAAAAACATAAAAGAAATACTTTTTGCTTCATTCAAACTTCATTACAAACTTGATGCACGCTATCTATGCATTTCATACGCTACTAACATTTAATGAAACTGTGAGACGATGCAACTTTATTATGTACTAATTTACCTTATAGTATTCTAAGTTTTTATTGATCTAAAACCAATTTTGTGTCGTATTCATTAGATTGCATTAGATTAATCAAATTTGGTTGCAAACGAGGTAGACATGCTAATGTACGTCATCAAAACAAACCAAAATAAAATTGTGGTTTTCATTGAACGCACTTACAAAACTGATTCAAGTGAAAAAGAATCTGTAACCAAATAAAACAAAACAAAAAATGTTTGTGACATGACACCGCATAACTTTCTAGTTGTTAATTGGTCTTCACGCAGTTCGGTGGTTAAACGTTGTTTCTTGTTCATTTCGTATTTGGTAGAATATATTTTTGTTAAAAGAAGAAAATTATATAAATTTCCATTGTATTTTTTTAATTCATATTTCCGGGCTAAAGTGTTTTGTTATTATTTATACATTATTTGCTATGTTTTATAATAATTTGTTGTGAAATAAAAAAAATTAGTAAAATTGTACTTGTGGTGGAATATACGAAATATTTGTAATTGTTTGAATTCTAAATATTAGAATCCTACTAATAAATTCAACATTCTTGCAACTTTCTTGCTCTTTTGGTTTTCTACACTTTTGGTTAGTGTGAATATTTTCAAGGTGTTATTTGCACAACAGCATTAAATAAGAAGGATTTTGTTTGAGCAAACTCTTATTTCTATACATTGGTAAGTGTTATTTTATTCTAATATTATCTTAGAAAGTGTGAATAGAAATAAATAAAGGGGTTCATTCGAATGAATTATTTAATGTAAATAAAACAAAAAATAGGAAATTTTTTACATCAATTATCAATCTTCATTTTACTGCAAAACCATGTTTATTGTTCAACAGGTGGATTATGACGTGTAATTATTCTATTAACTTGCATATATGAAATGTGCAAGAAATATCGTCTCCATACATGATACGATGTAACATTTTTTCAAAATATCGTCAGATTACAGTTGTACTTTGCCTTATTGCAAGTTTCTTTAGTTTATCAAGTTGAGAATAAACTGCGCATTTTTCACACATATAAATTGTGGCTGTTTTATAAATTCTCTGTTCTAAAACATAATGAATAATTATTTTTAACTGTGTTCAGTGGTTTCGTCTCACAAAAGACTTGTTATCTACAGGAAATTCAATAACTTCAAATGACTGAAGAGAGCAAGATTTTTTTTTATATTACACTCGCTCTACAAAATGTGGTGTTGCACTTCTATAATACGGGTTTTTTTTTGTATTAAGTCTCTAACATTACAACTATAAAGTTAGGAATAATAATAGTATGTATGGACAGTAATTTGTATAAAAATGATTATTATTTTTGTTATCTGTAAAACTATGATTGTGTATAATAAAGAGGAAACACAATTTAACAGACATAAATTCTAAATATGTATAAATAAAAATCTGTTGTTGTGTTTTACGATTATGTACACATACTTACAGTCATAAAATAAAAATATTAAGGCAATCTGTAAACAGTTATTATTTCAAATGCTTTCTCAATAAAATTATCGAAGGAATAGTGGTTAAACATACGAATTTTAAATAACAAGGTATTTGTGAGTAAGTACTTTACTATTTCTACGGGACACATATGTAATTGTACGAAGCCCGTTCTTAGTATGTATAAAATGTTACAGAGTAGAGTATTAAATAATTATAAAATTTTGAATACAACTAGGTATGATCGATTTTTATACGATTATATTATGATGTGTCACGATATGTCGATCATATGATTTGAATTACTTAATTGGTGAAAGGGAAACATTTCATGGAATATACTAGTTTGGTTTGATCTTTTACAATTTTTTGTTGTTTCATCCAAATTCTGCTCTTGGTACAAATTGGTACCACGTACCTACCATTACAAACAAGAGTGAATTACATAATTAAGTATTTATGGTTTTAAGTATTTTTGGATTATTCCAACATGTAAGCCGGTTTGCTGAAATACACAATTTAAGAAAAAAATCGTAGAATTTTAAGACAGTAACTACTTAATTATTCATCATAATTTCTGGTTATATAGGTATATAGTCTTCGTCGAAAAAATATATTTATTACATAAACAACTTCGATTTATACAGGATTCCGCTGTATAAATACAAGTGACTGACGCGAACGGTTTATGAGAACTAAATGGGATAGTTAGAAACCAAACAGTTTTGACTAAATTTTAATAAATAGTTAGTTTTACTTAAAAGAAAATCAGCTTTTTCAGGAGAGTATCAACTTACGAAGTGATACAAATTAAGTAACCATCTCTTGATCAAGGAATCCATCCGTTTCATACATGTGAAACACTTGCAACCTGTATATCATTACATACCATTGTAAGCACCATTGCATTAAGCAATTATAAGCTTTACTGCTTCAGTTGCTTTCGTTGCTTACATTAACTATGTTAGATGACAAAGTATTTTATAAAAATTATATTTATTCTTAGCAAAGTAATTATGTAGTGAAGCTAGTTTGAACTACAATTAATTTAAAATACTAACCACAATGAATTGATTATTTTGCCTAACAACCATATACTTACGTGTGAAGTCGAAAATAAAATATCTTTTTCTACTGTATTTTTGTAAGACATATATATCTGTAGCGTTCTTCCTTTATTAATATATAGATAAGATCTAAACTGAATTCTAAGTAGGATATGATAATTGGGAACTATTACTTATTCTTAATATAAATATCGACTAAATTTAATCAGTCGAGAGGTTGTTTATAAACAGATACTCGCTGGTGTTTATAACCTGAATATAATTTTTTTCAATCATGTACTTTACGTTTTAATACAATACCCATCATATTATTATTTTGTAAATATGTACTGAATGGATGCAAAGAAAAAACCGAAAAGAGAGTAATCAACCTTCTTATTAATAATCAAAATTAAACTTTGCCACTTAAAGGAAGTTTATTTGCGTTTGAAGTAAAAAAAATTATTTTAATATTGATAATCGTTCGATTAAAAACCGTGAAGTTCAAAAAGCTGCGAGAACTTCAAAATACACAGTTTAAAAATATCCCGGAATTTAAACAGTCGCGTCATAGAAAATGACTTATATTCTCATTTAATTTTATATTATATTCGGAATTAAAAACGCGACATTTAAAAATGAGGTATTTTTGTACCACACGATAAAATTTACACAGTAAATTAATCAAAACCATAAATCAATTTAATATGATATACATATTTATAAGCTTATCCCAGAAACTCGCCAAAATAAAGTGAAAAACATTGTACATTGCACCTATATAAAACTCTATAAAACCGCATTACTAGGTGAGAAAATGATCGGTGTACGTTATCAAATTTACAATTATAAATTTTTTTATTAGCTTCAGTATTTTAGATTTTAGTTTTGCCTAATTAAACTGCACTGGTATAACATTTAAGTATATTCTATATAACTAATTATTCGATGTGTTGTGTATAAAACATAAATCTACTATATAATGTGGATTAAAAATATTAATCTTTAGTTCTGCCTCATTGTCTAAAAATACTTGTCGTTCCTCTTCATAAGCATTTTTGTACTAGTATATATAGGTAATTTTTACCTAAATTTATTCACAAATTTAAGTTTCAATAAGGTTTCACTTAATTAACTAATCCAAAATTGTAAAACAATAAAATATCGATTAAACATAAGTCTGTAGTTGGAAAAAGTTTATAATAATTAAATTGAGAGTAATTGTTGCACCTAAATTACGTTTTTTATAGAAAGTTAGTTTGAAGATGTGCACTATAGACTTACTTTCCGCACTTGGATTTGTTTTGTAATTTTTTGATTTAATTACACTTTGAATACGGTTCCCCATCCGCATGTTGTGTTATTGTTTATGAATACATATACATATTAATGACTATTTTGGTTGAAAAAACTATTAATAATAATTATTATAGACGTGATTTAATTTTTAAGTCATGTGAGTTTGTTTTTATAATAATAATTAATTAATTTAAGTAAGAGTATTGGCTATAATGCGCTGAACGAACGTAATCACATGTGAACTCAAGCAATACTCTAATTTAATGTGCTATAATTTTGCAAAATTATATTTTTGTTTCCGTTGAATTATGCAATATGTACGGTTGAATTAGAAATTTAATTTTGGTGTATCCTAGTTAAAATATTTAAATTTTTTAATTTTATGTTTGACAATTACCAGCTCTCATTTCCTTATATTGTTATTATCAGCTGAACAATTGAATTACTACAGTTATGTATGCTGTTAGAAACGACCAAAAATGCAAGATCGAGTTAAGTATCTCTTCGCCGGTTAACTATCAGAACTTCAACAGCACATCTTTTGCCAATCAAAATGTAGCTCGCTTTTTGAAGATTTAGTTTTCATGTGCTTTGTTTTAATACACGATATCGTTCAGATTTATAAATTACTCGTGTCATCTAATTCCGTACTTTGACCAAATATCTATTACTTATCCCTCAAGGAAAAACAGCCATATACATAAAATGGATCTAATTAACACTATACAATTTCAACTTATACGCAATTTTATTTTATGACATATTCCAACGTTTCAGTTGGGCATTTGTCTACACGTGGATATATGTATGAATGTATAGTGTAATAATGCCATACTTATATGCATTAAATTAGCTTAATTGTAGCTGAAATTCTAAGTTATTTTGCATAAATTTGTAGTATTCGCTATACTGTGTCTTTTCTGATTTAATACTTACAATCGAAACTGCGTAGAGATCGTTTCCCAATTTTCGATGACTCGGCCACAATTTTGACGCAAACGGCTGCAATCTATCGTTATATATTGGCTCTGAGCTCCTCTAACGACACTGGCTTGTTTGCATATGTCGTTTGCTAGTGTAGCATGTCGCATCGTCTTGTTGAAACCACATATAATTTGTGTCTAGTTCATGCAATTGACCAAAGATATAACGTTGGACGTGACGGTCATTTTCATCAACCAAAAAACGGACCAATGATACAACCAGCATGAAAACCATACCATACAGTTATTTTTGTGCTTGAAGTGGTGTTTCTTGAAACATATGAGAGTTTTCACCTGACCAACGGTCATCTTCTTCCAGACCCTAATCCGAGAACGTATATGTCCCTTCATATGGTCGAATTACTTAAGTTCTTATGTTTAGTGTATCTTATACGAATGCAAGCCAAAGCCCTTTCACAAAATTCGCCAAAGTGTGGTCTGAACGATATGCAATTTTTGGAAACAGTGTGGAACGTCAGCATTATACTCGTCATTTCGACCAACCCGTTGTTTCACTGGCACAGGAACATCCAGCTGCTAATATTTAGACTCAATTTCTTTCACTAGACTATGAATTACTTGTCTCTACTAGGACGGCAATTACGACCAAACATTGTAATTAACACGCTGTGAAGTTGCAGTCACCGAATCGTAATTTTTAAGTAAATTTTAAATATTTGTAAATGTTGTTCGTTCGCGTACTGAAAAAGTTGTCTTACTGACTATTTGGTTATTTGTTTGTGGGTGCTTTCACAGTTAAAGTTCAAAGTTGTCAAGTCCCAAATGGAAACCCAAATTTGTACAATGCACATAATTTAAAGGAAGAGTATTATCGAAGTAATTGATATTTCATCAATTCTAATTTTTTCGAAAGTCATTTCATTAACTATTTTTGACAAACACTGCAATTCGTCGTACACTGCATCCTCTTCGATAATTTAAATTGAAAATCGGTTATTTGAAATAGTTTATATCAAAATTACATTCTATATATGTTTTATGATCACCCACACACTGTGGGTGATATTTAAGCTTCTTATGTAAGTTCAGAATTGTTCGTATTTAAATTTCACAATTGAAGTATAACAACTGAAGGGACAAATTTATCATTATTAAAATGCGATGCACAGTAATAAACTTGATTAAAATAGTTTCTTATTATACACAGCGAACTCAAATAGAGAAAGTTATATTTACAAACATGACTAATATGAATATTTAGAAAAGTATCACAAATGTATGTTTTTCAATAGCAACATACTTATGTACATACCATACATGTATATATATATATATATATATATATATATATATATATATATATATATATATATATATATATATATATATATATATATATATATATATATATATATATATATATATATATGTATGTATGTACAATTCGTTAACGTCTTATGTGTGTAGCTTGTATATATAAAATATATTTTATATTCATATAATAACAATAAAATTACGAGACCATTTCCTATTTATAGTGGTCAAGTAAATATGTACATGTTATAATGGTAAATGACATTAGTGAAAATTGTTGAACTCTTTTATTTTATTTAACAATAAATATATTTATCGATGTACTGAACATGAACCTAATGGGATTTCTTCTCAGAATTAATTTGTATGGTGATTTGAAGATGGTCATATAATTAATATGTGTTTAATGTTTTGTTGTGATATTTTCAATTTATACACTAGGCGTACATTACGAGAATATATACATGATCACCTTGACATTGTAATCTAAAGTCAAATATTTCCATATATACACAAGTTTTTTATTTGTTTTCTGTTCAAAATATATTTATATACTTTTATTGATGAATATGCTGAACTAGCAAGGTTGTTTATTGTATTATTATTATTTTTATAAACTAAACACAAGATGTGTAGAAAGACACTTTTTACAAAGATTAAAATATAAATAGTTAGAGATGTTTTAAGTTATGAATATATTCATGAATATAGTAAAAACCACTTTGAAATCTCTCAATATTCAAGGTATTTGTAAAGTGATTTTCCGATAAAAAAAACTACTGTTTTATTAAGTATTCTGTTTGTTTATCCCAACTAATCAATAATATTTTTATTTATTACATACCGGTGATGTGTTTCACTCGCGAACACAATAGTTTAAATTGAAAAAAATCATATTGTTTGAATGTATTAAATCGGTACCATACAGTATCACATCAATTACATAAAGTAATCGCAGAATGTAAAATGTCAAACGGAAAAATATTGTGCCTTTCACAACTAACAATTCTCATGATATTTGATTTTTTTTTAACTGATTATGTAATTTATAACTTGAAAATATTTTATTTATGATTTGTTATCAGACTTACTCTTAAGATATTGCAAAATATTGTATAAGTATATATTGTTAAATTTAGTATGGTTGATGACACAAAGGCAACTACAGAGCAGCACAGTACTAGTGTAAATTTGAAATATTCCAATATTTCTTTCTATGTTCGTACAACTAACTAAAATTAGGTATAAATAATAATGTGCACATTTATAAATAATAATGTGTATGCGGCTTTAGGTCCGATTTAGCTAGAACAACTAGATATTGCACTGTTTCATACTAGAATATTACTCGCGTAGTACTGACATAAAACAAAGATTGATCAATAAATAAGCACTCCAATATTAGGTTAATTATAGTTGTATTCTTTAACGATCATAATCAAATGATAAAAACTCTTCTTTGGATCCCATATATATCAAGATTCGAGCTCTGTACTTTCCCACTCCACAAGAAGTTTTACTTTATGTGCATATCTAACAAATTATGTTTATTTATGACATCAGTCTAAGCACGTAAGCGTAGCAATCTATATATTCGGTTTTTTTAATGTCATTGGTTAGTTTTTTTTATTAATATGCACAATATAACATGAAGTAGATAGAAAAACATGTAGAAATAGCTAATTTCCGTGTTGCGATATACACATTTGTTCTCGAATTTGAGTTTGATTGTTAAAAATACAAATAAATGCCTTGATTTTATTGATTGTGCGCAAACTTTAATTAGGGTATATAGTTGGTTTTCTGATTTGGCTAAAGTTTGAATTTCATGGAGATGTATGTGTTCGTTTACTTTCGAAAAAAGTTTGGCATCAATGTCGTAATTGCAAATTTGAGGTTTCATATAAAGGTATCCAATAAAAGCTCCGGAATTTTTTTTTAAATCAATTTAATAATCAAAAATTGTATTTATGACGTAAGTTTGGTTTATAACATTTATTATTTGAAAATATTTTCTTTATTTTACATATTTTCCGCGATTAGCTCTTAGATGATCATGATCAGGGTCCTATTTTCCAGCATTTTTCGAGCATTTCGGCCAATATTCCGTTAATTACGCGCGTTATGTTCGCTTCTAATGCAGGAATCGATTGTGGTTTATCGATATAAATAAGTGATTTCAGACATCTCCATAACAAATAATCTAACGACGTCAGATCCCAAGTTCTTGGAGGCCAATTCACGGATATGATGTTCTCATTAAAATTTTGTATCCGCATTTATAAATAAAATTAGTCCGATGATACCACCTGCCAATAAACCATAACACAGATTGCACTTTTCAGAATTGATTCAGCCAAAATGAGCGTCTTCATCGCTTTACACAATTTTTCAATAAAAAACGTATCATTTGGAGCTGTTTCAACGCTCAAAAACCAAATCGATGATACAAAGGAAGATCAACCGGTTTTAATTCTTAAACCAGCTGTTTTTTTTGTCTGCCTTTAAACCAAAACCTCTGTGCAAAATACGCCACAATGTACTATATGAATTCTCAGGGTTTGAGAACGGCGACGAATTGATTGATTGCGATGTTTACGTACACCTTCAGTTACAGCAGCAATATTCACATGACATCGATTTGTATACACACTCTAGTCGAGTGATAAATATCCAATAATTAAAAAGTGGTTTGAAATTTATTGATTGTTTCGCGAATAGTGCGTTCAGTTGGACGATTATGAACACCATACATGTGGTCGAAGAGCAAGAACACAATTTTTCACTGAACACTGATTTTTGAAATAAATTTCAACAAACCAAATGGCGCGTGGTTAAAGCTACGACAATTGGAGCGGGAGTACTATAGGCTTAGCATGGAGCGATGCGATGTTCAGATGGTTCTACGTAAATCGGTCCTATAACCGTAAGTTCTCGATTTGGCTATGTATGGCGTAAAGTAGGACGTAAATAACTTTTCAAGATAAACAATATTTCCGGTGTATAGTAGTGAATCTATGTTTTATAAATAATTATAAACCGTCCCAGGAAATCGTTATGGTTTTCAATCCCACATATCCGGTTAAAATTGTATACGCCAATCTAGTTGACTAGATAATTAGCATATAATGCACTGTTATCCATCAATATTAAATAACATAATTTTTTATCATTTTGGGTATTGTAAGTTCAATATTTTAAGACCAACTTTTAATTCAATTGTTCATTATAATTTATTAATTTATAATAGTACTCCTTGAACTAGTCCACTAACATATTTACCATCTCATAAATATTCCGAGCCCTTAAACCTTTTGCTTTAAACAACAATTTAACCATGGCACATTTATAAATGGTTTTCCAATAAGAGGTTTTATTTTTATGTTTAAAAATCGACAATTTTTTAAAAGAAATCAATGAATGTTTATTTGATTGCAAAACGGAAGGTATGCCATTAACATTTAAAAACATATCAGCCAAATGGAAGTTTACACTTGCAGCACCATGTTCTTTTCATGAAATTTCCCATGAACTTCCCACATTGTATGCGGCTGTATGTCCTTCACGAATTCCATATTTAAGGCCTTGAATTTATTGTGGAGCATTGGAATAAACCTTATCTTTCACGTGGTCCCAAAGAAAAAAATTCTAAAGGTGTTAAATCAAGATCTCGTTGACCAAGTATGATCACCTCTTCGAAAAATAACACGGTCAGGAAATTTGTCTTGCAAAGCTGCGATTGTTTAGTTACTTGTGTAGCCCCGTCTTTCTGAAAATAAATGTCATTCACATCAATATTTTCCAATTCCGGCCATAAAAAATCATTAATCATAGCTCTGTAGCAGAATCCATTCACTGTAACAGTTTGACCAGTCTCATTTACGAAAAAATAAGATCAAATCACATCGCCAACCCAAAGTGACACCAAACAATCCCTCGTTGAGGATGGAGAAGGCTTTTCAACAACCATTCTTGGATTTTCTGAGCCCCAATGCTTTAATTCTGCTTGTTAACTAAACTTTAAAAGCGTTAAGACCAAAGTCTGTATGCAAAATACGGTGTAATGCCGTTTGTGGAATATGTAATTCCGAAGATCGACGAGAAATCGACAAATTTGGGGTTTCTACAACACTACAGCAGCAATATTCTCAGTTGTTCTTGAGCGACTCATCCTGTTTCGATTCTCCACATCATTAACTTGTCCCAACTGCTCAAATGTTTCACGAGTTTCAAAAAAGTGCTTCACGGCGGCCAACAATTTTCACCTTTTTTGTTGTGAATTTTAACAATTTCAATGCGTTGTTGAAGAGTGTATCGTATCATTTTAGTAAGCGTGACAGCTAATGATAAATGGCGGGAGTTAAACATTCGACTCCACAGAGTGGCATTGATTGACAGCTAGGGCGCTGAATCAACCAGCCGAAGACGGTTGTCTTGAAATGTATGGCATCTTTTGTATGTTGTCTGTAATATTCGTTTCGCTAGGCCGGTTTCGATCTGATGACGTCATTGACTTGTTGTGTGATCGAAAAGATCAAATCCATCTCATCAGGCATATGCGACCGGACTTGATGTACATATGTTGCATTTCGTTTCTATATATACTGTGTGGCTATGTTGCAACAGTTCTAGCGAATTTACAGAATTTGACTCGAAATCTTTTTTCGATTATTTTGTTTATACTTCACTATTGTGGCGTGACTATTCGTCGTATTTGTGAACGCCACAGTTTCTACATGCTATTTAAAATGAAACCTCTTATTGAAAAATCCTTTACAAATGTATTTATAAAGAAACCAATGTTTCTTCACGTTAATTCAATAATTCTCTTTGTGGATAGGCTTTCCACTAAATATTTTGAAACTACCCGGTTTTATTGTTTTTTTTTATTTCGTTTATAAAAATAATTATGTACATTAAACTAGAATTAAATAAGGTTAGTTAAACTAGACAAATCGCGAGCGCTATAATATTAAATTTAGTGAGTTCAAGTCACACTTAGGCGCATTTCGGGGTGATACATGTCAAGGTGTGTATAACCATATTATATAGGGTTATAAATTATTAATCCATCTAATGCTGTTAATTATTGCTTATTAGTCGTTATATTCGTACTACGGATAATAAATTAGGTGTAACAAGACGATTTGTATTCTGCAGGTCAACGCAATAAGATTATCTTATCTATTGCTAACAAATGCCAACCAACTTTGGGGGTATTACACATATCACACTGATATAAACAGCCAACCTGTTTTAATGTATTATGCATTAAATGGTATTTTGTTTTTTGTTGATAATTACAAAGTAAAATATACATTTAATTTGTATACAATTTTTTATAATTATTGAAACACATCATAGTACATGCGACTGTGACATCTAAAAATAATATTATTGACTATCGCAACAAACCAAAATATTAATGATCCAAAAAAAAGAGATTTTACAATTGAAAAATATCGGCGTTAAAATATGTGTTTGTCTTGTTTTAATTATTTTCGTTATTTAGTGGCTAAATTAAAGCGGAATAATTTACGTTCAAGATTCGACTTGCTATATACACAAAAAAATATTATAAATTTGGCAATGAAACAAGAATTTGTTGTTATTCGTTTCTACTGCATTCAAAATATTAGATAAAATGCATATTTTAACCAAATTTGGCATAACACTGAAATACATAAAATATGAAAATTAATTTTATTGATTTGAAGTCACCTCATTCGTAAGTTGAATACGATCAATTTGGTCGAGGTCGAAATTATATTTAGATCACAAAATTTGGAATTATTCTATTTTATAAGACAAAATATCTACGTAATAATGTATAAATTTGGCAATCGTCCAATGAAGTTTAATAAATCACAAGATTCAGTTGCAATTCGAATCTAAATTGTTGTAAAATTTCACTGCATATTACTACTGTTTCCATTCGTTAAATTAGCACAAAAATATTTTGATTTAGTTAAGACATTGATTATGGTTCACGAAGTCATTGAGAACTAGCAAAGTCCCAGTAATTCAATAAAATTTCATATTTAAAAAGTAATTTAAAAATAACGATTTCATTGTATGTAATATATATAGGGTGTCCCTAAAGTTGCTGATACGAATGCTAAGGTGGAATTCCTTAATGAAAACGATGATGACTTTAATTCTACCACTTTGTATTGTGAGACCTATCTATTTATAAACGTGTAAAGAGCCTCATATTAACGCAGCATCTAGTGTTAAAGAATCAAATATTTTAGAAAATAGCTAATTAAATTTTCTTTTTAAAGAAGGTATAATATGTAATTATATTCAGAGGGCTTACTTTGTCGAACTGTCTTTTCGATCTTATTCGAATGATATGGCGAAATGAAGTTATGACCGAAGAATGGACAGTGGCCGCATTATTTCAATTATTTAAAAAGGATGATCGTTTGAAATGCAAGATTATCGCGGTATAGCTTTTCTTTGCACAAGTTACTGTCGTTCATTATTTTGGGAAGAATTACTTCTCTGGGGAGGAAATTGTTGGTTACTACCAAGGAAGATTCCATCCAAATCGGTCAGTCATTGATCAAGTTTTTTTCGCTTCGGATGATTCTTTCCAAGTTAAAGCAAGTCTATGATTCGATCAATAGACAGAGGCTATTGTATTCGCTTGAATATTCAGGAACACCAAAAAAAATCCCACATCTGTGTAAAATGACAGTAACGCAGTCACAATGCTGTGTAGTTGAAAACAGGCTATCGAGAACTTTTGCAATTACTTCTGGTGTTCAACAAGCAGATGCGTTATCCCCTATACTTTTTAATCTCTTGCTGTAATACATCATTCGTAAAGGTACGAATTATACACTTCAATAAAATATTTTATTCCGACAATCTAATCAACTTTTTGCATTTGCAGATGATATCTGTGTGATTGGATTAAATGGCAACGGAGTGAAAGAGATACTTGATTCAATAGTGTTCAGCTTTCGTTAGTCTTAAAATTAACAAGCCCGAAATCAAATATTCAATCTCTAGTTTTAAAGACCAAGGCGCAATTGAAATAAATAGCAGTGGCAACCACTCGTTTGAAAGAGTGATGAGATTCAAGTACCTTGGATTTCTCGTTACTTACGATAATAGTGTGGGAAAAGATATCAAGGTTCGTTTTGCCACTGGGAATCAGGTTTCATATCCTCTACTTCTGAAATCAAAATATCTTGCAACTGTAGATAAGCTGAAATTGTACAGTGTTGATCAGACCCTTTGTCATGTATGGATACATATGGGTTCTAACATTGTCACTTGGGTTCTAACATCCAAAAGAAGAAGAATTATGCGTGTGTTATATGGGTGCCATTCACCAAAACCAATAAATTTTACTCAAAATTTATTGGTTTTGGTGAATGGATGTAAAAAATAAGAAATACAACCCCTAACTTTCTACTTATGTATATCTAACCACAACATTAAAATAATTGTATTTTTGCATAAATGCAATATATTTTGTTACCACAGACATTTTACGCAGCAAACACTAAAAATGTTTGAAAGATCATCAATTTAATTGCAACTATTGAATCTTAAAACCTATAACTAACCCAAAAACTAATAAAATATAGGGTTTAATACCCTATCAGGACTGATTGATGCAGAAAGCATTTTTCATCATTCCATTACGATTGTATATGAAAAATCTACGACGCTGCTGTCAAAAATCAATTTTGAATTTATTTTACGCGGCAAAGTACTAATTATGGTAGTACATAATCGGTCTATATCATAGGACCAAAAAAGAAAAGTATAATTTAGACAGACCTTATGAATTCAAGTATTACTGGCACGATTTATGATCGGAAAAGAAAGTATCAATGAGCCTATATTTTAGAGGCGGGTCTTAAATGATTTCAGCCGCATTTTCCTATTTTGAGAAAAAACCACTATATGTATAATTTTGATTTTGATATTGAACTTTCTAGTCGAATAATGCGTTTTCCTGTTTAAACTCTTATATAGAGAATTTATGGGCCAATGTGACACGAAAGTTCTCTGACAATGAAAAGTAGTACAACAATTTTTTTTTAAGTTGCAGACATTCGTTGTATAGGCATGGAACAAAATGCCGAAATGGAATTGTAAGGATTAGACAATTTCATACCGAGTTTTCAATTAAACGATTGATCACAATAACTACTGTTACCAACTAATAGTCTATTAGGGTAATATTAAAATACACGTATATATGTAAAGAGAAACAGTTAAAAATCATTTCATCTACTATCTTGGTAAGGATAATCTTCAGATTTGAATTTTTTGACACAAGTTTTGACGAAATTATTTTAAAGGGAGAATTTTACTTCATTTAATTGAGATGTGGGTTGATTCAAAATGAAGTTATTAGGGTGATTGTCATTCAGTCAATTTATAATTTCTGGGAGTATGCTTAACCAGCTAAACGCGTTGATTGTTCAAACAGATTAAAATTATTTTTTAAATATTTATTTAAAAATACTTCTTTATTTAAAAAAAATTAAATATCATATGAATTGTTGTCTGAAGCCACAATTTATGTGTGATTCATATCATGTGACGATTTTCAATTTTGATTATCTCCGCAGACCAATAAAATATTACCATTCGTAAGTAAGCATCAATCACAAATTCATATGGGGTGCTTTGTAGTTCACAAAGACACAGTAGAGGCGACATTTGTGTCGGTTACGACCTCTAAACCTGTAAATCGAATTTTTAAAAATTGTTAAATAATGGCTTCTATTGACTTTACTACTGACTTGTTTTTATACATATTTATATATTATACATAGATAAACTGCCAACAACATTTGGAAATATTGTCCAAGTTCGTGGCCTCTGTCTTTACCAAGGTTATCAACTATTTTATAAAATATGAAATCGTATCTTTTCTATCTTCTGAAACTTTTTAAAAATTTAGGTACCAGATTAAAACTGCTAAAACGATTAATTGTGCAACAAGTGTATTTGGTTACAATTTTATTATTTTCGACGTTTCGTTGAAATTGTATCGAGTGAATTCCCAATACGTTTCTCTATTGGTTATCGACTAATTAACTGTTTCTAACTGTTTAAACCAAACGCAAACACCGTTCACCAAAATCAAAACACTTTATAAGATGTATTAATATGATGTATTTGATGCTTTTTGACGAATCCTAGTTTTAGGACTGTCTTTATTAAATATACGGTTCAAGCATTATTTTTATTTCACGTTTTAAAGAAAAAGGTAATAACGTATTTCCGCCTCGACTAGCAATAACTGGTTCATAATGTCGATACAGACTACTAATTAGATTTCCTATAAAATCTCGATTCGGTTCTTTCCAAATTTCGATAATTATTTCTTAGACATTGTTCAGAGATGCCATTGTTTATATACTCATTTACTCGTTTAGGTCTTGTGTTGTCATGCATTAGTAACAAGTTAAGTACGGGTATGTGCAAAATGAAACAACAAGTTCGGTTTCGTCAATACTCCTGTTGCACAAGATTGGTTCGATCATCTATAAGGACATATCAAGCAGAGCCTATACATTCAATATCATTATTTGGTGAATAGTACATTATGCAAACGCTTGGCTTGAATGTTCGGAACTTGACTAAGCTACATTTTTAAAAGAGAATATTTGTCATCTAACTAGAAAATCAGTGATAAACATAATTATGATCCCCTGATGACGTGTTGAATAAAATGAAGCAACTGATTGGTATACATTGCATAGCTATGTACAGATGGTATTACATATACAGAATGTAGAGGTGTGAACAATTATTTTACAGCTTTTGTTCGCGTCTGATGCTAATAATAAGTATGAACGAGAGAAGACGTCTTCGAGTTAAAATTTTATCGGGTTGACATTTTTTGTGGTATTACAAAAACAGGAGTTCTATTAGCAGATAATGATTTTTCAATTTTTTCTAACCTTGAATTCGATAGTGACCTTACTATTTAACCATAATTATAATGATGTTCCGAAATTTTATGATAAACAAATTTTTAAGTAATAAATCTTATTGTTTATTAAAATTAAACTTTATTTACTATTTATTAAAATTAAGGTTTATTTCTTTTCTTTACAAATTATGCAATCTCCTAATATTTTGGTTTGTGCAATTCCTTTAATAGTTTAAGTATATAATATGATCAAGTAATATGACTGCACTGAAATGTCTAAATTTGTTAAAATCAACTGCTTTAAAAAATGTAATAATCAAATCAATCATACACACGCACACATTAATCGCACAACATACGAGTACTTCAACGTATTTTATGTTTCTAATTAAAATGAAAGATTTATACACCTTGAGCAAATGGTAATACAAGGAATACACAAGTCTTATTCTTATACATTTTTTTATAATTTAAGATGCATTCCTCTATTCTTTCATATTCGTTCATTTTTTTAGTTTATTTATATGAGCTCACAATTACAATACAACCAAGAAATTTTTATTTTTAATATTGTTTTGTTGTATACATATAATGTAATGTTTATTTTATATGTGATTCATGTACCCAACTTTATAGTTAAACTACTAACATTAAAACTGTTTTATTGAATTTGAATAATGTCGTATATTAATTTTTTTTTGTGCAAGTTTGTATAGATATTCACTTGATGCATTGCTTAAACTCCGATGTGTATAGATAATAAAACACAAGATGTTATTGATAAAATATCAACTTTGGAGTGCTATAATATGTATATATGAGTATGTATGTATATACCTTTGAAATTATAATGATCAAAACTTGATCATCACAAGCATTTCAATTCGTTCGTTTTTATTTACTTTTATCCTCTAGCGCAACAGAATACACATACATGCATACATATGTGTGTTTGTAGATACGTACTACCTTGCGATATCACGCGAAAACCTCAGTTTTTTTGTTTTCTTTTTGTTTAATTTTTATTTTAAAACTATATAATATACTTTACTTACTTGGACATGCATAACAACAAAAAGCCATTTTTGCATGAACTAAACCATATTTTTTATAGATTTATTTATTATTGAATAAAGTTACAAATACTCGTAATTAGTACTTTTCAATATTATTGCGTATGCAAATATACTTAATTTTTTTTGTTATATAGTATTGTAGTGTATACTATATTGTAGAATTAATGTTTAATTTACCGAAATGTGACACCTCGAAACTCATCATCATGATGAGAAATCATATAAAAACGAAACTAGTTAATTTAAATTCAAGTGACAATTTCCTTTTATTTATTTTATTATTTTTAGTTTGTGTTCTAGTTTACGTATGCATATATGTATGTACATATGTTATGTAAATACAGTATGTTTAATGATAAAATCATTGAAATTATTAGTAAAGTTACAGTTTTATTTTACGCATTAAATACAAAAATCTCTTTATTAGATTATATTCTTAATCGTTTTATTCTTGTAACAAAAGGGTCTTTCAAAAAGTCACGTTTAGATGTCAAAAGTAAATAATTTCTGCAAACAACCTGTGTTTTATGTTATCTTTGATATTTTTGAAGTAGGCAAATGTACAATTTTAACGATGCGCATACTTACACGCTAAAAGATTGCATTAATGTTATTAAAATTTCTTATGAAAATCATCGATCTTTAAAAATATATACGTATCGTAAAATACGTAATTTGTTTGTGTAAATAAACGTCCAAATGAGTCAAGAGAGAAAATGAGTGAAGAAACTGGTTCTGACGAGGATCGAAAAAGACCAAAAAGTTGACGCTCTACTAAGAACACTACTGCTGTGGGTGAAAGTGTCGCAGAAATCTTCAACGTCGATATCATGACGTTCTCTGGAATTAGGAAGTCATTTATCGAATTTTAACGATTTCATTTGCATCCTTAAAAAAACAGATCCATTATCAACGCAAAACTTTCCTTAGTTAGTTGTTTGAACGTCGTGTTTTATATGGGCTGGTGGCATCATTTAATGGGTTTTTGTTTGATATGAAAAGAAAAATGACTTTACAATCGGGAACGTTATCGTAACATGTTAATATTTTTTGTGGTCCAAATTGAATGTTTTTCGTACCAACGACCTTTGGTTTCAACAAGGTCGTGCCATACAAGTCGTGCAACAATCAATTTATTGTTACCAAAATTTGCTGATCGCATAATTTTAAGAAATTGTGAAGTTTGGCATTGCAGTAAACTCAATTTTTGTCAAGATATTTAGTAATAAGATACTCGTATACAGTTGAAACTCGAGTATTTCGGAGTTTACAAGTGATTTCTATAACATGTATATACGTGTGTACATTTATGTAATATTTATATACATATATAAAATTTATTAATCCGCAGTTTACAACAAAAAAATATTTTTGAAGAACTACCACAAAAGAACTAGTGGTTATAACGAATTTAAATTTTATTAGAAAATCGTTGGATCTGCGGTCTGCAGTATAGATTTTATGTTTGTCTAAGTTTGAAAAAGTTAAAATTTGGAAGCAGTTTTTGTCGATATCTTAATTAGTGCTTAGTGATACTTATTGATTATTATTGAGATTAACACTATTTCTCATATTTCATGTTTAAAAATATTGAAACACTACACGAAGACATTTTTAAAACTGCGTCGGTTACATCATTCCAAACACGAGAACGATAGTATACTATATGGTTTTATGGTTTATCTCAAATGTTTCGATGAAAGACGTCATTTAAATTTAAGTTTATTATTTATCTTATCATTTCCTTCTGACGTTGCGATAATCATACTCAAAACTTCAAATCATTTGATGGTAAATAATTCAATATTGTTTTATGTTTATAATATCCTAAATCCGTACACCATTTTTAGTTATTTTTAGCCAATCAAAAGGTAACTTTTTTGCTCCTTTCAATGCCCTACCATATGCACCTTTTCATCCAATTATTAAGAAGTGGCAGTTGTGAATTTTAGAAGCATTGTAGTAAAGACTGGCGAGTTATTCATTCCTTCGATTTCTTGATTCGTTCTACAGTCTATTAGCACTATAAACTATAGTTTTCCGAGTTACACGCAGTTCACTTGAATAGGAACGACCGTTTTTTTGAAATATTTTAAAATCGGTCCAATTTTTCCAAGATTGACTTTTACAGGATTAGTACTTGTTTAAAATTACATAATTTTTAAAGAAAAATAAATTTGTAGGCCAGAAGAATTTTATTTTATTTTGTTTTTTCTTAAAACGTGTGATTTTAATAGAAACGACCATATTATCAATAAATTTGAAGTGTTAGCAACTTAAACTTAATTTAAATTAATTTTTTTAAAAAAGGTTACCAATTTAACATAAAAAAATTTAAATATGGGTCGAGGAAAAAAAATTAGTAAGGAAGAAATAGCCCAAATTCAAGTACTACACAACGAAAATTATTCTCTACAAGCAATTGCAGATAAAATAGGAAGAAGTAAGACTGTTATCTTCCATTTAACAAAAAATCCAAGAGAATATGGCTCAAACAATAAAGGACGAACTGTTGAGGTCACATCTGCAGCCGACAAGCGGGCTATACTAAGGGCAGCATTCAATTGCGCACTATCTTGTGCAAAAATTAAAGCTAGAATTCGTGTGGAGGCCAGCCGAATAACAGTATGAAGAGTGATAAAAAAAGCAGATCACCTTATTCGAAGAAAGCTCCAAAAGAAACCACCTCTAAATCAGGAGAGGAAACAGAAAAGGTTAGATTTTTCAAGGCAGCATATGTCATGGGCTGAAAAATGAAAACGTGTCGTTTTTTCTGATGAGAAGAAATTTAACCGGTCCCGATGGGTTTAATTATTATTTTCACGACCTTGGAAAAGAGGAAAAGTTTTTAGCAAAACATCACAGCCAGGAAGGAGGCGTTATGATTTGGGGGGCTATATCATTTTATGGTCCGGGAGATTTGTCATTTCCAACCGGAAAAATGACCGCAGCAACTTACAAGGGCATCTTCGAAGAAGCATTTCCCCGCTTCAATGATACTTTTGGGCCATTGCCATGGATATATCAGCAAGAGAATGCCCCTATCCATACAGCTAACATAATCAAATCATGGATATCCCAACAAAATGTAGAGCTTTTGCCGTGACCTCCGTATCCTCCTGATCTCAATATCATGGAAAACGTGTGGGGTTGGCTGTCTCGGAAAGTTTACGAAGGTGGTCGACAATTCGACAATAAAGAAAGCCTTATTAATGCGATAAATGAAACTTGGAACTTGGAAATTTCTTTAGATTATTTAAAATCTTTGTATGACTCCATCTCAAGCAGGTTGTATGAAGTTATTTTTAATAAGGGAAGTAGTACACATTATTAAAACCATGTAAACGCAATTAATTTTTAAAAATAAATCGAATTCAATTAAATTTTTAGTCAATAAAATAACTTTTTATTAAGATTAGTTAATCGTTCTTATTCAAGTGAACATTCAAATTTACTATAATATTATTTTAGAAAAAACAAGAAAGCAAAATTAATCATGAAAAAATAAATTTGTTTTTCCTTTAATATTTACTGCTTAATCAAAACTATAATTCTGTAAAAAAAAATATTGAAAAAGTTGAATCGATTTCGAAATATTCCAAAAAAACCGTCGTTCCTATTCAAGTGAATTTCAGTGTATATTATTTCCAAAAATGCCCGTCTCACGTCAGCATGATAAATTTGTAAACTTTTAGGTTTAATTTTATAGTTTTATTAAATCACCTAAATCCTTAACGAATAGTGTTGCACTTTCATAATTAGCCAATTTCTCCCTCACTGTTCCTTACTTACCTTGTAAGCAACGGCGAGATATTTAAATGTTAAATATTTCGATTATGGGAGGACAATGATAGGCGGCAAACACCGAATTAAGAACGGCTTAAGAACAATTTTTTTTGGCATCGTAGTTAGTTTGTTAGTTTCTCTGATTATTGTGTTATAGAGATAACTGTTTTATTTAATGTTTTATATCAGTTTTTCTTAATTGAATAAACTTTGCGTGGTCGCATGTCCAAAAACCGAAATCAAAAGTTGTATTAAGATAGAACTAGATTACAGAGTTTTTTTGTAGTTCCAAAAAAAATATTCGAACTTCTATCGAATTTTCGAAGTAAAGTGGAAAAAATAAAAACCAGAGTAAGTGCCTAAACAAATAGTGTGTAGATAAAATCAAAGATAATAATAATAATTAAAGAAGGCGGAAATTATTCCAGAACTCAATACCACTAAGGCCCACGGTTCAACCCACATACATATACAGATGAAAAACACCCAATCGAGATTGATGTTTCGTCACCACCCTGGGAATCGAACACGAAGCCCTCGAATGACAGAGCAAGCACGCTACTTCACTGCCACAAGAGTGACAAAAAATCAAAGATAGTAGAGGTTAAACGGATCCCAGATAAACGTTTCAAGTGTAATTTTCAAGTGAATGGGAACCATTTAGAATTTGGGAATCTAAATTCCATATAGTTGTAAAAATTATTATTGATTATATTGACAAGTAATATATAAAAAATTATTAAAGCCTATTTACCATAAACTCTACCATTTGCTACTCGGTACTTTTTACTTTTTAGCAGTCGAATTTAGTTTCATTACATCATCAAATTGATCACAATTCAAATCAATCCATAACTTCATATTTAAAATGCACAATCAAATGTTCTTGAATCCATTGTAAAGTTTAGTTGACTTGAAACGTGTTATCTCAAAAACTTATATGTAAAAACGAAACTATAGAGAATTGTGTACAAATCATTTTCACAACCGCAAATTTATAGATTAACGCGCATATATAGTATAAGTTACATAAAAAATAAATGGTTAACTCCCTCTGATTTAAGATTTGTTCTCAAAATAATATTATATTGTTTGTAGTATTATGTTTCATGAGAATGTGTATGGTCAATCGTGTACCAGTCTGTGACATCACTAATTTTTGTGTGATTTGATAGTTTTTATTGTTGTTGTTTTATAAATGTGTTACAAACGAAATGAATTGTAATTCATTTTTATTAATCCGTTTCATTTACTTTTATTATTTTATGTATAAAACATACAACTGACAATAAAGTATATAAACTATTGTTCAACATACAGTGAGATACTCCAATCTTAAAATATAGGTCTCTATATAAATTGATTAGGTAATTCTAATTTTCTAAGCTTAACAATATAATAAATCTGATAATTTAAGTTAAGATCGTGTAAATATATATATATGTATATATATATATATATATATATATATATATATATATATATATATATATATATATATATATATATATATATATATATATATATATATATATATGTGTAAATATATTTATATATATAAACTATAGTAATTACCTATTCAGCTTTTTTAGTTAATAAGATAAACTATAAATAAAATGTGATCATTCCATTGTCATACTATTCTTTATCCACATAATTTGAGTTTATTATTTTCGTTCACAAACTATTTAAAATATATTTGCTGACGAAATTATAATTTTTTGTTTGACACCAAATCGTTAACCACAAAATTTTAGTTTACCTCTCTAGTATTTAAACGTTCAAACTGGCGAGTATTATGAAACTATTCGACTTCATAGTTTTACTCTCCAAGGGCAAAATTTCGATTTTAAAAAAAGTACGTACTGCAAGTACCTCATCATGTTTTTTACTCCTTAATTAAACTATTTTCAATTTAATAACTAATAAAAACATGGTTTTGTGAATAATTAGTTTGTATAGTTCTAACTGGCTCATGAATATAAGTTTTGTTTTTAATTGACATTACTTATAATCATAGAATAGATAATTTAATCGTGTCTTTTTTATTATTATTAATATTAAATTTACGACTTAGTCTTGTACCCATTCAGTAATATTCATTGCATAATAAAGTATTTTATTAGCCGTTGTAATTACATCATTATCCCCAGTTTCGTGTAAACCATCCCATCTTCAGATTTTTCGCCACAGTAAGTCTACTGGCCTCCTGGTCGCGTATGGTTCTTTGCAGTTTTCTTGTTAGAGCGGTAGTTAGTATACAGTGTATATGTCCAGATTTTGATGCTGGTGCATACGTTGTAGGTGTTTTGTTGCGTGATTCTTAATTTCATCCGCGACAAGCTCGATTTTTAGATCTCGATGGAGGTTGTAATTTCGAATGTACACAGGTGCATTAACAATACATTGCAGTATTATATGTTGAACTGTTTGTATCATTTTGATATATGTCCTCTTGGCACAACCCCAAAATTGGCTACTATATATCCATACAGGTTTCAGAATTTGTTTGTATAACAGCAATTTGTTATGGAACGCTAGTTCAAATTGTCTCCTTAAGAGCCAATGCATTTTTCTTAAATTTTATGTTTAGTTTATATTAAGAAATACATAAAACAGAAGAGATAAACTAAACATCTAAATTAAGCATCTAAAGTAATGCGAGGTATTTAGCAGTGTTTGCATGCGGTACTTCTATCGAGTTTATCATGATTGGTATATGATTAACTTTTAGATTTGTGAAGTTTACTTTGATTGATTTTGCTTTATTTAATTTAATTTGCCATTTCTTTGTCCAATTACATATCAGGTTAGTAGCCAGATAATATCAGGTAATCGAGTAAATAATTTGTAATTCTTTTGTATAAATTATCCATATTGACATGAAATGGAAGGATTATTTTGACTTAACCAAAACAAAGGTATCATAACCTCAAATTTGTCCACCAAAACATCAACAAAACGAGATTGTGTGGCTTAAGTTCTTTCACTGTCGAAAAAACCAGATTTTTATATAAATTTATAAATATAATAAATATTATTAATATTATAAAACAGGAGTAATATAATTTTTTTTTTGAAAACCACATTTTTCAAATTGACTAAAACAAAAGAAAATAAATATAATGTTAGATGAGTAGGTTTATTATTATTGGGTATATTTTTATTACAACAAGTGTGCCGTGCCATTAAAAAAGAGTAGTGCGATTCTGTAGTTGACTAATTTATACTAATCACCAAAGTTGAATCACCAAAATACGAACTGTGCTGAGTGTCAGACGGAGTGGCTTGCTGTTTCGCATGATCTTACGCAAATTTCGAGCGGATCTACCACAGCGGAAATTATTTTCTATTATATTAAATATTATCATAAAATTAAATATTATCTTAAAATTAAAATCATTAAAATATACAATTTTGTCATAAAAATATATTTTATTATTACGAAACACTTTAGGTGTTACACCTCAAAATAAAGAAATTTTATCAAATGCATATGCATAGATATCATTACTTACCTACAAAATCTTCAAAAGGTTAAATTAAATCGAGCTTTCAAATCCAGCTTTTAAATTCAGCTTTCAATAATCTGTGGATATTAAAATAAAAATTAAGTGAATAGCTAAGCAACAAGAAGTTTACGGTGTATTGTCTGGCCTAGTAAAGGGTGTCAGAGTTATTTAAAATTCTGACCACATACGGCGAAGAGAGTTGAATAGATTATAGAACAAGAATAAGAAACAAGTCTTAGGTTTATGGCAAAGAAGCCCTCACCATCCACGTCTTGAAGGTGGAAATTGGCGCTGTATCAACAAAATTCAGCTATATTTATGTAAAACGAAAAATAGACGGTTTGAAAAAAGAGTGCATATGTGCCAGCAAGGCCATGGGCCCATTTATCAGGTATGGTATTCCATACACAACGCTATACTATATACTTTATGAATCAATAAATAAAACTGAGAAATTTTAATTTAAAACCTATATTTTGTATGAAAAATTCTTCTTGCTTAAATTTTCAATCATTGCTGTGATTAATGTTCGTTATCTAAACAAACTAATTTGACGACATTTACAAAATCTGGAAATACATTAAACTAAAAAATCGTAGATTCGAAAACGATAGACAACCATATAAAATAAACGTTTTAAATAGTTTTTTATGGGATGGATTTTAGATAATTAGTTTATCTTTAGCAATATAAATCATTTGGATATCCTTTAAAATACGTTATTTTATTATTATTGTCTTGAAATTTTTTCGTTAATTGAATGCATAAAAGTTTATTTATTTATGTAATTTCTTACAAGTATAATTTTAAGACGTTGTTAAAAAGTTAATTAAACAATAATGTTTTTCAACCAATTTTACGATTTCTTCTCTAATATAATGGAGCATCGTTGTGTAGGTATAAATTATATAATTTATTATATATATATATATATATATATATATATATATATATATATATATATATATATATATATATATATATATATATATATATATATATATATATATATATATATATATATATATATATATATATATAAATTTCACTTTTTTATTTATTAATTAAAAAAAGAAACATTTGAAATGCTAATATACATAAACTGTTACAACATTTACTTTCATTGATGGTTTCAAGTTTCTGCAATTTGAACTCACTCACACTGATTAAAATATAACAATCATTAAATTGTATTTGTAATATCGGATACTGGCCGAATTTTGGTAATTACAAAATGGATCTAGTTTTCGTTTGTTCTAAATAATCAATATTCTTATAAATTGAAATATTTATTTGACTTTTAATATGGTTCGTTTTGTTCATTCATCACCAATCGTAAAGACGAAATTATACAACATGGTTATCTATATTCGATGATTTCACAACAAACTTTCATTTTTACATTTTATAACTATGAATTCGTCTTTTTTAAATTTTCTTTTGGAATAACTGACTTATTGATAATATTTTTTTAGAAGTTACATGAATACACATGGTATATAACGTGCGTTTTACGTTCCAGGTCGATGTGTTTTTAACAAAAATTTTATAATTTATATTTTATTTATTATATGGTCTTTAATATTATGTATGGAATATGATGTTTGTTTGTCGGTACCGCATCTGGCGCTGTTCGTACAATTTACCATAACATTGTTTCATAAAATTTGATCTTAAACGAGCTGTATGTGATGTGGGACCTAACTGAACCAATTTAGGCTCCAACAAGTCCCGAAAGCGACCACTAGTAAATATTACAGCATTACATCTAACATCTTCTACGAAATATTGTCTAATGATACGTCCGGCCAAAATTAGTGTAGTGGTTTTTAGTGATTAACTGTAGAGTTTTCAGTGGCCCCAGTGAGGGTACTCGAACATTCAGCAACGCTGCATCCATCTTTTGGAGTACGTTGGTTAAATTATCGGTCAGGTTTGATTAAATCTCGGAAATTTTTTAAAAGTATTCAATAATTAATTATTGAATAATTTTGAAAATTTCCATTTACAACGATTTGTTGAAATTGTTAAATAATTAAAATTATTTAATAATTTCAACACATCGTTGCGACTTTTGGTGTTTTAAATGGCGATTATGTACAAATAAAAGTTAGTCGGTTCACCAAAATTACAATACTTGGTTGAAGACGACTAAATATGGTTCAATATTGGGTTGATATTGATCCGTATTCGAAAAATATTCATATAAATCAACTGTTGTAAATATTTCAAAGGTGAACAATTAATAATAAGAATCAATTTGAATACATATTGCTAATACAATATTCAAAATCATAAAATTCCTATAACAGTTTCACGTGGATGTCACAAAAGAGATATGCGATGCAATTCAACCTATTATTCGCATTATGTTATCTTATTTGTGAGTTCAACTTGGTTTTACTCTTAAAACTGTTTTTCAGGCCAGTCAATTGAAGTAGACTAAAGTAATGAATTAGATTAGTTTATTAAATCTATTTCATTAATTTAGTCTAATTCTGTTGACTGCCCTGAAGAAAACAGTTTTAATTTAATCATATCATTGAAAACATCCCGATAGGGAGCAGATTCTTCATTATCTGATTACGATCGGTGGGGATGAATGAACACATCTATGATGGAGTGTTCGCGATTCGTGAAAGTGGTACGGGTGCTTTGAGCCGCCCCAAACAAGATTGATAAAAGATAAAAATAAACAAACAAACTATGAGCACTCATCCATTTAGAAATTTAGTAAAACTCGAACCAGTTTTTTGGGGGCGGTTTTATTTATTGTAGCAATGAACTATTATTCTTGTATTTGGTCGAGTAAAATAAATAAATATATGTATATTAAAATAAAATTGTTTAGGAAATAATGTTGATAATAATTAATATTAAATAATGGTATTATGATGCATAAAAAATAATAACTTTAGATAGAATTTCATATACAACATTTGTATCTTTTTTGTCTACCCACTATAAAAAATATTTTTTATTATGTTAATATTCAAAGTTCATCGAAATTGTTTAATATCATAAAATTTTTATCAATAGAAATATGTAACAATAATTGTTGTACTAAATATGAATATAAAGGATCAATTTATATGCCCCGCACTTCCAATATGGTTGTGAAAGATTATTCTAATCTATATGTGATGAACCTTGTAAATCGACGCAAATTCTTTAGATTGTGCTCTGAACATTGGACTGACACTGCTGCCCATAGTATAAATAACGTGTGAACAATACTACTACCTCATTGAAATAATACCATATAAACCTTGCTTCACGATTTCGTAGAATTATAATCACTGTGCGCTTTCAATGGTGTTCTCAAGCAAAAACTTAAGAGAACAGAATATGTCATAACTTCAAACCGGCTTCGTGTCATGCCGTGTCTGTCAACATACGTATTGAAGTGCATAATTATCATAATCAATCATATTTAATGTTTTAATCGTGCTACTTTAGATATGTCACATAATTTGATTTGCTTTATATTATTTCGCCAGACATAAAGCTAAGTAACTCACCTGCGTTACTAAAGTTTTATAAAATTGTTTAATATAAAAGTTGCAAACGTACAAAATCATTTGATACATAATGATTATACTAATTGTCAATTGAAGCGGAGATCTCTTAAACATTGGCTACAAATATTAGAAAAGTATCAATTCGTAGAATTTAACAACGAAGCAAATAATCTAATTATTAAAGTTCATTGATGTATTTCATATAACATTTATAAATCTTAAGAAGATAATGAACAAGGGAATGTCTTAAGTTAACTTATGTTTATTTATAACAAATAATCGAAAAGTAGGGTTGACTCGTGAATTCTGCACTCTATCAGTGGATCGTATATGTGTTCATTCAAATCGTTATCGAATGATGAAAAATTACTTTTACATCCACTCTCTATCGGAATTCGATCCCGGTATATTCCGCTTCAACTGCCGCACCTTATAGATTGTTTATCTAGGTTAAAATATTGATGAGAAAGATATATTATTCATAATTCAATCTAACTTTGGGCTTTATTATTTGGGGATCGTAAGCTCGATTTCTACCTATTACCAAATACACCTTATCTGATTTGTGTGCCATTAAACCGAGGGATTTTTTAAATTATCAATCAACCTTACAAAAAGTATAAAAAATATGAAATCACAGTTAAGCTTTTTAAAAAAAGAATTTTACTAAATGCAATTTTAACGACTCAAGTGACTATTAATTAAATAATTTTAGCACAAAAAGTTATCTCCGATTATACCAGAGTACACTTTAGGAAGATTTCGAATAAAAAGTTAGAATGGCTCTTATAAAAAAAATATTGGTACCAGAATAGGTTCACTGTATTAAAAGCTTTTCCGTTTATTTATATAGCCATGTTTAGTGTCAATCGGAAGTTCAGTCTTAGGTATTACCATTGCTAAGCCAATAAAATTACTCTTCGATTAGTGTGAGGTCTTTTATAAATGCTTTCATTACTATCAGTTTATTAGATTGTGTGTGTTTATTCCTCCGTGCAGAGCTGTTACCCAAAAATGTTGCGATGTGCTAGCAAATTGATATAAAACTAACTAAGGCAATTAAAGGTTTCCGATCAAACTCAAACTTGGAAAATACGAATTCCAAACTTAATAATATTATTCCACTAAACATATGATAACTGTTGAAAATAAGGATAATTCTCTTCTATTCCATATTGTTCAACCGGTAAATCCTTATCAATCATAGCATAGGTGAATTCAATTTCTATCTTCACTAGTATTAATCATAAAGACAGATCTGTAACTATATTATTCTATAGCTTTTGTAATCGTGTGGGAGAATTCACCAAAATTTAAATGATTAATTCATTTTAAATACGTTAAACCTACTTTACACCGATTAATTACGGCATAAAGCTTTAGTTTGAACACAACAACAATTAACTTAGATTTTAGTTTCATGACATTTGAATTTTTTTTTCAAATATCTTATGTTTGTAGTTAAACAATAGAAAAATAAATTGTTCACGATTAGAAACACGAACACACGATAGCTAAAAAAGCTATGGTAGGGAAGAAAAAACTTTGACATAGTTGTTAGAGTTAAATTGAAATGAAAAATAAAAACGTGATAAATTAACTATTTGTTGTGAAAATATTCGAGAGATATATATACTATGTACATAGAGTAAATGAATAAATTTTTAAACTTAATACTGCATAATCGTAGATAAAATATGTAGTATCTTGACGATGACACAAAAATATTTACAATATTTTTAAATTCCATTTGTATTCTTTTTATTTTAGATTTACACATTTATCATCAAGATCCAGATAAGCATCATTCATAGTTATGTCAACATTAATGTTTTGGAACAAACAAAATGGGGCTAACAATCAAACTACTGATCAGAAAACTGGTAAAAAAAATTGGTTACATACCCCTGATGTACTAGTGAACGGCCATGTTGCCTATCCAGTAAAAGTATGTCCAAAACAAAAATTTAAACCACATACCGAGATATGTATGTATCATTTTAAAAAAAAAATTAAATTTTAGTTTTTAGGTAGCACGCCCGTAGACCAACCAAAAGGTATTGAAGTTGTTAAGGAAGCAATAAGAAGATTACAATTTTCGCAACAGCTTAAAAAGGCCGAGGGTGGCAATAATGTTAAAACAAAGAAAGTCGAAATAACGGTCAGCATTAATGGGGTAGCGATTCAAAAACAGGAAAATAAAGTCCAAGTGATATTACATCAATTCCCTTTACATAAAATATCGTATTGTGCGGATGAGAAAGGATCGAAAAAATTTTTTAGTTTCATCGCAAAAGCTGGTGGTGGCAGCAACAACAGTATTCTTAATAATTCAAATGGCGCCACACCGGACACTACCAGTAGTGAAGCCGAAGTGCATGAATGTTTCGTTTTCATTTCGAATAAATTAGCTTCCGATATAACACTTACAATTGGCCAAGCATTTGATTTAGCGTATCGGCGATATATCAGTGAAAGTAGTAAATCTGGCGGTGATAATAATACCGATTTAACAAAATTACAACTACAAAATAAACATTTAGAAAATTCGCTAGTACTGTATCAGCAACGACTCAAGGAACTATCCGAGATAGTACCTAAATTTGAATTGGAAAAAATTTTAGCGAAACTATGCCTAAAAGATATATGCGATTTGCCACAGGAAAACGGTTTCGAATACGAAAGTAATATAAGTAGTTTAAATAGTAATAATAAATCTTCAGATTCGGGAGTCGGACTTGATATCTTATCGAATACAACGAATAACGATAGTGATTTGTTGATTGAGACATCACCGAAAAATTTTGCGCCGGTTATACCGCCACGTAATTTCCAAAATCAATTAAATAATACGCTTGATGCGTTACGGCCCAGTGTTGGTACTAAACTCGAGGGTCTACTGTTGAATTCCGATTCGGATAGCGATTTTGATCCACGGGCATGTGAAAGTGATAAAGTTCCAGAACCGAATAATAACAACAATAATTCCAGCGATAGTAATAATATAAATGATTTATTTGGTTTTGAACCACCAAAAACAGTAGGCCAACAATTATTTACCATTCAAAATGGTAATCAAAATAGTTTTAATATTAGTAATGGGTCAAATGGAAATTCAATAGTAAATAATGGAATGCCATCAAGTCCACCACCATTACGTAAGTATATTGTTTAGTGACATATATAGCTAATTTTTATCAATACACAATACTTGTATCAAATTTTAGTAGCACCGCCGCCAAAAGCTGCTGTACCAAGAAGAACAATTACGCCAAATAAGCAACCGAATAGTCAGGATCTTTTTGGTTCTACGCCATTTTCTCCGTTTGATGTAAGTATATACCAGTAGATACAACTTTTTTTCATCCGGTATTATTACATAATATAATTATTAAGCATTTATGATCTGATTAGATACTTCTTTTAATTTTTCTAAACTATTGCATGAAGCTCTAATGTAAATACCCACTCTCACGTAATATAGATTTAATTTATTTGTTTGGTTGTAGAATATCTAGTAGATTGATTACATGCATTACATCAAAATACCGAAAATAATATACAATTGTAATAATTATAATGTTTACGAGGGTAGTCAACCCTTTAGTAATTATTACTATAGCATCGTAAACCATCACGGCGCTATATTCGTTTCAGTATTTTGTTCAGACGATCATTTTAAGTTTTTGTAATTATTTTATATAATAATCAATTTTTGTTTAAAATTATTCATTAAATTAAAATATATATGCATATTAAAAGGAATCACCAATAAATAATTTTGGCTCAACTGAATTTGCGATCGATGTAACTGATACAAGTGACAATCCATTTAAACCGATACCATCAATGCCAATGAATAAAAACACTACACCAAATTTTGTTTTAAATGATTTATCAACGTTTGCCAATAATTTAGATAAACTAGATACGATTCTTATCAAAACCAATTATGATAATGATGAAATGATTTCGATCAATAGTAGTACAGCACAACAAACCATTAGCAATAGTAGTAGTAGTAATATGAATGGCATCAAAAAATTAAATCCATTTCATAAAGCGAATACTCGATCAAAAAGTCCATCGTTGAATGAGATGATGATTGAAAAGGAACCAAATGTGTCGGGAACATCAAATAACAATGCTGTTGCAGCTAATATAAATAATAATATAAACAATAATACGAGTAGTCAAGGTGGACAATCATCACCAAAAAAAGTTAATCCATTTTCTCGTACCGATAGCTTTTTAAATCGTAATTTAAAATATGATTCGTTTAAAAATGCTATTGATTCGTTTGAAACAACGATGTATTCGTCGAATAATAACAATAATCAGAACACCAATAATCACAACAAATTTGGTGGTGGTGGATTATTAGCCAATAATAATAATAATAATAGCAATAATGATGGTAAATTAAATTTTTACTCAGCTAATTTAAATTTTAATGAATTTTCTAATCGTTTAATTGATTCCGATTTAAATCATAAGGTAAATTTTAATTAAGCTATAATTTATAATTTGTGTTAATATAATAATATATAAAGAATAATTTTTAGTTTTAAAATATGTGAAACATTTGATTTAACTAAATTTGCTGTGATAGTAAAAATGTAAAACGTGTTTTCGAAAACCAATTTTAATTAATGATGCTCCACAAATTCTATAATTTGTACTATCCGAGTAATTTTTTTTACCCAACTACATAATTATGAACGTTTAGATTTAATTGATTCCCCAAAAAATTATGACTATTGTAAATGATTGTCTAACAACACTGTTTGTCAACTGACCAGAGATTATTTTATAAATGGATGGTTAAAATTAGAGAATGTCCAGGTTTATAGATTTTCATCAACACATAAAATTACATTTCTAATTATTTAGCATTTGTTTTAGGCAATCATGGTAAAATAATGAATTACTATATGATAGTATTAGTATGAACCATCAAAAACGTTTTTTTTACTTCTGTTACCAACTCGTCCTGATGTCAATTTAAATTTAATGGTTATATATCATTTGATTTAAATTTCTTAGATTCGTTTTGAGGTAATCAAAATATATGATAATCTCAAATTATGTAAAGCCAACTATAAAAAACGATTTATTATAATTTTATAATAGCCAATTTTCAACAAGGGCGATGAAATGAGATGAAACGTTCCAATAGATAGACCTTTGTTTTTACATGAGGTTGATAATATGTATCGATTGTCTTTTGAAATCTAAATTAGTGCAATTTATTGTTTTTACTTTAAAATGTGTCTATAAATCATCAAAAATTCCTTGTCTAATGATAAAACTAATCTAATAAGTTAATTACCTAAGGTACATCTGCAGATTTAGTTATAGGTTGCCGTAAACACGAGATAATCGTTTGTAATGGTTTTTGTTAATTGATCATCTGTCACGAAATTTTAAGCAGGCTACTACATGAAGCTTTTAATATTTTTCTTTTACAATTCAAATTTTTGCATGGTTAAAATTTGAATATTCCTTTTAGAACAATGGTTTTTAGTAAGAAAATTTCGATTAAAGATTTATGACTTTCATTTTATGTACTAAGAAGTATAATTGTAGCTAAACATCTATAGTCATCATTTGGTATAATTTTTTGGGTCGATCAATTAATATAAGCATCTAAAAACTAATAGTTTTGTGATATTTATAAATAATATTAATAATATTTTTTCTTATGTAAAATATAACTGTTATGCTCTAATTGTTATTAATCGCACATTTTTATAATATTTAGTGTACAAAATATGTATTTTTTTTTGTTTTTGGTTATGGTGATTATGATTACTAAATTTCTTGTATCTATAATTATTTGTTTCTTACGACTTACATGTATGTTGTATATGTACATACATTAAAATACAACAAAATTTAATTAAATAAAAATTATAACTTTTAATTTTAGAATAACTTTACCACCACCACAACCAATAATAATAATAATAATAATGGTTTAAATTTTGGAACAGCTTTTACATTAGAAAGTTTAGATCCATTACGAAAATGATAAAGTTAATTAATACATTAACAATAATTAAAAATAAAACATAATTACAATTGCTATAAATAATTATTACAAATAATAATAAAATACAAATAACTACTATATGGAGGACAAAAAATCTCGCCAAAATGATAATAAATAATAAAATTATTTTTTTTATAATCTCAGCTATTGTATATTTAATTTAATAAATAAAATCAAATAAATAATTATATTGTAATAAAAGTGATATATATATATATATTTTTATAAAATTAAAAAAATATTAATTGGTGCTTCCTAAATATAATTAAAATTAAATAAAAATTGGGATTCTTCCATTTTATAAATAAAATATCTTACTATATTAATTTAATTAATATCCAAAATTTATATTTTTTGAATTTATATTTATATACATACATACCCATTTTAATTATATATCTATCTATATATTATATTTTACTAATCCATATTTATAAATTATAACATCGTATATAATATAAATAAAAATAGTCGTTAATATTTAAAACAAAACAAAAAACATTTAATTCATTCCAATTCAAAAATAGAATCGATACTCTTTTTTTAATTCATCGTATGGCTGTTTAGAGACACAATTTTTTAAAATTAATGTAATAGTTTTATAATCTACTCTGTTGAATAAATTAATATACAATTAGTATTTCTTAAATCAGAAAAAATAAACTGTAATCTAATTATTATAATATATTTATTGTATATATTAAAAAAAAAAACAAAATAAATATTAAACTTATTTTTTATTTGTATTAAATGTTATTATTATTATTGTTTATTATTATAAATAAAAATATACAGTTAAACAAGCAATATTTCGATTATTAATTATACGTTACTATGGAGCATAGTGATAAACATTTATTTCTACAGTATCATTTTTAAAAATATCTAATAACAATTCTTTAACTTTAACCCAATTCAATCCGTCCAGGCCACAGCCAATTTTAGGCAGTGCTAAATATTTGACATCATTTTTCATCATATGATCACGCATTGCATACAACGATGTCGATAAACTTTCATATGTAGGTTTACCCCAACTCGATCGTTTAGTTATTAAATAGTATACATATCGTTGCTGATTATGTTGAAGTACGGCAACTTCGCCAATTTTTTTCTTTTGTTTGTTTAGTTCATCCAGTTTTCCGAAATTGCTTTTAAATTTGACTGCAATACCTTTACCCATTTTTAAATCTTCTGCTACACAGTGACCCAGAGCATAATGAACGGGGGCACTAAATAAATCACCGGTGATTTCTTTATATATCAATTTCTGATCAGCCATTTATGAAATCTAAAATTTAAAAATAAATAGATTAATTTAGATATAGCATGCAACCATTTTACGAAAAAAAAAATTCGTCTCGAAATCCTTTTATACAAAGATATGATGTTTTTTAAATTATATATTAAACAGAGTAAATATTTTTTGGAAAAACACTTTAAAATCGTATGTAAAAATCCAGGGTTATGATTTACTATAATACAATTTTTTTTTTATTTTTAATATCAACCCAATATTTTTTACACCACTCGCTTTATAATTATAGATATACGTTATAAGGTTCATCTATTACTCCCATTTACCACGCTCTCACGACGATACTATGGTACGAAAATATAAAACCGGCGAAGTCAATAATATGGGAGCATAAGAATCACTCAACTACGCATCAAGAACAAAAACATGTTCATTCTGATCATTTATTAAGCAAACTTCTTCATTGATCAAGAAAACTTCACATTATATACCATCGATAAAAAATAAGTAGAGATGCATGTGACTTATATGATAAAGGTTTGTTTTCCCTGTATTTTATTTGCGGCTTGATAGTTTCAAATGCGGATAGACGAATGTTCCAAAAAATGAAACAACAACTAAAAAAGTCGTACTATGTACCTATTTTAATCTAGAAAAATGTAACTGTCAGATTTCATTCAATCGACTAAACTAATTAAGTATCACAAATTATATACGTAATGTAAGCGTATTGTAAAATTCAAATCCAAACGGACTAAATCATTAATCATTGTTAATCATTAAGCTAAAATAGTAAAAGTTGCGATGCTGTGCATTTTTTTTTAACAATTTATGTAAAAATATGGTGGTAAAAATATTGATGCCGTAACTAAAAATAAAAATTTTTACCCCCCATATTTTTACATATGCTCTTTTCATTAACAATTAATTGGCAGAATCGTCATTCGAATTGATCGATTAAATCTAATTCAACTGACATCATTGTGGTGTTTCGACAATGTTACCCAGCCCATTTTGAGGTGTTTACGGTGTCAGTAACAACAACAGCGTTTACCATAGTCTATTTAAGCAATTTCCGTACCATGTAAAGGTAACAGAGAAATATGAGCTGGTACATTGCTTATCACAATTAAACAGGAAGTCATCGTTGCCTAAATTTACGCCAAGTTTTATTTTTTTTTTTATTTTACGTTTAGTTTTAATTGGGTGCAGAGCGGACTTTTAGACTGACCTAGCTCCTTGAAACTGTCAGAGCCCCTGCACCCAACGCGCGATCCTTCAAGTAAAGGTTGATAGCTACCTTAAACTTGTGCATTTTATACTTCAACGGAAACTGAAAACCAGCCAACGAATTCCACTTCTTAGAAGTTCGATAAATAAATTCGCGCTTTGCATTTTCGGTTGAGGTTTCGGCAGCTTCACCGTAAACCTATGCGCATTAACCGTTTCTCGTGTTACCCGTCCTGGCGTAGCAAATGGTGGTATTTTCTTCTTTAATTCTGCAGAACACTTACCATTTATTAATCTATAGAACACGTCTCTGCGGTGTTGTAGACTGTCTAGATCTATCGTAAGTCTGGGGTTTCGTATTATTCGGATGGCACGCCGTTGAACTCTATCCAGCAACTGGAGAGCAGTGCCATATGCTCCACCCACCCAAAACCTGACATCAATATTTTATACACGGTCTAATAAAGGTTTTATATATTTGGATAACCTGATGCGATTTAAAAAAAAATCACAAATGTTTTCGTGAACTGCCGAAATGTCATACAAAGCCGACAACAATTTTTTTAATTTTCATACACATTCAATATAAATGACCCTTGAACAAGTTCAATCTAATTTAATGGTCTAATGTTAAATGATTCGGTAATTCAAAATTACGATAATAAGTAATTATCGAGAATAAGCTACGATATATAGCAATAATTAAATTCTATAGCTAAATCTCGTTATAAACCCAAACTTCATCTCCACTGAAATCTTTTGAATGATATAAGATTCCATGTGGTGTAAACGAACTGCTATTCAGCAAATTTTAAACCCATGTCGTATTGTAATCCGGTGCATGTTTTAGCAAGTGGCTAGAATGAAACTTGAGACTTTTGCATAGTGAGGATCTTCCTAAATCATCGTGCCAAAATCGACGACTCAATTGAATCATCAATCGAAATTGTAGTTTTGAAATTTGAGCAATGTTTTAAATTATGCCAAGAGAATATCGGTTGTATTTTCTATTGCGAAAATTTTTTTATGGCTAAATTTGATATGTAAAATAAGAGTTGGTTCGTTGCATTTTTATTATTTTCTATCCAGAAAGACAATTAAATATAAAACTTAAAAACATGAAATTAAAACATAATGAACAAACGGAGTAAAACGTATGAAAATAACTGTGTATTTTGTCATATAGCAAAGCTCACACGGATTTCTAAGCATAACGCACATTTTCCTACGAAGTAGATATAATGGAAAGTATGAGGTGGTGTAAGTATGAGGCGGTATAAAAATGCTCTGAATATATGTCCGTTGTATATAGCGGAGCCGATAGGGATTATAGTAAAATAGAAAAATATAGTGTTAAAAACAATCGGGTCAATTCTTAATTTATATAGCAAATTTAGCCGAGACGCACATAAAAAAAAATCGATCTAACTTAATATACAGTGTGGCTGTTACATACATCCTTAATACCTTTTTGAACATGCCAGTTATAATAATGTTTACCTCCACTAAAAAGATAAAAAAAATAACAAAATTTATTTTTATACGATTGATTGTTGGGTCAAATCGCAACAACACCAATTCGATTAATAAACCTTTTTTTGTTTGAGAAGTAATGAAAATATTGTGAATTCGAATTAACATAAACCATTACTTCTGCAATGAAATCTTTGAGGACAAAAGGGCAAAATTACACGCCATGGAGAAAGTATCACATGAAAATTTAAAAATGATCACAATTGTGTATTGATAAGAATTTGTGTGGGTTTACATACCGAAAATATGCGATGAATGTCTCCGTTTAATTAAAGCGTTTTATTTATAGTTTTGGTAAAGAACAACATCTGAAATTGTTATACTACAAATTCTCAATTGTTTTTTCTTGTATACAGAAAGTGGTTGTCTATAAATTACAAACATCGAACGTTTATATTGCGACGAACTTGTATTTAAATAATAAATGATAACATTTTTATTATGTCTTCGATTTACTTATATTTTTTTTAACAGTCGATCTTACAGTCTAGGCAGACTGGAATATAGCTAACTAGTTCAATGGCACATGTGCATTGGATAGCATGAGAAGAGAAAAAAACATTAAAATAAAATAATATATTCGATTAAACAGGATTAATTAAGCTACAGTCAGTACAGACCATTTTCCTTATCTGTCTCACAAAGTTAAATAGGGAAAAGTTGTTTTCGAAATATCATAAATATTTTATACTTTTATTTTTAATAGACCCCCCAAACATTAATTTATTTATTTAAATTGAAAATCACTTACAAAGCATAAATATTGGTTTGGCTAACAGTATTAACAATTTAGCTGTCAAAATTTATTGAGAACTTAAATACCGCATCTGTAGTTCTACTAAAGGTATTCTTTGGGCTAATTATCTAACAAGACGTCCATCAATTTTTGGTGGTACCTCTATCGGGCTCCAGCCTTTATTTCCATTAAATGGTTATAATCTCGAGTAGAACAGTGAAAAAACGACCTAAGCAATGTTAAAACGAATTTGGAATTTTCCGTTAAGAATTTTCTTAGAGTTTAATATACAAGCGAAACACAATACTATAGTAATCTAAAATCATTTGTATGAGTTTATATAACTATCTCTATCCGATACTGAATACGAAGTACAATAAGACATGTATGATTTTATACGCTATTGTTGGTTCTTATCCTGTCAATAATTTGGCTACATCGCTTTTTTTTTACCTCTTAAACTGTTCCAATAAAATATCTTTTAGAAGATCAACTTACAGTTGATATACTCTTTCAGACATATATTGAGATGGTCTGATTGATCAAAATGCCAGGTGAGTTAGTTTAAGTAAATAGTCATATAGATAAGTTTCTATTCTAGGAAAAATATCCTTATGCTAGAAAATTGTGGTTTGGTGGGTACGTAGCTAGATCTCCAATTGGGTTCTTAATTAAATAATTTAGAAAATATGTTTGAAAATGAGTTTTTTTTTAACAAATCGAAGGTACACTCCCGATATATACCAAATATTTTCTTTAATTTAAAATAATCAAATATTCAATTCGCGATTGCAGGTGGTAAACGATGTTGGCAAATGAAAACTTGATTTATTAAAAATTATGAAAAGGTCGAACCTGTAAAAACTTATTTTTCGGAAATTGAAATTTCAAAAAGTTAAAATAAGAAATTAAAATTGCTCGAATTAATATTTTCTCGACAATGGTTATAATGAATGTAATAGTTACTTGTATAATGTTGAAGAGTTCAGATAAGCGGTATTTAAAAAATCAGATTTTAGATATGTGCTATCACGTTGGTAGACTGAAAAGTGTCTACAATACGAGAGTTATCTGAGAAGTTTTTGACGTAACAAAAATCTAAGATATTTTTTTAAATTGTATTTTTCGACATAGTCTATATATTTCATTCAGCGATGCTTCCATCTCTTCAACCCATCCAACTAGTATTCGGAGTCTTTCTATGAAAAATAGTTGTTTGTGAATGTCATTCGGCAATCTGTAGTCCGAGAGTAGTTTGAGCTCTGGGAACAAGAAAGTTGCTTAGTGTAAGTAAAAAGAGTTGTCGACCAGTTCAAACTGTAATTCGTGGATTAAACGTAACAAAGTGAACAAATATGAAAAACAACGCGTGGACAGTTCTCTTATACTTAAATATGTGACAACAACTTTTTCTGGATATATTTATCTCTCTAACTTCTAAGCTCTCCCATTAAAAAAACTGTAAAGCCCTGAAGTAGTCTTCTAGGTGACTGGTTGTCACACGTATTATAACTAGCCCAAGCTTTAAAAACCAAAGACTGAATATCCGAGAAATTCAATGTTTCTACGGATATTTTATACAATATACAAAATCTTACAATACAAAAATAAATCTCCAATTCTGACGAAAAGTACGAGTATGCGCTAAATTCGTGTAAAAAATATTGCTACAACAGAAAGAAAATAAACAATTCTCGACTATATTTATATTTCTGTAAATATTTTTATTTTGTTTATAAAACTACAAACGATGATTTTCCGAGTTCTTGAATTATTTGATTTAAACAATTGATTGACCTTCCGTTTAATTAAAAAATTAAATTAAAGTTTTTGGAGATCATCAATATTTCTATTTATAATTATAGACAACAATTTCAATCGGCATATCTTTAAATATACTTAAAATAGAATCATGTACTTTGTCCCACTCGAGACCATCAATGCCACAGCCGATACGTGGCAATGCAAGGTTGTTCACATTATTCTCGACTATATGTTTCCGCATAGCAAGGAGTGATGCTTTAAGCGAATCATATGTCGGCTTTTCATAACTGTAGTCCTTTGTCACCAAATAGTAAACGTAGCGGTCATTGTCCACCTTCAATACAGCTACACCGCCTGTGCCAACGTTTTGTTTTAAAAGATTATCAACTTGATTGTACATTTGCCTCGAGAATATAAAAATACAAATTGTAAATATATATTTGTGAATTATATTATATCGTGCGAAATTTTAAAAAATATATATCTACTTAAATTTAACGGCTATCCCAGCCCCCATAACAAAATCACTGCCAACACAATGGGCGAACGAATAATTTGCGGGTGCTGAAAATAAATCCCCATCGACCTCTTTAAAGTGTATTTTATGAGATTGTTCTGAACTCATACTTTTCGAAAGTGGTCTTATGTCTGGAAGTAAACAAATTACACAATTACAAGGAAAGTTAATAAAATTTATAATGCGCAAGGCACGTGAACAGCCTCGTGTATATGTTATAACGAATCGATAAAAGAAAATTTTTTATAAACATTTTCGTGTGCTCTTATATTCTAACCTATCCTAATATAAAATATTTTTTTAATTCATTAAACTAATAACATATTATTCTAAGCTGCTCTCTTTCATACGATGCTCGATATAAATAAATATTAATAAAAAACTGATTAGAAAATGTAAATGTATTGGAGTTTTCGCGTAATATTTCGCACATACATATTCTTCTGTAAAATTAAAACATATTTATTATCATTTTTATAATTCAGAAATTCTTTAGTTTAAAATTACATTTCAGTATTGTATAAAGTGTTGAAGAGTACGGTACACATATAAAGTGTTAACATTAATACTGTGGAGTGGTTTGTTACATTACGTTGCATTCTCAATATTCCGCTTTTCAAGATCATTTATACACCTACCTTGTGACTGTGAAAACAGAATGGAATTTTTTAACGACTTTATAATATTAAGCCACAAAATCCGAATCATTCTATCGTTTTTTGATTGTTACTGCACCACGGCTTTAAAATAACTATTTTCTTTTTGTGTTGTGGATTATAAAAAAATAGTAAAATTGCAATGAGGCTATTCACTTTTTTTATATGTCTATAAATATAAATTTTTATTCGCTCCATTATGAAGTGTTGTGTGAGGATCGCTTGCTTGATCATCGCAAAACACACTTAATAGAATTATTTACACTCTACTATAGTTTATTCATTGATGTTTTTTTTAGTTATGTGTAATAGGTATCTAGTATATACAGAACCAAGGCCGAGAGATCAGCGAGTCTAAGTGATTTATTTTCATTAAGAATAAAAAAAAACATAGTGGTGCGATCTTGACATTGAGCAAGATCAACTACATAGTTTAATTATAGTTATACAAAATAAAGTAAAAATGTTTTCAGCTATTAAATTAAATCATTTGAACAGTAGCGCGGCAGTGGTTGTTAGATCAAAGTTAGCTTACAATAGCTTCTTGGTCTCCCAACAGAATCATTTAAGTACCCAAACTCAAGGTAAAGCCAATTTTTATTTATTTAATTAAACTACTATGCACATACTCGTATCTATATTATAATATGAGTATGATATGAAGGTTATCCAACTATGTATATTATATTATCTTATCAGTTTGCCATTTGAAATGCTCAATTGTAGCCAAAAAAAAATTGCTTTTAATAGGTTAAAAATACACATTATTGTTGATAAATCCTTTGATAATAAATATTGTTCACGCGAGTTAGATAAACGCAACTAATAAAAAATTATGTATTACAGAAAAGCCCAAATTAGTATCGGTGCCCGAAGCTAAACGATTTATTGTTGATTGTTTATCAGCAGCAAATACACCTAAAGATCATGCCCAAGCGCAAGCTGATCTTCTTGTTGAGGCCGATTATCGTGGACATTTTAGTCACGGTATGAACCGTCTTGATATGTATGTGAATGATTTACGACAAAATTTAACTGATGGTCATGCAGTTCCTAAAATATTAAAACAAAATGGGGTTACAGCATGGGTGGATGGACTAAATGGGTTGGGTGCAGTTGTAGGTAATTTTAGTATGCAACTAGCTATAAAAAAGGCTAAAAAGAATGGTATGGGGTTAGTAACGGCAAAAGGTAGTAATCATTATGGCATTGCAAGTTGGTATGGTCTACAAGCTGTCAAAGAAGGACTTATTGGTATATCAATGACAAATACATCACCATTACTTAGCCCAACAAGAAGTCGTTCGGCCGCTTTGGGTACAAATCCAATTACAGTTTGCGCCCCAGGAAAAAATGGAGATGATTTTTTATTCGATATGGCCACCACAACGGTTGCACTTGGTAAAGTAGGTAGACCCAAATATCGTCTAATTCAGTACGAAACTACATATTCATTTTTTTTAGATTGAAATTCAACGAAGAAAAAAAGAACCTATACCATTAGGTTGGGCACAAGGTCCAGATGGTAAGGTTACAACAGATGCTGAAGTAGCATACGATGCAACATGCTTAATGCCATTGGGAGGTTTAGAATTGAATTCTGGTTATAAAGGTTACGGTTTAGCTGCTGTAGTTGAAATATTTTGCGGCATATTAAGCAATGCTAATTTTGCCACAAAAGTTCGAAGATGGAATGGCGATCCAAGAATTGCAAACCTAGGTCAATGTTTTATTGCCATCGATCCAGATTGTTTTGCACCAGATTTTACCGAGCGTTTGTCAAATTTACACAATATATTAAGATCATTAGAAAGAGTGGAAGAAGCAAAACCAGTGCTTATACCGGGTGACCCAGAGCGCTCCCACATAGCAAAGGTAGACCAAATGGGAGGTATCCAATACATAGAAAATCAAATTATCACTTGCAACACATTGTCGACAGATCTCAAGATTAAACCAATTCAATTTGTTAAGTAAAATAATTGGTATTCTGTAATTGAACCACGAATAAATACATATCTCCACAATTGTTGTTCCTTAAAAAATATTTATTCAACTGTTTTAAATTTAATCGAAATTTTGAAATAAATATAATATAATAAATTGAAAATTTACTTACAAATTTTATATTTATTTTTCCCTCTTAATTGTTCAATACTTAATATAAAATAACTTGTATATTATAAATAATGTATATCATCATACTCATTACCCAAACCAAATGCAAAATTGCAAACTTCAAATGGAATTGTGTTGTTTTGTTATACAGTATTTGATAATACATAACATAAAACATGCGTATACAGTATACGGAATGTTATACAGTACATATACGGAATGTTATACTTTCTAAGGCGGAATATAGTAAAATCTCTTCAAATACGGAAAATAGTTTTGTTAATACTGGTTTTAGAAGCAAAATTTAACAGACAAATTATATCAAAATAAAAGATATCAAAATAAGGGATCTATGTATTTTAAACTAGTTTGGAACATCCATAGGATTAGTTTACTTATTTAAAGCATCATAACATTTACGAGAAATAGTTGTAATTTTTATCAAGCTCTCAGGCACTCTCCGCGTTCGATTGATCTAACTTAAAAGTAGCTATATTGGAATTAATTAAACTAAAGAGATCATTCGTTAAGCAAATTGTATTTAATTAAAAATTGAACCATTAAATTACTGAAAAGGTATTTAGCTCATGTAGTTATTTCAGTACCAATACGTTAAAATGATTCTTAAGGTCTCAGTTGAGTCGCGGCTAGGGCCGTTTATCTAAGCCATAGATTCAGTAGATGAAATATTACAATGAAGTTTAAATAGATGAAAATTTAATTTAAAAAAATCTTAATTTTTTATAATTTGTAATTTGTTACATTAATCACGAATTTAAAATTAACATGGATACTATCGTCGAAAAATATCATTAAAAATCAAATAACTAACAATATAAGTTATTTTTGAAGTTGTTTAGAGTTTTCTGGTGTTTACAATTTTTAGATATAGCCTTTGCTGTAAAATAATATTACTGGAAAATGTATGTTTATTCCAAAATCTTTAGTGCTGCTCTTTTTCGGGAAACGTCATAAATAGGTTTAACGTCCTGAGTTAAATAACTCAGTCAGTTGTTAGCTTCAGTGGTTCAACCACTACCATCCACTGAGGTCGATAACTATGGAGTCGGTATCTTTTAAAATTAACATTGAAAACAACTTAAAATAATGGTAGAGATTTTTATTATAATGGTGCCACTCATTTTATATACATATGTCTCTTGCTCTTAAAATGTATTTCCGAAAAACTGATAAATTTAACAGCATCAGTCATAAGTATCTAACAGTATTCTCAAATTTCGAACACAAAAAATTATAAGTCAAAAACTAAAACTAAACGAAGAGGTTGGAAGAACACATAATTTTTATTATTTTATTTTTTTTTAATTTTTTGATTTTATTTATTATAAAGCCTGATTTCCATTATGAAAACAATTTTGTCAGTATTTTTTACTGAAAAATCAAAGTGGAAAAAAAATCAAAAATACTATTAGAGTGACAGAGATCGTTTTTTTCTTTTCTTTTAAAAAAAAAATACAAAACACACTTTAAATCTACAACAATAAATTAAAAAAAAATAAACTTAACATAATTATTCATTGTTTAAATTATTTTCACAATGAATTAAGGCTGATTTCCATTATGAAAAAATACTGATAAAATAGTCAAGGCGGGATAAAAAATATAATTACTTGTTTGATTGTTACTTAATTTTTATGGTTACTGAGAAAATAACTATCGCAGTACTGACAAAATATATGATGAGAAGTATTTTTATTCAGTACTGAAGAAATATATTATGAGAAAAATAAAAATGGATGATTTTTTATGGTCAATTAATAATTTTAACATTTCGTTTTGTGCCATTCATCTTAATTCATTGTGAAAATAATTGAAATAATGAATAATTATGTTAAGTTTATTTTTTTTAAATTTATTGTTGTAAATTCAAAGTGTTTTTGTCTTTTTTTCAAAAACAAAAAAAAATTTAAAATTTATTGGTTATGTTACTCGCATCTTTCAAAATATATCCACTTTACAAAAAAGGAAAAAACGATCTCTGTCACTCTAATGGTATTTTTGATTTTTTTCTCGCTTTCGTTTTTTCAGTAAAAAATACTGACACAATTTTTTTTATAATGGAGATCAAACTTTAACATGAATGAAACAAAATGTTAAAACGAAATGTTAAAATTATCAATTGACCATAAAATAACTACTATAAAATGCATAATGATGTCATACAAACGAAATATTTTATAGCAAAAATGTTTATATACATTTTTGCTATAAAATATTTTTCCAGTACTGAATAAAAATACTTCTCTTGATATATACGGTCAGTACTGCTATGGTAATTTTTCTCAGTAACCATAAAAATTTATTCAGTACTGAATAAATTTTTTATATTGGAAATGTTCTTTATTTCTCTTGCACTTTAAGAAAAATTATATTTTTATCCTATTTTGAGTATTTTGTCAGTATATTTTTCATAATGGAAATCAGGCTTTCCAAATCATCTTTTTCTAAATCAGGATTTATTAAATTTGATTTTCGAAAAATGGAGTAAACGAAAGAAAATTTTCTCTTTCTCTGTTCACATTAAATTCATTTTATTTGCAGGCATTTATTTCTGATATGTTATTGCTTTACTTAGAAAACGATTTCGATTCTAACCAAAACTCCTTGAAGTTTATTGGTAAAAGTGTTCATTATAAGTAACACAATATAAGTTCTGCTGTCTTTCGAAAAATTTCTGTTTATTCAAAACCTATTTTATGGTATATATAAATAAAATACATGTAACTAATAAATTATATCAAAAGTTGGTTAATAAATGTTGATTATACCTATTAACACTGCAAGTGTTCTTAACTAAAATATAGTATAGCCAGCGAATTTATCAAAAATTTCCATAAACTAATTTCACTATGGTAAAAGTAAAAAGAGTGCTTGGTGCGTTTTTCAAAAGTGATATTTCTAGTAGGTCTAATCCACAAAATATAGAGTCGTATATGTAGCAAGGAAACGAATCTGGTATGTTAAGTAAACTTTATAGACTTTTCATTATAGAAATAATTTAATCGAATATCGAATCCTTCTTGTCACCGATAATTTCCTCCGCCAGAGAAGTAATTCTTCCTAAAATAATATAACTTGCACCCTGTGCAAAGGAGAGCTATATCGCGATAATTCTCGTATTTCAAGCGATCACCCTTCTTAAATACGTGGATACTTTCTATTCTTCAGGCATTACTTCATTACGCCATACTAATCGGGATGTTTTACATCATACTTTTCTTTCTGACCTATATTATTACAAAAGTCGGTTTCATTTCTGCCAGCTCTATCAGAAAATTACCAATCTGACATCGTTCTTAGATATAGAGTCCATCAGATTATCCAAATTATTGTAAAATGAGTCTTTATCCTTTTAGGTGTTGACTTACATCAGTGAGCGCATGTACACAGACAAATGACTGGTTGGTTAATCTCATGTACACTCGAAGCTAACACATTCGATAATCGACTGCTTGGAAGTTCAACAAAGGTTTTTTTACCTGTGGCCCAATGAGAAATCCAAAAGGCCATATGTACTGTATAGCGCATATGTATAGTCAACACGTTTCTTCGAGAACCATGAGCTCTAGCCGATACTGTTACATACTTGGGATAAGGTGGTCAAACGCACCATCTTTTCTAAGTGAATGCACGTTCCACCTTAATCGGCACGTATCTGATTTTCTTTGTTTGACATTTTTAAAATTTCATTTTTTTTGCGGATGCCCAACGATTCAAGCAGATTAGCTCGTCTCCTATTACAAGCTCTGGTTACTCTGGTGGTATTCTACAATCTTTTTTATAATAGATACAAAATATGTAAGTGCCCTTGAAAATGATTATATTGATACTGATTGTTATCAGTAAATAATTTTTCATCTAAAATATTTTGTAAAACTTTGCCATTTTAACGAACTTTTAGGTTCAAATAGAATTGTGTCATGTATCTATAATCAGCAAACGCCAGTATTCGTTCAAATGCTGCCTCAGTATATTTTCAAATGTTTAATACCGAGGAAGAAGACGTAATAAGACCACCATTATTTTTTAAATTTGTACAATTTATGAAAATATTACAACAAACAAAAATCCATGCTTATATTTTGTAATATTTTCACAATTGTCATTTTAAATTTCCAAAAATATGGTGATACGAGTAAGGCTTGAAACCCTCAAAATTCTACGTTTATTTGTATTCTTGTGTGGCAAAAAAATAGTTTTCAGGAAAATGTGCGGAACATGTGCGGGTATTTTTTTCTCGTAGTCTCTTAACGTTACTATTTTTGTTTGCACTTGATAATCTAAAGAACTAATAAAACTCTAATTAAATATAAAATAAATAATAAATTAGGAATTAATTGAATTTAATTTTATTTAAATGTTATAATATTTATTAAAAGCACCCAGAGCACAAATTAAAATTATAACTACTGTTTGACTATCAATACAGAATTGAATAGTCAAGAAGTATTACACTTGATTGTATTTAATATCTACAGTTTTCAGCTTTAAGCTTGATTTCCATTATGAAAAATATACTGACAAAATAGTTAAAGTAGGATAAAAATATAATTTTTCTTAAAGTGCGAGAGAAATAAAAAACATTTCCAGTATAAAAAATTTGTAATTGAAATTTATTAGTTATGTTACAAGTATCTGTCAAAATATATCCACTATAAAAAAAAGAAAAAAGTAAAAAAAGATCTCTGTTACTCTGATGGTATTTTTGATTTTTTTCTTGCCTTGGTTTTTTCAGTAAACAATACTGACAACATTTTTTTAATGGAAATCAGGCTTAACACTTCATTATTAAGTACATTACTATTAAAAATAATTTTGTACAAAGTTTGTTATTTCTCTCTTAAAATTCAATCTAACGCTTTTTTATTCACTCAGTTTAAAAAATTATCATTTGTATTATCGTTTGTCACAATCGCAAAACTGACATAAGTTTGTTTGGCGTTTGAATGCAGATCCGCAATACCGAATGTTTTAATCCCATCTCGTTCTTACTTGTAACGTATACTTTTTAATTAAAGATTTTGCATGATAAAAGAACAAAATATTTAGGTTCATTGATTATATATACATAATGTAATAATTTTCAATGTCAGTCTTTCTGTCTTTATCTTTGCAATCTGTTTTGGAGATCAAGGCTCCCCCAACTCTTTCGTGGTTCGCTTATTTACATCCTACTTAACGCCAGTGCAGCCAAATCGAGGACGTACGGTTATAGGTCCGATTACGTAGAAGCATCTACACACTTGCATAGCTCCATGTCAGCCTTTAGTACTGATACGAAAGATGGGTTTGTCCATGACTTCTACATTCCAACAGGGGGTGTTATATGTGTTCATTCACACCACTAAACGTAATCAGATGGTAAAAAATCCATTTTGCATCCTGCCCGCCCCTATTGATACCACCCGCTCCACTGGCCGCAGCTTTAACCATTGCAACAGTTGGTCAGTTCAATGTTGGTTTTCGATGTACACATTGTCAATACTCAAGTCAAATTTTTCAATGGACGTACAGTATATATTCAAAAAAAATTCGTATCTGTTTACAAATTTTTTCACTCACACTACAAAAATTTACAAAGCGATTTGCAATGAAAAGTATTCCTGCATAGTACTTTTTGCTTTGCAAATCAAATAACTTATTATACTATAAGGAAAATCGTGTCAATTTTCATAGTAAATGCCAACGACAGCATGATTTCGTTAAATATAAGTTTCGGAGAAGATTTCTAGATGGCATACCAATACGTTTTAACGAAAACAATAGATGGCACGCGAAGTAATTTTTTAATGAAATGACAGTATTTAAAAAAAAACAAATTTTGTTTTATTTATTTATTATTATTTATTAATATAAGCATTTACTTCAAAAATTTCCAATTTCGATTCTAACATTAAATTTTTTTTTAGATTTTAAATTTTTGTTTCGTTAATAATTCGTTGAATATAAAAAAAACTGCAGTTAAAAATGTAAACATTTCGTTCAACTACTATTAGTGCCATCTTTTAATCTTCTCCGGAATTATATCATGTTGGCACATGATATCGACGCGATTTCCCTTATAGTTATTATAAGTTATTTGCTTCGCGGTTGCAGATTTAATTCTTCTTCAATAAAGTAATGTATACACAAACGGTTACTTATAAGATTTTATCAATTTAATATTTATAAACTCAAAACACAATAGATCGCCCTTTTAAGATATGTTAAAAATATACATGCAAAAAATACATACAAAAGTATTATATACTAATCCAGTCACAGAAACTAACAAAATAAAACAAAATTTCCCTTTGCAAATATTTGGAAAATTGCAACGCATGCCAAGTGGAAACCATAGGATATGAATGGGTATTTTAACGCTATACTTGCTGCATCATCTTCCATCCACACTAGAATTCGTGCATCAGACTTTTTTTCGTATTTTTTTTATGTATGTGTTAAAATATTTTCATTTCAATGTATTTCAGCCTGAATACTTGTTATATAGGAGATTTTGATTCAATACTTGGTTGAGCAAACGTCGTATAATAACAAAATGACGAAAATAAATAAATAAATTTTAACACGTATTTTGTACGAGTTTCCGTCGTAATTGTTTATTGGGTGCTACACCTATATTAATCAAACGAACGCGTTTACATAGTTTCACATTAACTGGAAAACTCAACCCTAATGTCATTTTAACATGTGTATTTTGACATTTTCGAATCATTTATAATTTTCAAAATACAACTCTTTATTTACTTACTTTGTTAAGCTAAATAACTGCAAAGCTAAATTAAATCTAGAGCAATGAAACTATTAACATATAATTTCTTAACGTCAAAATCTATTCGTGGCGTTAAAGTTGGATTTCCTCTCAAGTTAAACGTATGTATTGCACTCGCAAAAGGTTCTTGTTTTTGTAATAAACTATTGATTTTTACAGATAACAGAGAAAAAAGTAAAAAACTCTGATTTCAATGTAGAATTTATGAATCGTATAATTCCAAGGTTGGATTGGCACACAGTATTACAAGGAGCTACAAACATTGGTTATCCAAATGATCTACCTTCAAGCCTGCCCGAAAATTATCAGGCCGACAATGATTTTTTACAGAAGTTGCATCATATTCTACTTGAAATTGAAATCATTGAAGGAAGCCTGGAATGTCCAGAAACGGGGAGAATATTTCCAATTGTTGATGGAATACCAAATATGTTGCTTACAGAGGATGAAGTTTGATTTAATGAAATATCTTATGCTTATAAAACGCTTTGGATTTAATTATCTCTTTTGGCTTTGTGTATATTATCCCATTTATACATTTATTTAAAATAAATACAATATTAAAATGTTATGTTAAGTTATAAAACTTGATCGCTGTGTTACTTAAGGTATAACCAAAGATTATTTTACTTAAAGATGACCCAAACAAAGCAAAAATTTACAATATGAACGATTTTGTTTTGTTTTACTATAGAACGGAGGGACCCGTCACTATGTAGCAGAAATCGGAATAATAATTTTTGAATTTTACAATGTTACTCTGATTGAACTATCTTTTTAGTATATAATAATCTTTGGTATAACATAGGTTACCGATTTTAAACAAAATTTCAAACTTAACTCAGTGATTGCAATTTACGATGATGCCTTTTAAAAAACGTCCTATATGTAAAGTATTACGATTTTCCTGTTATTCTATCCGAATATTTTCGGTTCGATCACTAGATGGTGAATTTAAAATATAATTTATTTCATACAATTACTTAATTTTATTAAATAAATTTTATGGCACTTATTTTTCACAATTATAAATTAATCACCACTAAACTTGCATGAACGTACATAAAATCGTTCCAATGGTTCATAAATATTTTATTTTGGATGGAATTATGACGGGAGTCATTACGTATTATTCTAAATATTTCGTTTCCGGAAATATCTCTGCCACTAATTTCTGTTGAGAACGAAACATGGCGTCTTGTCGTGACTACTTCAATTAAATAATTCCCAAGGACAAGTAGCATGAATAAAATGCTCATGGGAATGTCGATCGAGCATATCGATCTGGAATGCACAACGCAACAGGAGTACTAGCTGCAATACTTTTCAGTAACAATCTAAGAGTTTCAGGATATATCAAATTAAGAGAGGTTCAATCACCATCTCACAAGCATATCTACAATATGTACAAATTAGTCATTGGTAAAACCATGTCATCAAGAAATCGAACAAAGGCTCGATACGATGAACGAAAAACAAAGGATTTATGACGGTCAGTTGGTAATGGTAAGCCTTCACAACCCACAACAAAAGCAAGGATTATCGCAGAAGTCACAGCCTGGATGGATCGTGTATAACAATAAAGTTGGATCGAACAGTACAGGATCGTTTTTCGCGGTTGCTATATAATAAAAAATTATATTAACAAGTTGCTATATTAGCAATCGCGCTTGTATTTTTGAATAATAAACAGTATATTATATATTAAATTTGTGTCCTTGATAAATTTTTATGAGAAATAATTGAATTAATTTGTATCTAATCTATCGATATATGATCTAATCTATAGATAAATCTATAGATAGATCTAATCTATAGATATATCTAATGAAGCATTTTTTAATTTTTTATATTCGGTGATTTATGAAATTTTTAAATTTATTTATGGTTTGTAAAACGAAACGAGAGCATATATTAAATCATTTTATATACGATAATTGTAGATCAAGATTTAATTCGAAAAATACCTAGAGGATGAGTGAGTGACTAATTGATTTAAGATTTAACAATCCTCATACTAAAATCGTGCAATATCTTACTAACGTGATTATTTAAAAATTCGATTACTTAAATGGTTTGATTTCATCTGTCAGTCACTCCATATATCTAAGAATCGAATTAAGGCTCCATCTAAAATTAAGGTTGAAGCATAGATATACACCAATTATAAATTTTTTTTTTCAAAAGATGACGCTATTAAAAATTTATCAAGACTTTATAATTAAGCAAAACTTTAAACCAAACTAGGTCTAAAGTGTTATATATTGCTTTCCATTCGAAAAACCTATAGTAGCACGGTTGTTATCTTTGCTAAATAAACAGCAGCGACATTTCAAAGTACTATAATAATTTAGCAAAGACAAAATGCGAACTACTAGCGGTCACTAGCGGGTACTAGCTGTTTTTTCGATTTTGATTGGGAAGCGATTAATTTCTGTAAATTTTTTCGTTTTGTTGGATAAAATGTATTAAACACGAACATACTTAAATTCTTTCGGGAATTTTCAACATAATATCAATTTTTGGGTGCGATTCATATTTCTTAACAATTGTCATATAATAAAACAGAAATCGTTTAAAATCATAAATTAATAAGTTTCTATAATAAATCCAAAATTAGAAGAATAGAATGGAAATACATAGAGAGAGACTTGATAAGGTTTAAGATTTAAAAATGGGTTGCACTTGGACCAGCTCTAGTATCATCAGTCAAATGAAAAAAATTCTGTATTCCAGGTAAATGTAATGACTAATGACCAACGTTGGAAAATATTGTAAATTTATTTCGAAGTAGTGAATCAGTTGCCGAAAATTGCGTACAAAGTAGTCATGATGAAATGCTCGAGAATAGTGTAAGTATTTTTGATTAAAGTTCAATCGACTGGAAGTTTAATAGAAAATACACACGTTCCGCATCGATTTACTGCTTGTTCGATGAAAAATATTGCTGCTATACCTATTATGCTGCTATAATACTTTGTACGAAATATAAGGCCCATACAAAACCATAATAGTAATCAGAGTTATTCGTAGGAGGCGACTGAATATTTTTACGGTCTATAAGTTAAAACCTAGATTCGTAAAAATTTCAAGAAAGTAAAAAAATGGGATACTGTATACATAACAGCTAACCCTGCTTAGGTACAAGTTCAAGGATCAGCACGTAGAATAAGCAGTTACTTAGAAAACCAAGTGCGTTTGACGGCTTTATCACATGCATGAAAGAATACGGGCTGGAACTAGTAACTAGTACCCCTCCAAGAAACTCTGTAGCCTAAAAGTAGAGACCATATGTTGTCCAAGGCTATACAATTGCTACAAAGTGACGATTAACTCGAAAATCTTGTAGTTGGATTTCTCATTGGACCACAGGTAAAAAAGCATATGTTGGATTTAATTGAATGTTTAAGTATTGCTTTCCAACCTGTCAATTGTATGTGTACATGTACCCACTACTGTAAGCCAATTCCATGATAAAGACACATTTTACAATAATTTGGATATATATCTAAGTACGATGCCTGATTGGTAATTGGTGACTTTAATTTTACAGTTGGAAGAAATCAAACCGACTTTTGAAACAACATGGGTCCGTACTCTCGACACGAAACTGCAACCAACAAAAATGAAAAATAATGTAATTTTCTATTAACGGTTATTATCTCAAAATATAGGAAGTATATACTTCCTCATGAAAACATCCATTTGAAAACATGAACACAACCATATACAACATCCCAAAACCAAATTGACCATCTGTTAGTTTCAAAAATGCGGGTTCGTGTTGTCCAATAAGTGAGATCGTAATGACTTTGAGCCAAATTCATAGACCATTATTTGATCATTGTAAAGCTACGATAGAAGTTTTCATACAAGTAAGGGAGGACAGGCGAATATACAACGTTGTTCTCTTGTGAAGGTCTAATAAATGAAGTAACGCAACGAAAATACCATATTAAGATCTTGTCTGTAGTAATAACATTTTGCGATCTAATTATTGAACACTGTTTGAGAAGTATTGAAAACCTCAGTTGTCTTAAATGAAGCGCAAACTCAGTTTACAATCACAAGAAAAATAAAACACTTCTTGCTATAGAATGACAGCTTAACGAATTTGTAGACAAGAGAAGCATGAATGATGTAAGGGTATGGTCCTATGAGTATATAACTCAGCAATAAGCGCATTCTGCGTGGATTCTTACGGCGTTGGTCAACTGCCATTCGGGACCAGGATGGAAATCTCTGAGTTAACAGCGATGCGGTACTCTATAAATGTCGAGAACATTTTTCTGACATACTTAATGTGTCACAAGCTGTAATTGAATACCCACAAATACAGATCGGAGAGATCATCCTTTTAATGAAGAATTCAGTAAGGCCACGCATAATCTCTGCGAGATTAACGAAAACTGATTCACCTGGAGATCATTGCACTAATTCATAGCTTTTTGATATTCAGAGGGGTAACTTTGTCGAACTATCTTTTCGAACTTTTTCGTCGCGTTATTTCCAATCTTCAAAATATAAATGGGTGATCGTTTAAAATGTGAAAAGTATCGAGGTATAGTTCTCTTTTGCACATCATACAACTGTTGTACATTAGTGTGGGAAGGATTACTCATTCGGCGGAGAATATTATTGCTAGTTGCCACGAAGGATTCCATCTTAATCGGTCAGTCATTGACCAAGTGTTTTCGTTATGGATAATCCTTTCCAAGTACTTTAAAACGACTCGTAAAGTACATCAGGTAATCCTAGGCTATGGTATATGCTTCAATATTTAAGACTAACAAACAATTACAAATGACAGCTAATATATAAATGATAGTAAAATGAAATTTTTAAGAGCGAACTACATAGATCATTTAAAATTGTATATTGATTTATCCAGTTCAAAGTACTGATTTGGATACGTGAGACCATGAATTCTGCACACTATATGATATTACATTCGAAAAGGCAAACAATTTAAAATTAAAACGCGTTGTTGAGTTTTTGATTTCCCATCATATCGTTGAGGTTAGCTTCTAGCTTAATGAAAGGTGTCAAATTATTGTTTAAGTTTCATTTCAAGTCATGGCTTCTTCCACAGTTTTTTCACAGAAGAATTGTTGTCGCTCGAAAATAGGATCTCCACCTGCGACTACTAAAATAGTTCAATTAATTTTCTCATTAATGACCTAGTTGAGACGCACCGAGATTGAAACTTGAAGAGTAATTTTAATTATAAATGTTTTGATCTCTCGCTCTTTCAAACTGCACACCAACATACAAAATGCATACTATCAGGTGGATTTGAATTAGCTTCTATCTGTCGGCCACACATACTACGTACTATAACCACTAGACTATTAGTATGTTGATAATTAGGCACATCCTTCCATATATGTTAATGGGAATGGTATAAATTATCTCAGGTGGCGATGCAGGAATTATTCCAGCATCTTTTTGATCTTACTCTGATAATATTCAATTATTACAATACATTTATGAATATTTGGTGAAACCAATGATATATTATTAGTTTCATCCGTTTTTAACAACGACTTTTTATTTTAATAAACGTATATGGCTTTTCTTATCAATAATCCATATTGACGGAAATCATTTTTCTTCAATGTGCAATATTCAATTCTAAACTAAATGTATATTGCATCACGAGTGTTTTTAAATTCTAATTATACCACAGTCCATTAGATAACAAAACCTTCAGAATATTTGTCCAAGTTTAAAAATTAATCCACTGTATGCTACTCGTACAACTAGGAATAATTTTTGAAATAGATAATCTCTCCCTGTAATATATTAAACTTTTCGCAACACATAAATTATCATAATTTCTAATTTCCCTGTAACAAATTATATTTTAAATCTTATGAAATTATCTTGTCGTTTAGTATCAATCCCGTTTAGATACTTTACTGATAAATATCGAGGGTTAATTTGGAAAAATAAAAATCTATACCCGCTCAAAATATTTCATCGTCCCTGGATGAACAAAAGCAAAATAAAAATATTTTCTAGCACATGAATTCGGGGGAAATGGAAAAAATTAATCGAGTATAACTGATTAAATTATATCGACGTCATATCGGAATCGGAATAATAAAATTTATTTTTATTGTCGCAACAATATAAAAAAAAATTATTTTTCTTTTGCTATACGAGTATTATCGTTGGTCGAGAATTTAAGATTAATTTCTTAATTGACTAATCCGCATATTTACCACATATAACTAAAAGTTAAATATTTTTACAGCTTCACTGAAACAATTATAAGCGCACCCAATATAAGTTTGCTTACATTATTCACATTAGTCATCCGCATATATGTATACACATATTCATAAGATCTAATCCATCGATAATGCCAAAATATCATTGCATATCACAACAATCTTAATTGATTTATGTTTGCTCTCCCAAAACTACATTGTGTGTGAGTATGTGTTTCAAAATAGAAAACTATCACCCTTCTCCTCCCACAGATATAAATTAAGATGATAAAGTTTTTCCTCCGAATTTATTTAAGAATTTTTTTTCTATCAATTGACTAAATTATATTTACAAGTTTTCCCATCCTTCTTACAAGATGTATGTATATATATATATATATATATATATATATATATATATATATATATATATATATATATATATATATATATATATATATATATATATATATATATATATATATATATATATATATATATATATATATATATATAAATACAAGATATCCCACCCCTATTTAAACAACATATTTGCGGCAGTTCATATTTTTATTTTCATGTTGTTTTCAAAATAAAAAAAATGAAAACATTAAACATAGAAATAAAAATATCAGAAAGGCAAGCATTTTCCATTTTCCTAAAAACAATTTTTTAGTGCGGTTTGGAATATATTTCGATGACGACCAAATCTATGTTTGTATATATACGTGTATGTATATAATATTATACCCAAGAGAGTGTATAATGATTAGAACGGATTTTATTTTGATGTTTTGAAGTTTATTTGGTCAACAATCAAATTAACGTATATAACTAATAATTAGGTGTTGTACTCAAACTATATTGTTGAAGTTTTTAAGGGTTATAATTAGTATTGGTTAGTTACTTGAATGTTATACTAATTATACCAACTATTTACGAAATATGATTGCAAATTATGTTGTAATAATCACCAGGCATAAATTTAACTACAAAAATACAGTTCGATCAAGTTATTCATGTGAACGATTTTTCTTTAATGAAAGGGTGAAAAATTCCTTTTAATACGCTCTAACCAATATTATAGAAAACTCGTTTGTGCTTATTTCTGCCACTTGTGGCTTAGTGGCTAAGACTGTTTCTTATCATATTGCGAACTCAAGTTCGAGTTTTAATATTGATCAAAAATTAACACGCACCTCGGATGATGCAATGAAAATGATAAAAAATAAAAAATTAATTCTCACGAACTACAATGTGAACTTATACGTATTAAATGATTCGAAAGGTTTCAGTAGATGAACCCTTGAGCCTTAAGCGATAGTTTAGTGAATACGCAATAGAGAAGGTTTAATTTGGTTTATCATGTAATAACTTAGGACAAAACAGCTCTTACCATAATAAAAACGATAAACTTATTACCAAAATGTTATTCCCACGACTTACGAGCTACGGCTACTCGTATACGAGTAGCCGTAAATATAGGTAAGGTGTAAATACCTAAACGTGAGGTGTAAACTATTATTACCCCTATAATAGTTCACACATTAAGTTATTTTTTTGTGAAGAAAAGAAGAAAAACATTTCTTATTTCATAATAATAAAATAATCTATGGCTAATAATAACGACCCTAACCGCGTTTCAACTAAGACTAAGGTCTTTCATATAAGTATGAACCATTTTAACGATTGGTGCACATCCCAAGTGGTTAAAACCCAACGAATGTAACACACACGCATTTTATGTCATCCGGGGCATTTTAATTTTTGGTCAACGGTGAGAATCGAACTCGAGACCGCGGCGTGATGAGAAACTCTCTTAACCATTAAGCTACATCCGGCGGGAAAAATAAGTCATAAAATATTATACCTAGATTTTTTAAACATTTAATCAATATAATATTTATATATATTGTATTGATTAAATGTTTAAAAAATCTAGGTATAATATTTTATGACTTGTTTTTCAAAATAAGTTTGTATGTTTTTTTTTCGTTTATTACCAACTTTTTCGCGGTTCGCTTAGTTACGTCCTTACCTTACGCTTTGCAGTCAAATCGAGAACGTACGGCATAGCTCCATGCCATCCTATAGTACTGACATGGAAGATGGGTCGGCCAATGGATTTTGCACTCCAACAGGGGAGTCATAGTTGTGTTCATTTACACCACCGATCGTAATCAATTGGTAAAAAATCCCTCCCGCTCCAACTGCCGCAGCTTAGAGGGGTAAGTTCGCATAGTTTGTTCGTAAGTTCGTATAGTTTGTTCGTCATAATATTAATTTTTTTGTTGAGTAGATACGCGATTTTTTTAATTTTCAAATTCATCTATAGCCTACTCATTTGGTCGCTTTTATTCATCCTGTAGAGAATTTTTAAGTTTGTATCCATATTTGTAAAGTTGTCCTGTGATACTGTGTTGTGAAGTTGTGGTGTTTACCGATATCATTTATATGTTCATTGAATTTTTGTTTAAATGATCTACAACCGGTTAGTCCTATGTAAAATGATGGGATGGACAATACGAATACGTTTATTTATAAATTTCGCTAACGTAATGTTACTGTTTTGTATAATTTGTATTTTATTATTTGTTTTGCGTTTTATATGAAACTTTATATCCAAAGTTTTTAAATATTTTATAAATATTTTGGCTGGTGTTTTCATTAAAATCAAATTGTAAAGTAGTATTCTGTCGGTAATTTTTTCTATTTATTTGTATATTTGATTTATCTCGTCAATTTCATTTGGGTAATCTTCCTTTGACAACGGGATCCTTATGTTGATATAGGTGATTTGAATTTGTATGTATCGGTTGGTCCGTTTGTATCGGTTTTCTAAATATTTTGAAGGTGTGTTTATTACTGTAGATGTTTTTTATCGTTAAATCCAGAAGGTTAATGGTGTTATTACTTAATATAAATTTGCAGTTGATTCAATTGTCGAAATGTACCCGTAAGTTCTAGTACTATTCCATTTACATATCTATGCCAATATTTGATGTCTTTTAATATTTAAAGGCTAGTACTCAGATCAAAATGAACTGAAATTTTACCGTGGTCCAAAAATTTATTTATTTTCACGTGAAATAGAAATGAATGAATGAGAATTCAAATGTTCAAACAGTTCAAATTTCACATGACAAAAATGGTTTGAATCATTATCTTCGCGTGAAAGAAATTTGTAGAGCCATCTTTGGTGCATTGCGATAACTATAGTTTTTGTGCTAATGAACTGAGTACTGCTTCGTGAAAACAGAAATTAAATTTTTTATTTCTAAATTCACGTTGGTAAAATCGTATGGAAATTTCACGTGAAATCGATCTGAGTACTAGCCTTTAGATGTAATTGTTTTCAAAATGGTTTAAATATACATATTTTTGCTAACTTTCCAGATAGCGGGCTTCGCATCGGTAGACCATCATTTTAGCAGTATAGATTTCAATTATATATAAAATAATTTTAATTTTAATTATTCCGTTGACGATGATAACTATAACTATATTTTTTATTGAAGTGGATTTTTTTATGATCGAAAGAAGCGCGTTTTACGGGAATCGAATTGTATTTGGTATATTAATTTTCTTAATTTTACTTACTAATTCAGTGTTATTTTTAATTGAGTGGTCGTTTTCGAAAATTATATTATTTGTAATCCATATGTTAATATGTTTTGAAATTTTGTAATATGGAGCAAAAGTAAAGTTTACAACTGGTCGTGTTGGCATGTTATCTTTATGTACTTTCGGCATATCTCGTAGAACTGGTGCTGTTAGTTTTATTATCTTATTGTATCGAATGTCCTTATCATATAAAAACTGTTTTGGTTTGTTTAACAAATCTTTTAGATTTTTATGATATTTTTGAGTAATTCGTTTGTTCTTGAATATTGTTATTTTCTATGTAACTGTTAACCTTTGTGTTGCAACTAGTGTCGTTCATTATAATTTATTAACCTTTGTGTTGCAACTAGTGTCGTTCATTATAACTATTGTGTGCCTTCATCTGTGTTTGTTAATATGGTATTGCATTTTCAATATTCAGGATATCTTTATTTTGATATTTAACATTATTTTACGGAGTTATATTACAATCCTTTTTCGAATAAAGATGTTTCATTGTTGTTAAATTGTATGTTGTATGATTTTCTATCCGTTGGTACAAGTTATGTGTTATGTTTGTTCTATTATTATTGTTATTTTTTTTTGTATTAAAGCTTTTAATTTCTTACTTACCGTTCTTCTTTTGAATCTAAGTCTTTTCTACTTCTATAGCGATTTGTTCTAATATATTCGAGATACTGAAATTCTTTAGATATTTGTAACTTAAAAAGGACATCGGTACAATGAAAACTGAGATTTGCTCTCTATATCAATGATACACAAATATAGATACGAACTTAAAAATTCTCTACAGGATTGACAAAAGCGACCGCTAAAATAAATAAATATAATAAATTTATCGCTAAAATAAATTTCTACTCAACAGAGAAAACTACTTGACGAACAAACTATACGAACATATTTTGAAAAATACGTAAATAAAAATTAATATGAAAATCCCACCATAAGGAATATAATATTGTTTTGAATAAAATTTAAAATACTAGAGTTTATTGAATTAATAAACTGTGGAATTATAACATATAAAATATGATATTCTAAAATATACTTGCAATAAATCTGTGCTGAATATTTAGAGATTCATTATGAATAATACTGATTATTAAGCATAATCTAGAATTTTTACGTATCTGATATCTTTTGAAGCTATATGATTTGTGTGACTCTTGACCGATCTAGTTTTGGCCAGATTTTTCTAGTTATTATACTCTTACGTTTCTATTGAACAAATTATTATTCATAGATCTCTTAGCTTTCTCTTGAAGCAGTCTTACATTTCAATGTTCGCTATATGCTTGTTAAAAAGAGCTGGTCTGATGAGAATATTTGAATGTCTGCGTGTGCCTATTTATTTTAACGATAGCATGTTGAATGCTAACAAATAATTCGAGTGGTTAAAGGTTCGTTCGCACGAATGAAGATACTAATAATCGCTTATCTGCAGTTAAGAATTCAATAGATTTTTGAATTTCTAAGAGCCAAATTATTATATTAGTTTATATTAGGGTAGTATTTTTCAAGAATTAACGCAACATCTGTTGTAGGTGAGTTTTATGACTTTGGAATTGTTCTAGATGACAACATTTTAAACATTACAACATTAGTACTGATGAACAAAATTCATATGTCTATGTACATACTTTTAAGACAGTGATGATCGTCACACAGAGTAGAGCTTTCCGCTCTGTGTTTTATTTTATTACCAAGAACCGTTTTATTTTATTAACAAGACACTTTCGTGTGTGTGTTTTTTTTTCTTTCCTGTCGCCCTATTCTGGTAATTCCCGGTTAATAGGGAATTAGAGAATGATTTTATATGTAATTTGAATTTAAAACTTTTTGTTTTGGCATACTGAAGTAAAAAGCTAGTGTTAAATTACAAATAATTTTCCCTTCCAATTTTGGTATTGAAAAATTATTTCCAATTTATAAATATTCACATCGAACTTTTTTCGTCAATATAGGCCGGAAAAAATATATTGGAACAGAAATTACATATAAAATCATTCCCCAATTCCCTATTTTCGGGAAATTACCAGAATAGGGCCACAGAAGGTCTATTTCAAAAAAATGACGTACACTACGAAAGTTTTAGGATTATTTGAGCATTTTTATTCTCTTAATCAGAAATATTATAGTTTTATTAATAATTGTTAAGTTATTTGCGGATCGAATGCATTGTGCAAATTCTTTTAGCTTTTCTCATTAGACACATATACGAGGGGAGACGAAAAGAAACATTTTTTTCGTATTTATTCTTAATCTATGTCTTTAATCTTTATATAAATAATCACCATTGATGTCAATGTACTTCAATATAGATCTACTTATAAAATCAGTCTTCAAAATCTTGCCTTTTAAGTTTATCAAGTTCAGCATTAACCGCATCAAATATCTTCGCGTTACTGTTAAAGACCTTTCCCCTGATTTAAAATTTGGAAATAACCAGATATCATAAGGTACTAGATCCTGAGAATAGAGATCGCAATAAAGTTATTCGTTATTTCAGTAGCTGGCCGGTGCGTTGTCATAATGTAAAAAGTAACGCCGCAATCCCATTTTCTTTCGGTTTTCCAACAAATTTTTGTAAAAACTTCGGTATACCATTTTGCAGTTACCGTTTGATACTTTTCCGGAGATTAGCAGCTAAAATTTTAAATCGGGAGAAGTAAGCAGCAACATCATTAATTTTATTGCTAAGCTTGGTTCCTGTTGGGCTCCATACCATGGTCTGCTGTTTGATTTTTGGATTGTACATATAGAAACAAGATTCGTCACCCACTAACGTCCTTACTTAACTTGCTAGAATGCCCTTTTTCACTCGAACCTCTTTTTGGTAGATTCATTTCATTTTAAATTGGAAAAACCAATCTTCGTGTATTCTAGATGTTTTAATATTCGTGATATAGCCATGACATTCAAGGCCAATTCATCAGCAATAATTTCTTGTGTCAATTGTGGATCTTCGTCAACTTTGAACTTTACCAGAGCGTAACGTTATTAGTAAATGATTTTAATTGATCTTCTCGAATCGTCCTCAACAGAAAAATGTCTCGTTTAGAATCTTCAAAACCACTTGGAAGTAGTCTGTACAGACGATGTAGTTGTTCCATATGTTAATTGGCATTCATTAGTCGTTCTTGCTGAAAATAAACGTCGCACACATCATTATCTTCTAATTCCGACCGTAAAAAATCATTTATTAATAGCTCGGTAGCGCAATCCATTCACCGTAACAGTCTCATTTTAGAAAAACTAAGGAACAATAGCACCGCCACCCCAAAAATTGCTCTAAACAGTGACACGTTGAGACTGCAGAGGCTTTTCAACAATCATTTTTGAATTTTCCGAGTTCCAAATGCGACAATTCTGCTTATTAATGTAGCGTCCGAGGTGAGTATGTAATGAAAATTTTCACCATTTTTGTAGTGAATTTTAACAACTTCAATGTGTTGTTGAATTATCGTACCACTTTTAGTTATTGACAGCTGCTCAGATATCAGACTATTCAAAATGAAACCTCTCATTGGAAACCCTTTATATCATTTTTAAGTTTGCTATAGCGTATATATTATTTAGAAAAATGTAAATTTTCCGAATAAGGATTACAGCTCAAAATTAACGTTCGTTAGCTAAACGAACGAATAGTAACTGCCGGAAACATAACAAATCTATATAGTCACGATTCCACTTACTACAAGACTTACTTTGTTTCTGGAAACCAAACAATAAATTTTCCTTTTTTAAATATTCGTCATTTGATTTTTGAATGTCTCGAATAAAATCCGTATAGAACTTTTATTTTTCTTATCAATCTCTTATTTGCTTTTCATTATTTTATTATTTATCTCAACGCAAAATATAAAAATTGGATTCATAAATGGGCGCCGATTTGCCGACACAACCAATGCCAATGAGATATATTTTAACCTCCTCATCGTATTTTTTTACTGTATTTATATATGAAAGACGCCAGATAGACGACGGGTGATATCGACAAAAAAGTTTACTGCTGAGAAAAAAACTTTGAATTTTTTTGCTTATAATATTGAGAAAAAAATCTGAAGACAACAAACAGCATCGTATAAAAAAAAATATGGGGAGAAGTGGCATGAAAATGGAGGCAAAGTACAATAAAAATTTCTGAGAATATATGTGTATAAAGTTACATCGAAATGAACCGGGGTTGTATGACATAGCGTATGTATGTATATATCTGGATGTACATACATCGTATAAATAAACATCAAAAAACTACTGTCAAAACATAAAGTAGTTTTTTATGGTCGTCTTAGATTTTAAGTAAAATAAAAGCCATTCACATGAGTAAATCGTTATACTACAATTTATTAATTTACTTGATCCTGGCAAATTTGGCTACACCAAATATAACGAAAGATTTCAATTTGTTTGTTTAAATTAAATAAAATGTAACCATTTTGTATTTTACGATACACATAAAATTCGGGATTCTCGCGGAAAAATATGGAGAATATAAGGTACGCGCATGTAATATAATATTCCCCCCAAAAAATATAATGGAATAACAACAAATAGAAAATCTTTTGATGGTGAATACAAAACAAAATGGTTTCGATTGGGGCATCTCCGATTGGCTTTATAGTGCCTTATCACATAAATGATAAACATCTGTATCATCATTGGAAATTCCCGAGTTACAAACGTTATTTCATTGGTTGAAATGGGGTCCAGTGCAATATATCTTCAATATTCATTTGTCATTTTCATTTTGTTCATACATTATGTATATTGTTATAGGTTTTATCAAGATAAATTTGGGAAAAGCCGGAAATGGAAATGACGAGAATAAATTTATGCTTGAATTGATTCATGGTAAAATAATCTAAATGAGAGATGATTTTGTTGGTTTATAATTTCTTGATTTATGGTGACTTGAAATATTGGAAAAACTTGAAAGTTCAAATTATAAGTTTTCGGAAACGGAAATTTTGATGTTTATTTCCTATTTTCTTGATGGGATTTGATTTGCCATTTTTTAGTTAATGCTTTTAACAAAATAGTTCATATATATATATATATATATATATATATATATATATATATATATATATATATAGATATATATATATAGATATATTATATATAAATATATATATATATATATATATATATATATATATATATATATATATATAAATATAAATATATATATATATATATATATATATATATATATATATATATATATAATATATATATAATATATATAATCTATGGCTTAGAGCCGCGTTTCAAATGAGACCTTACGAACCAATTTTGACGATTGGTGCACATTGTAAGTGGTCAGCCCAACGAATGTTTTTTACACAAACGCGTATATATGTCATCCGGTTGCATGTTAATTTTTGGTCAACGGTGGGAATCGAACTCGAGGCCGCGGTGTGATGAGAAATTCTCTTAACCATTAAGCTACAACCACGACATATATATATATATATATATATATATATATATATATATATATATATATATATATATATATATATATATATATATATATATCCGAAAAAATCAAAATTGTTAAAAATGTCAATAACCAAAAAAAATCGGATACCGCCAAAAATATAATGACAGGGGTAAGTACTTGGAAACGAGAATGAGGATCGGCACGTGGAATGTGCAGTCACTTCGAAAACCTGGCGCGTTTTACCACCTTATCACATGTATGAAAGAATATCGGCTGGAACTCGTAGCGGTCCAAGAAAATCGATTACCTAAAAGTGGAGACCATGTGTCCCAGGGCTATACGTTGCTACACAGTGGAGATGACCTCGGAAATCTCATTGGGCCGCAGGTAAAAAAGGCTGTACTGGAATTTCAGGCAGTCAATAATCGAATGTGTAAGCTTCGCTTGCACATGAGATTAGCCAACATGTCAATTGTTTGTGTACATGCGCCCACTGATGTAAGCCAACCCCAAGATAAAGACTCACTTTATAATAATTTGGATAATCTGATAGCAACGAAATATAACCCAAAATAAAGCGCAGACTCGGTTTACAACTGCAAGAAAAAACAAATCAGTTCTTGCTAGGAGGACAGCTAATCGCATTTGTAGGCAGAAGAAGCGCGAATGGTGGAAGGCTAAGGTCTTAAGAGTATCACAATTCAGCAATGAGCATAATTCTCGTGGTTTCTTTAAAGGAATCACCAAATTGCACCACACCTTAAAACCGCCATTCGGAACCAGGATAGAAACCTCTGTGTCAACGTTGATGCAGTACTCGATACATGGCGGGAACATTTTTCTGTCCTACTTAATGTTCCATATGTATCACAAGCTGTATTTGAATACCCTCAAATACAGACCGCAGAGATGTTCATTGAGGATCCATCCTATGGGGAATTCACAATGGACATGCGGAGACTAAAGAAAAATCGTTTAACAGGAGTTGATTGCATTCATTCAGAGCTCTTGATATTCGGAGAGCTAACTTTGTGGAACTGTCTTTTGGACCTTGTTCCTTGGTATGGCAAAATAAAGTTATGCCTGAAGGATGGAAATTGGCCGCGTTATGCCCAATATTCAAAAAGGGTGATCGCTTGAAGTGCGAGAATCTCTCGTTTGCACAGCATACAAGTTACTGTATATACATCATCTTGGGAAGAATTACCTCTCTGGCGGAGGAAATTGTCGGTGACTACCAAGGTGGATTTCGTCCAAATCGGTCAGTCACTGATCAAGTTTTTTCGCTACGGATGATTCTTTCCAAGAATTACGAAACATCTCGCGATGTACACCAGGTATTCCTAGATTTCATCAAGCCTATGACTCAATCAATCGAGCGAGGCTATGGTATGCGCTTGAATATTTAGGAATACCGATAAGATATGTACATCTCTGTAAAATGACAGTAACGCATTCACAATGCTGTGTTAAAGTTGAGAACAGGCGAGAACTTTTCTACTGGTGAGCGACAAGGAGATGCTCTGTCCCCGATACTTTTTAATCTCATGTTCGAATACATCCTTCGTAAAAGTGAAACACCTCAGGACAATATTTTATTCCGACAATCCAATCAACTTCTTGCATATGCAGATGATATCTGTGTGATTGGATTAAATGGCAACGGAGAGTCCAAAATCAAATATCTGATATCTGGTTTTAGAGACCAAGACGCAACTGATTTCAGTAGTGGTGACCACACTTTTGAAGGAGCAAGGTTCGTCTTGCCGCAATCGGACTTTATATTCACTACGTCCACTTGTGAATTTTTTTTTGAAAAAATACTGTATTTCAAACGGAAGTTTTGTAATTGTATATAGTGGGACCAAACTATATTACCAATGCAATCTCTTTCAGTACACACTATTGTTTGCGCTATTGATACACTACAGACAACTTATACATGGCCGACTACGTGAACAAGACTCGCTCATTCGGCCCAAGTGAGACTATCTTCGTTAAAGTTTCCTACTTTGATTCTATTATGAACATTTGCTTCGCTTATTTGTATACTTTGTCGTCCTCTTTTTCTGATAATGAAGACGCCCCAACGTAGTACAGTTTCATGTTTTCCACAGATGTTGATGTATCGTTTTGATCTTCACCTTGAGATGCTTTTTGAGCATCGTAACGGTCGTTTTGCTATTTTTTAACTATTTTGTAAGGCCCGATATATTTCGCTCCTAATTTTGACCAATGGGTGAATTGCGTACGTTTTATAAAAACGTAATCACCAACTTCATGTTTGGTTACGACGTTCCTCTTTCATTCCTTTCATCCATAGTAATTCTAATGGATTCTTCTTTAACAACTTCTGTGATTTTGGCGTATTCTGGATAAATCATTTCTACACCCACTAACAGCTTGAATGGGGCATACCAGCACTTCTTTGAACTGTGTTATTAAGGTACCTTTGTAATGGGTTGATATACTTCAACCATTAAACAGGGTTGTTTATTAAAAGCTTTGTTAGAGCTGGAATTATTATTCGAAATACCTTTTTGATTTGGCCATTACCGGTTGGTACACCTGTTGTTATAAATGAAATGTTAATATCTTCCTATGCACACTATCCTGATATTCTGCAGATCAGAATGAACCACCTCTGTCCGCAATTATATGTTTTGGGTTTCCATAAATAGCTTTTTGTGTTTCCAGCCTTTGTATGACTTCACTAGCGCTCGTTGTTTTAGTTGGATAAAGCCTAATGAATTTCAAAATGCGTGAATTTCAAAACGGCACAGGGTTACCATGTGAATGTTTTTATATGTTGAAACCAAAATTATCCTTCATTTTCAATCACATACACTGAAAAAAATTGATTTGGGATATTTACTAACTTTGCTTAGTAAAATTTAATTTGCGAATAGCACAAATCATTTTTAAAGTTTGTATGTGCAGTTTAAAAATTTGCTGTGTAATAATTACAATTGATTTCTGATTATTGAAAACTTAGATTAGTATTATTCAAACATACCTCTTTTGTAATATTTACTATGTGATTTGTAATAATTACAAAATAATGTAAATTTTGAGAGAATCTACAATATTTTATGTAGTTTATATTTTCTCAAATTTACTTTCTTTCTAATTATTACTAATCACATTGTAAAAATTACAATGAAGGTTTGTTCGAAAATTAATTAGAAATCAATTATAATTGTCACACAAAAAAGGTGTAAACGGCACGTGCATATTTAAAAAATGATTTGTGCTGTCCCAAAACAGCTGATTGTTTATAACATTGCATAAGGAAAGGTTGAAGGCCCAAAGCATTTAACTCATCATTTGTTTAGCTTTTAAGGAACGGTTTTATATTTTTAGGTAATTCTTAGGAAACATCAAAGAAAATGTACATTGCATACATAGATTTATTTTTTATAATTTAAATAACAAGAATACTAAAAATGGATATGCTTTCAATTGGTGCATCATGGAAATTTTAGCGATCATTTCAAAGCTATTGTAATCATTCCATTAAAATAATTATTTTTCATTATTGACGTGCTCTGCATTTCTTGATTTCTGCTATTTATATACAAATCGCAACAACCAATTTTCGTCAAAAATAGTGTTACTCTCGAGTCATCACATCACATACTCTTCGCAAACATCCCAGCCAATCATCAAATAGCATGTTGAATTCTAAAAATCATACGATATCGGTACAAACATTACGTATTCCAATCCCGGAAATAATGTAAAGTTTACTATTTGCCAACTAAATATATTCAACGGATTAGTAAAATACAGAAAGCTTTGTGTTAATTACTAAGCATTTGTAGTTTACTCCCACCTTTTTGAAAATATTTTGCCAAACCAAATGAATTGTAAATGTATGTTTTACAATCTCATTATATCCGTGAATTTAGTGGTGATGCATAGACATGCAGAGTTACAATAAAAACGGGATTAGTTAAAAATTTTAATATTATATAATTATTCCAGGTAAGTTGGTGTTGGTTTGATTATTGCTAACTTTAATAAGTGATGTGTTTTTATTCAATAAATCTGTGACAATTAAGCAAAAATAAAAAATCGAGTGACGCTATTTTTAATCATTCATATACATTTTATTTTAGTGTTCTTATCGATATAAGAACTGTATTAAAGTAAATATTTGCATATTATAACGCAAAAAATTGTATCCCTATACGCGACTTTCATGTAATAATATTTAATTTATAGAAGACGCCGTATTCTCGGCCATTTGAACGCCAAAGAAAATCAATTTTGATATTGGTAAGTTAATTCGCATATTACTAAGCAGTAGTAAAATAGTTTTGTGTATGCTGGAGTAGTTGAATTAAATTAAAGTTTATTTTTAAACCGTATACATACATGTGTCTACTTATGTTAGTATACATATGTATATAAACCTAACCATAATATTCAAAATTTATTTAAAAACTTAAGTTATAGGTTTGCTTTACAATTACTATATAACCAACAAAATATTTTTTTCTTATTAAGTCTCAGAGAATCATGTTTCGACAAATGAATACCAGGCCCAACAGAAATCCCATGAAGAAACAGGTCAGTCCAATAATATTTTTGGTATAACAAACATATTTTTAAAATATATTTATTAATTTACAGGTGGAAATGTCACTCTAAGCACGCGTTTTCCAGATCGATTCATATGATCATCGTTTGCTACCAACACTATCAATATAAGCTTTGAAAATGCCGCCACAAATCCAGGTAAATATTCTTAAATTAAAATTAAATGCTAAACGTTAAATGTGTATGAACTTATTATATTAAACAATCTCCTATTTCCAGATTTCTTGAATTCAAAGCTGTTGTTTCCCTCCTTCGTTTTTGGCCTGGACAATGGAAGATGCCCAATCTATCTAGTAACTGAAGCAACCAAAAATTAAAACCTTACCTGGATCCATCATGTTTAATTTAGCTTTTTTTGGAACAAATTGATTTTAATTCTAGTTTAATTAGCTAATTTATACAAATTTAAATTATGCCCATTGAATTTTGTTATAGTTTTGTAACTAGCTTTAATTATCTAAATAAAATTTAAATTATTGGAATGTTAATGTCTTATTTAAAGTATATTCTATTCATAATATTTATATCAATATTTATATATATATATATATATATATATATATATATATATATATATATATATATATATATATATATATATATACATATATACATATATATATATATATATATATATATATATATATATATATATATATATATATATATATATATATATATATCGAGAGAGGGAGAGAGAGAAATTTTTCACCAGTATTAAGAATACTTAAATAGCGCTTTGTCAATACTACATATGCTTTGCTTAAAAGACGAGTAATATTTTATAATATCTAGCAAATATTACATTGCTTAGTAAAAAATCTTCTGCTTATACAACTTATGCTTTCATATTATTACCAAGCATTTAGTAAATGCGATGAACAGTAATAGTAAAAATTACCTAAACTGTGTAAATATAACACATCAATTTTATGTTGTTTTTGTAAAAGTGGTTTACTGTTATCACAAAATATAGCAAATTGCATAGTAACAATTACTATTTTAAATTGAATATAGCAAAGCAAAAACACATTTATAAAATAACTAATTAACTAAGCATTTAGTTAGATTTAATCAATTAACCTTACGTTATTTGATAAGTGCTTAGTTGGCTGAAAAACTACTAAATTTTTATTAGTATTTACACTGCTTTTTGGTGAAGAGTGCAAATCATTTCTTTCAGTGTACCTGTGTATCGTACCGTGTATTTTGCATAAAACGTGAGAAGTGAAGAGTGGTCTAATAGAAAATATTATTTTCACTTGGGATTCTCATTGTGATTCATGCGTGACAAGTATCATGTTCATATGACATTTGTGTTTAGCATTCATTGACATTTCACCATGAATAGACTTACGCGAGAACATCGTTTACAAATTGTGGAAGTTTATTTTAAAAATCAGTGTTCAGTGAAAAATTGTATTCATCAATAAATTTCGAACCACTTTTTCATTATTAGATTAACATCACCCGACTAGATAATACGATCTAATGTGAATATTGCTGCTGTAGCTGAACGTGTACGTGAAGACCGCAATCGTGAAGACCACTCTGGGTCTCTTATATGGCACCTTGTGGCGTATTTTGAATAGAGATCTTGGCTTGAAGCCATACAAAATACAGCCGGTTTAAGAATTGAAGCCAGTTGACGTTCCCTTGCGTCATCGATTGCCAGAGCTTCCAATGCATCTAGAAAAATGCACTGTTTAGTGCGGTTTATGGACAGGTGACATCATCGGACAGTATTTCTTTCAAAATGCGGATGGATGGCGGGTAAACATCAAAGCGCAAACAACAGCGCAATGATCAATGAATTTGCATTGTCAAAAACTCACGATATTGGTGAAGCCGATTTGTGATTTCAACAGTGCAACGTGCTACACAATACGTCAAAACCATCGATTTATTCATTATTGAAAGAAAATTTTGATGAGAACAAAATATCAAGAAAGGGATCCGTGAATCTTCGTTTCTTTCATGATCTTGTGATCTGACGCCGTTAGATTGAAAAATTAAAGAAGGCGGAAATAATTCCAGAACTCAATGCCGCTAGATGCCCACGGTTCAACCCACATACACATACAGATACAAAATCACCCAATCGTGATTGATGAATCGTCACCACCAAGGGAATCGAACCCGAGACCCCCGAATGACATAGCAAGTACGCTACCTTCTCTGCCACGAGAGCCGTTAGATTACTTTTATAAATATGTTTATCTGAAATCCATGTTTATATCGGTAAACCAGAATCGATTCCTGCATAAGAAGCGAACATAATACGCGTCATTAATGAAATGTCGGCCGAAATAGCTTTTACAAGTTAATGATTTGATCAATGTTGATACTGGCAAAGTGTGTCTCTCTAATTAATTTTTCAATTATAGTTGAATTACTTGCTGCTGAATGAAATTGGAGCACGAGAAACAAGGTCCGGATTGCAACCGGAGTTGTATACAAAATGTAACAATTACTACCCTGTTGGAGTACAAATTCGAAATATCGAAAGCGAGCCGTGGCCGAAAATGGAGAAAGAATAATGTACTTTCGGATCGCTCGGGGCAAGTGACAAGTACATTCTTTCCTCATAAAAACATCCATTTGGAAACAAGATGTGTCCATGTTAAACTTTGACTAATGAAATGATGGTGTGGAGAAAGATAACGAAAATATCAAGATCTGGTCAGCAATACAATTTTGCTATACAATTATACCAATCTGATGAAGTGAACATTGTCTGGCAAGTATTGAAAACTTCGGTTGTCGATGCCGCCCAGCACACCCTCGATTAAGTTAAAACTTAGCTCAAAAATGATTGTTTTGATGACGAGTGTCGTCTTGCTGTTGAGCAACAAAATATACATAACCTTAAATGGAGCGCAAAATCTTTTTGCAATCACAAGGGAGATAAAGCAGTTCTTGCTATAGGAGGACAGCTTTGTAAACAGAAGAAGCTCGAATGATGAAAGGCTAAGGTTTTACGAGTACAACAAATGAGCAATGAATGCAATTTGCGTTTTTTTAAAGATATCGGTCAACTACCATTCGGGACCAGGATGGGATTTTCTCTGTAAACGTGGATGCGGTTCCTCGATATAATGTGAACATTTTTCTACCCTACTTAATGTTCCACATGTATCACAAGCTATATTTGAATACTCTCAAACACAGACCGCAGAGATGTTCATTGAGGATCCATCCTATGAGAAATTCGCCATGGTCATGCAAAGATTAAAGAAAAATTAATCACTAGGAGTTGATTGCATTAATTCAGAGCTTTTGGTATTCGAAGGATTAACTTTGTAAAACTGTATTTCGACCTTGTTCGTTTGATATGGCGAAATGAAGTTATGCCTGAAGAATGGAAAGTGACCGCATTATGCCTAATATTCAAGAAGGGTGATCACTTCAAATGCGAGAATTATCGCGGAATGGCTCTCCTTTGCACAGCATACAAGTTATTATCGTACATTATCTTGGGAAGAATTTCTTTTCTGGTGGTGAAAGTTACCATTGATTACCAAGGAGCATTTTGTCTATATCGGACAGTCACTGATCAAGCCTATGACTCTGTCAATCGAGAGCGACTATATGGTATGCGGTTTAATATTTAGAAAGACCATACAAATACGTATATCGCTGTAGAATGGCATAGAATTTCTTTTCTGGTGGTGAAAGTTACCGTTGATTACCAAGGAGCATTTTGTCTATATCGGACAGTCACTGATCAAGCCTATGACTCTGTCAATCGAGAGCGACTATATGGTATGCGGTTTAATATTTAGAAAGACCATACAAATACGTATATCGCTGTAGAATGGCATAGAACGCAGTCACAAAGCTGCGTCAAAGTTGAAAACATGCTTTCGAGAACTTTTCCAATTAGTTCTGGCGTCCCACAAGGACATCTTTTGTAAATGTGAAACAGCTCAAAACAATATTTTATATCGACAATAAAATCAACCTTTTGCTTATGCAGATGGTTTCTGTGTGATTGGATTGAATGGCAACGTAGTGAAAGAGACATTTGATCCACTGGAACAGTGTTCAGTTTCCGTTCGTCTCAAAATCAACAAGATGCAAAACAAAATATCTGATCTCTGGTTTTCGAGACCAAGATTCAATTGATTTCATTACTGGTTATAAGGTGTGATGAGATTCAAGTATCTTGGATCTCTCATTACTAAATATAATAGTGTGGGAGAGGATATGTTCAAAGTTCACCTGCCGCTAGTAATCGGGCTTTATATCCTCTTTGTCCACTTATGAAATCAAAATATCTTCCAAATGCGGACAAGTTGAAATTGTACAGAGTGTTGATCAGACCCGTTGTCATGTATGAATGTGAGAGTTGGCCCTTGACGGATGAGTACGAAAGATGGCTTCTAACATTTGAGAGAAGAATTATGCGAGTATATGGCTCAAAACACGATGTTGATGGCCCATACCAAGTTCTGTTCAATCACGAGATCCGGAATTTAATGCAAATTCCTGATATCGTGCATAAAATGGCGTAAAGAACGGCTGTAACCGCATCTGAACTGAGACCCTACGAAACATATGTAGTTGGAACACATTGTTGGTGTTCAGCCCAACGAATCACTTTTTATGTCATCCCGGACATGTTAGTTATTGGTGAACGGCGAAAATCGAACTCAAGACCGCGGCGTGATGACAAACCCACTTATCCATCAACTAAGAATATTTACTAAGAATAATATTTGGCAGCTTCCTCCATATTTTCTGTTGGGTCATATCTCTCTGTAAATTTTGATGCTTATGCAAGAATTAAATAATACTATTTTTAGTGCCTTAAATTTATCTCTCATAATCAGCTAGTCCTATATTATCCTCATTGAAGCGTAACATAAAGAGAGAAAATTCTCTTATATGTCACTGCTCATTTTATTTCTTCTGTATGATGAAGAAGTAGTTTTAGTATTATATATGAAAAGCTTTACCACCTTCGGAATTTTGGCTTTCAGTCTGATTAATTTATTTTATAATCGTATATGCTCTGTGGTATTATTAACTAAGCCAATTATGTACATTACTTGATGGTTACGATTAAGCTAGTTCAAAATAATTGTTCCTCTAAAATTATGTAAGATGTATCGCAAAACAGCACAGCAGCCGAAAAATCTCACAAGCCGTAGATAAAAATATTTTCGAAATAACATAAAATTTAATTAAATTGCATTTCATAAAATATTTTATAAAACTTGCAAACAGTTGAAACAAACAATAATTTAATACTTAGAGGGATTTTTATTACCAAATAATTAAAATTTATGACACACAAACCAATAAATATAAACATAGTACTCAGCTCTAGTACAAGTCTATAATTTTTAATTAATTAATGGATTTTCCATAGTTTCCTATTTTAACGAGATGTATAACGAGACGAGGGATTATATAAAAACATTCAACATGATTATTATGTTTTTGTATTATAAAACCCAATACCGATGTGTCAGACACAAGATCCGAATCCGATGATGGTCAAGTGTATCCAATCCTTTTATTTGTTGCTTTAGATAATTTATTGTATAAAAGGGGGAACGTGATTTATATGAACAATTTCAGTGGTCAATGTTGTCTAATTAAATCATCTCAATTCAATAATTTTCATATTTTAATACAATCTTGAACCAAGTTAAATCTTCAAACCAACGCTTCCAAATAAATAGCCATCAATAAAATTCTAAATTGAAATAAATATTTAAAATAAATAAGTAAATTGAAATGAGTCGAATAAATTTATATGTATGTATATACAATTCAACATTACCAACCCCTCTTAATAGTTTAATACTATTTTTCTATCCATCATTCTGCACCCATACCACATACAATGTTTAACAAACAGCCCATTTAGAAAACAACAATACTACATCACCATTATTCAATCCACTAAAAAAAATAAGAAATTGTTTATTTTGTCTTCATTCAACGTCTGAACATATAAAAGAAGAACAAGCGATTTATTTGGGTTATACAGTGCGTTACCAAGAAATTTTGAACATATATGTATGTGTTGAAATGAATTCTATATCACTACATACTCGTATATAGAAATCATTTTTATAATTTATCACTTTGGATTGGTCCACCCTTTTGTATGTGCATAATACCATATACGATGACAATCATTGCACTGTGCACCCTTCTTCAATAAATTAATATCGCTGCTCATTTTTAAGTTTTCGACTCGTCGAGACTATCTATTTTAACTTATAAGTACTGCTGTGTATATTGTATAATATCCATAATTCATATTTATATCCATAAAAAATAATATAATTTTATAGTTTTTATTTCGGCGCGGGATCATTACTACAATATATTTCGAATATAGGATTAATAAAACTTCATCATCATAATTTTATTTTCGAGCTAAGAAGTAATTTCCAGTTGAATAAGTTAGATGCTCGTGAATGTTATAAATGAATGGATAAGTCGTCAGGAATAATAAAACTCAAAATATTTTGCTCGTCATTATTATCATTAGCGGGAAAAAATTTGTTTTTATCTTAAAATGAACAAGTTTATTTTATGATGATTGATCGATATCAAAAATGATTTGGAATTAATAATTAGAATACACATATTAAACTGAATAAGATGTCTATTAGTTACAAAAACCCATAACTTCAAAAAATTAAAAAATTTAAGGTTACTTTTGCCATGTTTTAAAAAAATAAAAAGTACACAAAACTGAGTAATTCCCCGAGAAATAATGATTTCAAAGCTGAAGTAAGTTGCAAAATTTTGTTTCAAAAGTCAACATCTTATAAAAGTCACAATCAAAAACCATCCATTCCTTCATATTGAAATACTTTTTTTTTGTCGGGATGGTCCACACCGTATCAATCTGACTCCATCGGTTTCGATCACCAGTGAGCTTTTCATACTGTTGCAAGCAACCATAAGATGGCAGATCGCTCTCTACGCCGTGGAACCACCGTTGCCAGCGTACTCGATGTCCTTTGATTTCATGCAAGATATCAGGAATTTGCGTTACATTCCTGATCTCGTGAATGTAACGAACTCGGTAAGGGCTACAAGCGTCGCGTTTTGGGCCATAAACCACACGCCATCTTTCGTACTCATCTTTTAAAGTCCAACTCTCACATCCTTACATGATAATTGGTCTGACAATACTCTGTTTCAGCTTATCCATATCTGCAAAATATGTATTTTGATATCAGAAGTAGACGTAGAGAATATAAAGCCCAATTGCCAGCGGCAAGGTGAACCTATCCTCTCCCACACTTTTATCGTGAATAATGAGAGATACAAGCTGCTTGAATCTCATCTTTCAAACGTGTGCTTACCACTACTGAAATCAGTTGCGTTTTGGTCTCGAAAACCAGAGATCATCAACGCCAGCTGAACACTGTTCCAGTGGATCAAGTATCTCTTTCACTCCGTTGCTATTTAATTCAATCACACAGATATCCTGCATAAGCAAAAAGTTGATTGGATTGTCGAAATAAGCATTGTCTTTAGGTGTTTCACTTCTACGAAGGATCTATTCCAACATGAGATTAAAACGATTCGTGGACCGCGCATAGATCTTAGAAATAAACACAAAATTCCCTACTCCCAAACCAAACCCGGCCTTAAAAACAAAATGAGGAACTCTTTATAATAACTAACTAGGGAGTGGGGTGATTAATAGAGGGGGGAGGGAAGTTCAAAATGAATGTTCCCTTCCCGGAAGAATGTTCCAAATTAAGAAAGCTTTTTTCTTTTATAATATATTTTTAAGCATATATTTTTTTGTATTTAAATTAAATTCATAAATTGCTATAACATACTTATGTGCATATACTGAAACATATGAAGTTAATTTAACAGAATTATTAAATAAGAAATATATTAAAATCCAATTGTACAATATTCCAATCGATAAATTCACTTTTCTTATTGATAATATATTTATTAAACTGTTTAGCTAGTTATAAATTCGTAAATATCATTGATAGGAATCTTTTTCGGTTGTATGTTGATAAGGAATTTTTCAATGTGAATGTTATTTTGGTCAGTATGAACAATTATTTTTTTCAGTGTGCGTTACTGTCATTTTTGGTATTCCGTACGGATTTGTTTGGTATTTCTAAATATTCAATTCATGTTAAGCACATAGTATCTCTCGATTAATCGAGTAATAGACTTGCTTGAAATCTAGGAATACCTGGTGTACATCGCGAGATACTTGATCAGCGACTGACCGATTTGGATGGATTTCTCTTTGGTAGTCACCGATAATTCTTTCCGCCAGAGAGGTAATTCTTCCCAAGATCAAATATGACAGTACCTTGAATGTTGTACCAAAGCAATATTGATCAATATATCCAGGGGGCTTTGGTTGTACAAACGAGAGCCTAATCGCGATAATTCTCGAATTTGAAGCCATCACTTTTCTTGAATATTGGGCATAACGCGACCACTTTCCGTTCTTCAGGCATAACTTTCATTCTTCAGGCATACCTTTCATTCTTGAGGCATATATTGAAATACTACGTGTGTATTATCATTTACAAAAACTCACAATTACTTGATTTTTTGTCTCCCATATTGATTTTTTAAACTATAGTTTTAACGGTTTAGGGAGTGTTTATTAGTCAGTTTGGAAAAATTGTTCTTAAGAAATAGAAGTGCATATCAAATTAATTTATTAATGTGAAATTAGTGTTCAGTTATTGTTTTTATTATCGTTCAAAAAATTAAATAAAACAAGATAGTTTATCTTAAAATACGGCGAAATAAACCACCGAATAGAACCAATCGCAAGAAGATTGTATCTAACATCAAGAGTGCAATATCCACTAACCACTTCGTTCGAAAAACAAATGTTAGGATTGTAAATGCTTACCAAATAGCATTTACAGGCATAATAAATATCAGCAGATATCGAATAACATGTGTGCCGATTTCTCCATTAATCAAATGCATCGAATTTTTCTATCGGATTATCTTAATCAATTGCACGTTAAAGCTAAGTTATTTTCGTCGGATTTTTAATACTTGCTTTATGAAAAAGTGCTACGAGCTAAGAGCTGTTATCAACAAGCAAGAGATAAAATCGTGGGATGCTAACCATATCCTTCGATTTCCAAAAAAAATGTGGTGCTCCCAAAAATTACCGGATCAAGCGGCGTATTTTTCTATAGGCAATTGTACTTGTACAATTTTGGTGTTGTACAAGTTTCAGAATTTTTCTGTCGTTCAGCTTATTTGTGACGGTTGTGGCGCAATGAATAAAAATTCTAATTTTATGGGAGTGCTCTCAATTTAGTTGAAGCAGATGACATCTCTTCATGTTACTAAGGTTCAAGTAATTTTTCTGGTTTGTGGGTACTCTTATATTCTATCAAGGAGTGTCTGCTCAGCTTCAAAAAATAACTAGAGCTAAAGAACGGATAATAAAACCAGAGGAACATTCTAATATTTATTCTATTTATATTTATTCGATTAGGTTCCGTTACGTGTCCGGTAAATGACTGGAAAACAGTAAACGCAGCATGCATTAAACCACCGGGGCAATGGCATTTCACATTTGATAAAGCTAAACGAAAAGTTTTGTAAATAACAGATATATATATATATATATATATATATATATATATATATATATATATATATATATATATAAATATATATATATATATATATATGTATATATATATATATATATATATATATATATATATATATATATATATATATATACATATATATATACATTTATATATATATATATATATATATATATATATATATATATATATATATGTATATATATATATATATATTTATATATATATATATATATATATATATATATATATATATATATATATATATATATATATATATATATATATATATATATGTTGGACGGTTGTGGCGCAATGAATAAAAATTCTACTTTTATGGGAGTGTTTCTTTTGTGCCACAAAGTATGTGTTGTTCCAACATATATATATATATATATATATATATATATATATATATATATATATATATATATATATATATATATATATATATATGTATATATATATATATATATATATATATATATATATATATAATGCGTGGTTTACCACTTAAGAAAATATCCGACCAAATGGCACAGTGGTTAAAGCTGAGACAATTGGAGCGGAACGTACCGGGTTCGAATCCCGATAGGGCAGAATGGAAAAGAGATCGCTGGTGTAAATGAACACATCTATATGACTCCCTGTTGAAGTCATATTTCATATCAGTACTAGAGACAGGCAAGGATCATTTTTCTGAGCACATTATGCATTGTGTGCGGTCGGACCTATTACGGCAATGGCTGCTTGAATATTGACTTGCAAATATTCAAGTGTTTGTGGATTGTCCGTATAACACTTCCCTAAATCCATTTGTTCTTCTAATGAAGACCAAGATGTCTGGTATCCTTAAAGGCCGTCAGTTGATCCTTATGAAGAGTATGAACATGTGATCATTCAGGGAACAATGCCCCGTGATAATGCGAATATACATTGATTCGTTTTAGTACTATAATTGATTATCCATGCAACCCATAATTAATTATAACATACCTTTAGTTCTCGGAAAATGTGGTTGGATCACTTCAATCGATATTTCAAATAATTATTAAAATTACTGTTTATCTGACCTATGCTCCAAAAAATTTAATAAAAATACTGGTAGTTGTACGCTATTTAGAATTCTAAATCATAAAATATTCTATTCATACAACAATTTAATTTGAAGTATGTAAACTTATTTAACATCAAAGAAGAAACCAATTTGTTCGCGTATTCGACGAAAGGAGGGACAGTAGTAGTTCAAATTCATTGTCAAGACGCAAAATCCAATTTATGATCATAAAATTAATTTTTAGAACTATATTCGTTTTATCGTTAAGACAAAGCTAATCCTAAAATTAAGCAAATACTAATTAACGTTCAAAGAAATCAAAATCGGAAAAGGAATTATAGTTATATTTTAATATTACCATTTAATTAAATGAAATTATACAAAAACTTTTACTATTTTAATTAGAGAAGATTCAGATTAGGTTATCAATTTATATGACAAATTTAAATTTCATAGCTTAACCTTAAAATTTTAGTAGACAATTATTTTTAATTAAAAAAATACATATTTAATGGTGGTTCTTCTTGATTTTTTCGAGTGTGGCAATACTTATGTACGTCATTCGTGTTAAAAAATTAGACATGTTAACGTCTGAATAAAATTGGAAAATAATGAAAACTTACTTTTAAAGTGGTGAATACTGTTAAAAATAGATGTGGATAGAAATCAAATTTGATTTATATCATCATCAATGAAGATTTGTGAAGCGAATTCATGAAACTGAATTGTTAGTGAATAAACCAACATTTACAGCCGAGAACATTGAGCTATTGCTCACAATGTGTCTGAGCATCCATCAACATCAACTCGCCATGGTGCTCATCAATTAAACATTTCGCACAGTTCTGTAATAAAAAGTTTCCATAAAGACGTCTGTAGGAAGACTTCTTAAAGTTCAATCAGTAAAATGCCAATCCACAACGTTTTCGGTTTGCTATTATTGCTTTTTCGAACGCTTGGAAGAAAATGATTATTTTTACCGGAAAATCATCTTTTCCGACGAATTTCATTTTGTCTTCTTTGAACGTTTTATTGTGAAGAGCCGGTAAGTGTTACGTTAACCATCTAAGCGTTGAAAAGTTACAGATAAGAGCCCATGTAATCGAAATTTTCTGAAAAAGTGCGCTGAAATTGTGAAAAAATTGTGAATTTGAAAGAAATTGTGTTCCGTACAAAACAAACCGCTTTCAAACTGTTTATTCGTGTTTGAATTTATATTCTATTATGTATTTATTTAAATGCGCAGTCAAGGAATATAAAAGAATAAAAAAACAATGTATAGAACAAGATTGTTGTGAAGTTATCAACAAAAATAAAAAACCTTTATATAAGTAAAAAATAATATGGTTGGTAAATAATGTTTTTTCAACGTTAATTTATACTACAATAAATAAGCATATTATTTTGGAAAGTAAATTATAGAAATAACAAATAAACTATAATCGTAGTATATCTTCTGTTGATATACTATGTCTTTTTCTGGTTTTTGAGTCATTTTCAAAATACCGAAACATATTAAAATAAGTAGTCTACAATGAATTGTCCAACTAACATGGCATATGGTTAGTTAGGATGAGATACGCTCTATAATAAAATACCAAGCTCATTTCCATACGATGTGGTTAAACCTTCTGTTGATGGCATGGTATTTGAGCCATCGTCAATTGTGTTTAAATAAATAAACTCAATGAGATTTATGGCTGGTTATCGATCGTATGGAAATGTGATCAGAATTTTATTATAAAGCGTATCTTACCCTAACTAACCATATATGCCATATTGTATGTAAACCTCTGTGATTTGGACAATCTTCAATACAGTAGACTCCTCAATTCGATTTGTTTCAATATTGTGAAAATAGTATAAATTATGATAATGTTAAAATTAAAAGTTAATTTTTTATGATGATTTTATTATGTTATTTATTCATTAGTCATTTTTATTTTGTTTGGAGATTCTTTGGCTACCATTGCTTTTACCTAATGTTTCATTAATCGTACATTGATTTTGTTATTTTTAACAAATGTTGTATACATATATGTTTCGTTAAGTTTTTTGCAAATTTCACATTCGTATGGACAAGTAATTTTTTGGAATTTTCTGTTATAAATAAAATTCAGGTTTATGTTGATTTGCATCATCTTATCTTATTAAATTTAACAAATGTACCGTCAATCATCTTTATTTATTGTAGATGCATGTTTACATTACATTACTATGGGACACATTGTATAATTAATTTATTTCTTTGTTAATAATAAAAATAACAATAATAAATATATTTTAATAGTATGTGAATTGTTGCTTATCAGTCAACGTAGCATGAAATTGAGTATAAAATATAAGCAAAATAATTAGTAATAGGCAAATTATTAATGAGTAAGGGCCACAATAGTATATGTAAAAAGGCAGATTTAGGGTTTGTGTTATAATAACATTAATATAATATTATTATAATAATATTAGCAAATTAAATTACTGAAATGGTTAAGTGATTAAAAAAGAGAATGCAAACCGCATTTTAAATTTTATTTTACTGGTTTAAGATAATATGTATTTTGATTTCATAACAGATAAGATTATAAAAATAGAGGAAAGAAACAAATCAAATTAAGAAAGGTATAGGAGATACAGTTACACATCCGCACGTATGCAGATCGCACAAACTTTTTGTGTTCCAATAAAATATTCACTCTTGCCATTTTATTTTTTAATAATACGGCTCCCAGCTAAGTTGTTCGTATTTGTGGTAAAACTGAATTCCTTTTAATAATATTAATAACATTAAATTATTGTCGTAATAATCATAAATAATACTTACTACATCAATTTTTGCTATCCCTATTTTTTTTATTTCAATAATGATTTCGAAGTTGAAGCGAAATAAAATATAATTTTTAAATAACTCAACTATTGGATCTAGATGAGTATGGAGTAATCAGAGGGTTGATTTTTATAAAATGAAAAAAAAAAAACAAATTTTTTATTTAAAAATATCACTATAAAAATATTAATAAAATTGTGAGCACAACAATAGTAATAATAATAATGATAATTATTTTTATTGTTTTTATTATAAACAATTTTTATTTATTTTTTTATGATAAAATGATTTAATTGTAAAAACTATGAATGCGTCTGTCTCGAGAGGAGATGTGACACATAGAATGCCTCGATGTGGATTTAATGTAATTTAGTGCTGATACTGAACGTAGGACGTTATATGAACCTTCTTGTGTAGTATAGTTTATTATTTTGAAATACATAATAAGGGGTTTTAAATGTGGCATGGCATGATGATTTGAATAATTTTAGAGGATTAACTTGGAAATACATTAACAAATAATATTTCTTGCTGATTTTTAACAAGTGTGATTGTTTTATACAGTTTGTAGTTAACATAAAACCATTTATAGTGTTTGACTATATTTTATGATGCGTGGAATTGTTACCATTTTTAGGCGAACAGAAAACGCTATAACGAATTATTTAAGATTACATCATACTATTTATATTTGAACATTATATAAAATTCATGAATGAAATTTTAGTCTTATCATTTAGCCAAAACAAATTAAAATTTATATACAAGATCCTCCTACACTATTTTTAGAAAAATCATCTGTCTTCCGTTTCTTTCTTATATTTCAAGATACATCTTTTAAATCATAATCAATCAATGTAACAACATGAATTATAATACTAAATAAATGTAAGTAAAGATGAACACAAAATACATAATGCAAGTAGTAGATTGATATGCGCGTATGTTTATGTTTTATTAAGGCCACGCGACCAAAACAACAAAATCATCCATATCTTGCTTTACAAATTGAAATTATGTACTGTGTTTTGATTTTAGTTTTATTTATTGTGTTGTGACAATAAAATACTTAAAATATCTATTGTTACACTATAGTTATTGTTACAGATGTCAATCGATGATTTGTTATATACCATATTTCATATAGATAAAAATGTATATTGAACTTTTATGAAAGGTTGTTAACTCTAATGGTATTGAACGACCGTCAACTGAAAAAACACAGCAGACATGATAGGCCTGTCTAACAAGGGCTGTACATCGCATTGGCTGAAAATTTGGACATACCAAAGTTGTGGAGAAAATGGGTTCCGCGGTTTTTCGCTTCTTATAACGAAACTAAAATAGCATCGTATATATTTTCGAATAGTCGATTGTATGCTGTAGAATATCGCTGAACAGTCGGTTCAGCGATATTCTACAGCAAAAGAGCCAAATTTTTACGTTAATTGATTCATATTCATCAGTCACAATTATTATTGATTATCCTTAAAAAGGAAAAACAATCAACGATGTGTATTATGCGAGTTTGTTGCAAAGTTTAAATAATGAGATCAAACAAAATTGGCCCCATTTGGTAAATAAAGTGCTCTTTCATCAAAAAATGTTCAAATTCACAGATCCCTTATCGAAAAGACAAAACAAAAAATAAATTAAGGCTTGCATTACTTTGAACGCAATCTTTTTGACAAATTTTTGCCCTCTTGAACTATACTGTTTAAAAACTTGTAAAAATGACTTGGTAGTAAAAGATTTACTAACGATGAAGAAGTGAGGTCTACTATTGATCACTATTTTGAGGAATTCAATCGTTTTCACTATAAACAGGGTGTCTAAGCTTTTGAACATTGCTGGAAAGAGCAAATCTAGCTTAACTGAGTGTATGTTGAGAAATAAAGAATTTATTTCACAAAATGTATAAGTTTCCTTTATCTGATCAGGTACTTCATCACAACTTGAAATTAATAAGATATTAAATTTTAAGAGTTTATTTGAAGATTTTAATATGACGTGATAATACCAGAATGTTACCGCCCAGGTGGCACAGTGATTAAAGCTGCGGCAGTTAAAGGGATTTTTCACCATACGATTACGATCGGTGGTGTAAATGAACACATCTATGACCCCCTGTTGGAGTGCAGAATACATGGGTCAACCCGTGTTCCATGTCAATACTATAGGCTATTATGAAGCTATGCAATACGCAGATGGTTCTACGTAAATCGGACCTATAGCCGTACGTCTTCGATTTGGCTGTAATGGCGTAAGGTAAGGACGTAAATAAGCGAACCGCGAAAGAGTTGGAAGTGCCTCGAGCTCCGAAACAGATTGTAGAGATAAATACAAAACTTTGTATCCAACACAAATTATTTAAAACAGACATCGAATTCAAGTCAATGTTGATAAAGTTTCCTTCTCAAAAAATTATAAAGTTTTTGATTGATTCTGAGAGTTTTATTTTGTCATTTATCAAATTTAGATATACAAATTGTTTCTCGAAATTGACAATGAAATTTTCTGCTTGAGCAGATCCGCGCTCGCAACAACAAAACTGCGGTGGTTCGTTTCTGCAACATATATTCCAAATTTTGGTTCCACTCGAATATCACGTTTACGCTGACGCACTGTAATGAGTATTTCGGTTGTTTCACTATATCATACAATATTGCTCCTTCATACAATTGGTTATGTTTCGTCAAATCGGTTTTGTTTAGATATTCCTACAATAATGTCCCAGTTTTGATTCCCCATGTTATTGAATTGTGATCTACAAAATATTATTTACCGTTTTGTTCGGTTGTTCCGTTTTCGGGGATGTTACGTATAACTAATCGTCCACTATCGCCGGCTTGTGTATACCAAAAGAAATTGTTTATGGTGTTCGACCGGCTTCTTTTGTTAATTAAACTTCAAAAGTAGATATCCTACACAACATTTTTTTGTAGGTTTTCTTAAACCTTTCAATTTTTAGTATAACGTTAATGTGAATGTGACATTAAAAATGTAATATTAAGATTCTAGATGTCAAATGTTTAGGATGCAGGAGGATGCATAGAATTCCACCACACCACCCACTGCTTGTCGTAAGAGGCGACTTAAATGGTTGGATTGTTGGGCTTCACCCACATCCGTAAAACTTTTTATTTTATTTTTGCATTATAATTTTTACTCGTTCAATTTATTATTTCGCCCGTGTTAATTTATTTTAATTTTGTAATTTTTCTTTAATTATTTTAATTTTTATTTTTTGTTGGGTCGGTTTTTTTCGCATTTTTACGCACAAAAATGTTTTTTTAAATAATGAGAAGTATAATTAAAAAATCGCCGAAAAATGCCTCTTCGGATCGCGGGGCGAGGCATAATCCTCGTAAAGATACAATTGATAGCCTTATCATCCATTTTACCAATGTCCGTGGACTCGTGACTAATAAAAATTACGGACATCAACATCTTGAATCACGCAGACCCGACATATTAGTGCTAACGGAGATAAAAGTATCTCATAACATCTACGAGAACGAATTCTACTTAAAGCGCTACCAGTTCGAACAAGCATTCGAGTTGCAACGTGGAGTGTGCATATTCATTAAAGACCACATACCGTACGCTTGACATAAACTACGCAATTTTCTCAAAGACCGCTCAAACTGTTGTACTTAAAATATCCCTTCCTAATAAAACCTAAATTTTTAATTAATTTATATAGATCCCTCAATCAAACGGTTTTGTCAGACAAATGTGATGACATTCGCAATCAACATCCCTATGGTTGGTTATGGTGTTAATTATGGTTGGTGACTTTAATGCCCACCATAAAAATGGTTGAATCACCAAAATACGAACTGTGCTGGACGTCAGACGGAGTGGCTTGCTGTTTCGCATGACCTTACGCAGATTGTTAGTCATTCCACATTTGAATGTCAAAATTCTACAAGCAGTTATATTCTGGATCTTTGTCTTACATCAGTTCCGCATTCCATGGAAGCGCGTGGCGAAGTTGGAATTGGAAATTCTGACCACAACCTGATAACCTTAAAAATATCTATCGAAACATCACCAGAATTTAGACAGCAGCCAAGGCGTCTATGGCATTTTAACGAGGCTGACAATGATAGGTTACGGTGATTTTTTCAACATTTCCCGTGGGAGAGCCATTGTTTTTATAACAATCAAATAGACGACGCCGTTTCCAGTTTCACCGAAACCGTTCTACAAGGAATGAATAAATATATCCCATCATTCTTTTCTAATCCCGATTCTAATTTAAATAAATCTTCTCACAAGAAATATCCGCGCAACGAAATTTCGTTTGAAGAATATAAAGCCACACGTAAAATCTGTAAAAAAATCTGTGCTAAGGAAGCGAAAAGAGCTGACAGCAAGAAAGCCGCTAACCAGATGGCCGCTTTACCAGATGGTCGCATCGGTTTCCAATATTTCTATAACATCTACTTTAGCATTGAAATGTGCAGATGGTGCTTTGGTGGTGGATCCATTTTTGCAGGCCGACTTACTGGCAAGCGTCTTTACTTCGAACTCGATCTTAGTTGTTCCGGATGTAGTTACACCTCCATCAATTACATATTGTGGTTTCAAAATGGATCCTGTTAGCATCTCCTAGGAAATTGTCTTCAGGAACCTGAAGGCAATGGACATAAATAAAGCCATCGGACGTGACAGAATTCCTGTTCGAATATTGAAGGATTTTGCCAGTGACTTGGTTCCAATATTAACTAAAAATTTTCTCCTTTCTTATAAGCAAGGTAAATACCCGAACGCCTGGAAGAGTGCGATGGTACATTGCAACCGGTTCTTACGGTGGTTGTGATAAAACTGGCCCTTCAAACTACCGGCCAATGTCAATTGTATCAGTCTTTGCTAAATTTTTTGAGAAATGCATTAACCAACAACTGGTGCATTATCTTGAGATTAATAAAATAGTTTCATATAAACAATATGGCTTCCGCGAAAGCCGCTCCACAACCGATCTTTTGACGTATGTTACAAACAAATGGAATCTCGCCCTTGAGCAACACGGAGAAGCCTTTGCAATAGCTTTGGATATATCCAAGGCTTTTGACAAGGTTTGGCATGAGAATCTCATTTGTAAACTTGTGGCAATGACTTGTTGTCAGGAGTTAAAAGTCAGGTCAAATTTAACGAGAAAAAAACATAAATATGCACGTTCTTGCATAAAAGAAGTCACAACGAATACCCTTTTATGGTAAAATGACACGTTCTCGTGGGTTGTGACTCAATTCGTCTGCTTGATCTTCAGATTAGCAACAATTTAAAATGGAATGAACACATCATCGTATTAGCCAAATCAGCTTCACGTAAACGTGAAATAGTTCCTCAATAGATGTAGACGGTTTTTTTTAAATCGCATCAGGTTCTCCAAATATATAAAACCTTTATTAGACCGTGTATAGAATATTGCTGTCAGGTTTGGGGTGGAGCATATAGCACTTCTCTCCAGTTGCTAGATAGAGTTCAGCGGTGTGCCATCCGAATAATACGAAACCCCAGACTTACGAAAGATACAACACCGCAGAGATGTTGCAGAACTCTGCGTGTTCTATTGATTAATAAATGGTAAATGTTCTGCAGAATTAAAGGAGAAAATACCACCATTTGTTACGCGGGTAACACGAGGAACGGTTAATGTGCATAGGATTACGGTAAAGCTGCCGAAACGTCGAAGTGAAGATGCAAAGCACGAATTTATTTATCGAATATCTAAGAAGTGGAATTCGTTTGCTGGTTTTCAGTTTCCGTTGAAATATAAAATGCACAAGTTTAAGGTAGCTATCAACGTTACCTTTACTTGAAGGATCGCGCGCTGGGTGCAGGAGCTCTGACAGTTACAAGGTCAGTCTAAAAGTCCGCCCTGCACCCAAATAAAACTAAACGTAAAAAAAAAACATCGTCGGGTGCATCTAAATATTTATTTCTAAATATATCAAGTACAACGTCATTAAGAATAGGGATAACGTCATTAAGATAGAGAGGGTTAAGAGTAGGGATTTTTGATATACACAATCGAAAATGAAATCTCACATAAATGCCTATTAAGCCCGTACCGTGTTAACAATCTGACTTCATCAGTTAGTCAAGCCAGCTCTTCACACTGTTGTTAACAATTAGAAGAAGGCAGATCGCTCTGTACGCCGTGGAGCCATCTTCGCCGACAGTGACCTCTTCAGGAATCAGGAATTAACACGATATCAGGAATTCGCATTAAAATGTCGCGTTTCAGGCCATTCTTCACTTATACAATTCTTCTCTCAAATGTAAGAATGCACCTTTCATACTTATTAGTGAAGGTGCAAGTCTCTCATTCATACATGTCAACGAGTCTGATCAACACTCTGTACAATTTCAGATATTTTGATTTCAGAAGGGAATGTAGAGTATATAAAGTCCGATTGCTTCCACACTATTATCGTGAGTAATGAGAGATCCAAGAATCTCATCACTTCTTCAAACATGTGGTCACCACTACTGAAATAAATTGCGTATTTCAGTAGTATCCAAACGAGTCCAAAACCAAACATTAGATATTTGGTTTTGGACTCGTTGATTTTGAGACCAACTGAAGCTGAATACTGTTTCAGTGAATCAAATCTCTCTTCCCTCCGTTGTATTTTAATCCAATCACACAGATATCATCTGCATATGCAAATAGTTAGTTTTTTTGTTGTTGCGGCTGCTAACGCACACTTAGACCGGCGCTTGGTTCGTTGTGATACCACTTTTTTATGTACGGCTATAGGTCCGATTTTCCGTAGAACCATATGTGCATTGCATAGCTCCATGTCAGCCTCTAGTACTGACATGAACGATGGGACGGCCCATGGATTCTAAATTCGACAGGGGATCCAGATGTGTTCATTGACACCACCGTTCGCATCACCCAAACGATCGATGGTGAAAAATTCCTTTTTGCATCTTGCCTCGGATCGGGATTCAAACGCGGTACTTCCGGCTTCAACTACCGCAGCTTTAACCACTGCGCCGCCTGGGCGGTTGGTTGGATTGTCGGAATAAAATATTGTCTTGTGGTGATGTACATTTACGAAGGATGTATTAAAAGTGAGCTTTTAAAATCTACCTCATCTTTAATTCAAAATTTAGTTGCTAAGGTCACCTTTAACTAAGATTATGACGACACAAACATATAAAGCTTTAGGAGACACTAGTATGAATATCATTGCCTTTAATTAAGAATCATTATAGTAGCATACTTCTCATACCATCATCCAATACCTAATGGTTTTCTAACCGCTTATTAGATGTTATCCGAAGAATTTCGGTAATGGAAACACTACTCCTGAGAAGAATGAAGCCAGTCATAGTAAGTAGAGACCGTAGAAGAGAAAGTAGAATAGAAAAGTAGAATACAGGATCACCAATTTGAATTCAGATGCAAACATTTAACAATTGATCAGGTTCACAGAATTACAGATATTATAGAAAAGGTGTTAAGAGATAAACAAATTTGTTCGAGCTTATTTCAAATTTGAACATCAAATTTGTTTGAGGATGTAGCACGAGGGTTTAATACATATACTAAATGTTATGCTTCCGGGACCATATGTTAATCTTTTGAGATCATATTTATCTGAAAGGCTTTTTAGAGTAAGAAGATTAGTATTCTGGACTGAGGTAGGTAAGAGCAGGAGTCTCTCAAGGTAGCGTTTTGGACGCAGTTCTATACCTACTAAATACAAGTGATATACCACAGTCCGACCACATAAATATAACAAAGCAAACGTTGACGACACCGCTATTCTAGCGACAGGGCAAACTCTTCCATACACTCTTATGTGCAAGTGATGATATTCGCCAGGACCAAGCGACGGAAAATCAAACTTAATGAATTAAAGTCAAATTTACGAACAAGCCAATCAGCTTATAAACGATGTGATGGTGCCGTACAAGAACTCTGCTAAACCCTTGGGTATGAAACTGAATGTTAAGCTTAAATGAAAAGAGCATGTGAAGAAGAAAAGAAAAGAACTTTATCTTAAATATGGACCCTAGTTCATTCGTAATAGTAATTGTTATCGTGTTTTGGAGATTTCGGATATAAAACACGAAATAAAAGGATTTGCAACGAAGCATGAATCAAGGCTAATGGAACATGTTGATGCGAAAGCATCTCGGCTACTTAATAATAAACATTTGGTTAGGAGACTAAAAAGAATCAAATCCTTCCAGCTCGTTAGTATGTGAGCAGCTACCTACCAACGAACAGGCATTGGCACATCGCTGGGTGTTTAGTTTTTAAGAATTCAGACGTAAATTATTGATGGTTAGTCTGGATATATAAATATAAATAAAAATAAAAAAAAAATCGGCAAAATTATTTTATATAAACTTATGAAAATCCTCGTGTTATTCATGACGTCCAATTGAATCCAAAGAAAGTTATTGTTATAGTTACAGTTTGGTGTTGCTTGTGCGCTGGTGGCATCATTGGACCTTATTTTTTTCGAAAATTAACTATTTTTCGAAGTGTTGATGCAGTAACTGCGAATATTAAGCACTACTGTGATATGTTAACTGGATTTTTGAAAATTGGATGAAATTGATTCAGATGATTTTCGGTTTCAACAAGTTGATGGCCACATGCCACACAAATTGACTTATTGGCAATTAATTTCGATTAGATTTGGATTGAGAACAATTTAAAGAATCTTTACCATGTTGTTTATACTTTTATTTATGTAAGATTTCATTAAAAATATTATTAGTTATTTGGTTATACTATTTTTAGACATATTTATGTGTTAATTCATTGTTTTAGCGAGATTAAGTGCGAATTAAATTTAACACGATTCCTGATAGTTTATCCTCTTTCTGTAGCAATGGTGGTCTCATTTTGTATGTTACTTATATTAAGACTACTGGATTTTATCCCCAAGAGAGATTTTTCCTCTGGTTTGGTACATTTTTTGAATAAAATAATTGATTTTCTTCGTTTGTGATTTCAGAACGGGTTAAGTTGAAATTGCCAATTTCGATTTACAATACGATTTGATAAGCAGCTTTGGATTGCACTTATTTGAAAATGTTGTATAACCAATAAGAGCATGCCCAGTGAAGATATATGTAGTTCTTTTCTATTTGTTGTTTCACATGAGGATAGTGTTCTTGAGTCACTCTTAGGTAATTGTGTTTTGAATCGACTTTTTGATGCCATGTCTATAAACTTCTAACATGTTTAGATAAACATCGTTAATTTTATATATCGCCCGTCTGTACGTCTTACATTGGTGACATACCATAGTTCTGAAGCTATCGTAAAGTAAATCATTATACAGTGAGTTGCTGGTTTGATCATATTTTTTGTACTGTTCCAAAATCAATAGAGAAGCAAATGTCTTAGAAAGATAAATCAAATGTCACTATCAAACCCGTTAAATAATATTATATATAATCCAGTCCACGAAGCTTATATATACCAAATCAAAGAAAGTGACGTTGCTCCATATGCAACAGTAGTTTGAAAAGCCGTATATTATTAAAAACTAAACATTATAAATAACAACTAGTCCATCTCAATTAGTTTACACTACACCATAGTGTATTCTTCAACACATCAAACTGTAAAATATCCACTTAAAATTCATTCTATCTATATATATATATATAAGACATTTATATAAATAATATGTAAAAGAAATCCCTTTGAAACAAAAACTAAGTTCAATAAATATTTATTGACAAAAATTTAGCAACAAGCCGAGAATGATTAATGTTGAAGAATAAATTTAACCCTCGAGTATCCGGTTGCTTTTATTTCGTTGAGATATCTTTAAAATTATTTGAATGAAAAATAAATCGTTTTGTTGCGATAAAAGATGAGTTCATCTCGGCAACCCCATATCGAAAATATCTTATATTTTCTTCTTGCGATAGATGTTCAACGGAAGTCTAGGATATATTGTTGTTTTGCAGCAATAATTCTTCGAAAACATAAAAATGCCTTCTTTTTTGTCTATATGCACATATATATAATTTAGATTATATGAGAAGTTGGTAAAACTGCTTGGAAAACGGGAAAAGGACAATAAAATGTATATCATCATCTACATAAAATGTAGATTTAATCTAAAATTAACGATCAACAATTTAATTACGCATCCCCTGAAATTTAAAATTATTTTGTAAATAAAAAATCTGTCAACATTTTAATTGTTTGTTCATGTTATTTGATAACTGGTTGGGTGTGCTGTGGACACTTGTTTATGTAATAAATTTATGAATATGATTAACAAAAACTTTATTGGAATTTATGTCCGTATACAAAATATAATTTCAAAAGGGGCTTTTGCGACTATAGCATATAAAAATGCAAATTAAGTTGATGATAAAAACTCGTGTTAAGTGATTAAGTTTTTGTAAATTTTAAATGCTTTTACCAAAGCCGGTGTGGTAGAAGGGTTTGCTTATGCTCATACTCACCCTCAGATCGATCTTATCGACACCAAATGTCACAATTAATTTTCAGAATTTTCTTCCATTTGAACAAACCAGAACTAAATTCTTATATATATTATACATAAATACGCTCGGATGACTGAATTTGGAAATGATTCGAATGTCAAGATAAGAAGGAAAATTATGTTCGAATTCATAACAACAGTAATATAAAAAAATGTATTTCATGTCATCTTCCCTCGGCATATAGACTATATAGAAACTTCACCCTATATAAAACATAATTTATTGGTTATGTTTTATACAACATGTACTTATGCATGGGCAGAAAGACAGCTTTTCAGCAAATTGAAAGTAAGCAGATTTTTTAATCAAAAACGTTATTTGTTTTAAGATTTGATTATAACGAATAACATTTTATTGAGAACGATAACTATTTCTTTAAATCGTTTAACGGTGTTTCTATTTGTATGCGAGCGTAAATTTGATTGGAGCCGATCTATTTGTTTTTCTCACCAAAGGATTAAGATTTTAATTCAATAAAGATAAATCGTAATATGTAAGATATTTAGTTCTTAGGTAGGGTAAACATAATCATTAACCTTTAATTCATTATGTTGTTATTGTTTGGGTGCTTTCATTTAATTTTGTGTTGTACTGTTATCAGTAGGGGTGCTTAAAATAGGATTTGATTATTTTCAAAGGATCATCGCAAATTATACCTTTGTCATGGGATTGTTATGAATATAGGGTGTTACGTTGCTGCAATCAAATATATTTGATAACGTAGGATGATTTAATTGAATATAATTAACTATTTGCATCCGCATGTTAACTAAGGAGGGCTGTTTTTTTTATTATGTACTAATAACATACCTCACGGTTTTGGGCAATTTGTGATTGTGAATATTTAATTAAGTTTAATTGTTTAAAGAATCACAACTTATGGGTTTTCTATTAGCTAGATAGATTATACTACTATATAGTCACTTAGGGCCCGACGTTCAATTAATCTTAGTATAGTTAAAATTATAGTTATATACAAATGTATGTGTTTGATATATAAATTCTGAAATCTTATAAAATCATACCAAAAGATAAAATCCTTATTTTCTTATAGCTTTTTATACTCGTATTCACATAAATGTAAAATACGAATATAGAATATCCATATATGTATATACAAAGAAGAATATTTCTTTATCTTTTCGACAACACACTATTGGCGACACAAAGACGTTATAACGATTATTGAGTCGACGGCTCGTCTCATCCAATAACAGTAAAAAAATAACCAATGAACGAATGAAAAATAAAAATCTATAAATCTTTTTTTGTGTTTCTCTGCATCATACAGCCATAATGTTTATAAAAATAGACTTAGCCAGTATGTGAATAGTAAAAGCTTGGAAATAAATTATATACTCGTATGAGTATATCTGGGATTTGCATTAAACGGCCCTGGAAATGTCGCAGTATACAAAAATGGAATAGTTGGTTTTAACTGATAGCAAACTATAAATAGTGTAATGAAAGTTATAGCCGCACAGCACAGTAAACTATAAAGCAAACACAACACAGTAAACTATAAAGCACGAATACAACTAAACGTAGTTATGATAGACAGACTTTAGGCGCTAACGTTTTATTTTTTTTAAAGGTTTTTTATGGCAGTTTTTATGCTACTGTGGTAGTATGTATATACATACATATGTAAAAATATTTTGATTGTTTTTTCCGGAAATTAATTTTGTATATTTTTGATTTTGATAAATTAATTATGTAAAAAAATAACTATAAATAAAACCATGAAAATGTAAAAATATATTTATTTAATAACAAATAAAATTTTAAACAATAAAAATTAAGATTTTCTGATTAAGTTTTTAATTTTACATGTATGAGCTTAAAAGTACGTGCTTTATATATAAATAACATAATATTATTAAAACATTGCACATAAAAATTGTCTTCAAGGTAAAATAGTACTGGTAAAGATTCTTAGATGGTGCCACTAGTAATTTGATGACAAAACTGATTAGTTTCTATGGTATCTTGTTTATGAAAAAGTTGAATAAATGAAATTGGTAAAAATAATTAATTTATATACTTTGCTTTATTACTGTTGATCATTTCAGCACGAGTGTTTGAATAAACAAACCATAGGGCATTTATGAACAAGACATTTTGAACGGGACAGAAAATTGTCACTGCTTTTAATTAAAGTGACAAATTTCTTAAAAGTTAAATTTTTTGTTGATGTTTTAAGAAAGTCAATTTCACATTATGTGAACCGTTAATTTTCAGAACATTTTTTCTAATCTGGTTTTTATAGCCTTACATCTGGTTATCGTCTTTTGCAAAAACTAACACTAATATGCACGAGATAAATCGCAAATTAATATTGAAAAGAGTAATTTGACGTACTCGACTTCGTTTAAATGAGTCTGTCGCAGCGTACTTAACCTCTACGTTCACAACAAATTATGTATTTGGTTTTATTAATATTTATTGAAGTAGACAATGTGAATCAATTTAGCAACAAATACAAATAAATTTTCAAGAAGATTGGTCTCTAAAGAATTAAATCTTTAATTTTATAATAATTAAATTGTGTATATTAACCAAATCGCAAACTCTCTGTAGTCGATCTACATTACAATAAAGGGTGTTCCAATAAGAAGTTTAGATTAAAAAATTTAATAAAACAAAAACGGATAATACATTTCCAAATATATTTATTTTTTTCAAAGTACAATCCTCTTGGTTATTTATGGAAAATGATTTCATTCAAATGGGAGCCGCGGCTGGCCTTAGCGTACTTCATTCGATTGGTCCAATTTCTGGGCACAGTTTGGATTGTGTGCGGAGCTATTTCGGCTATGGCTGCTTCAATATTAGCTTTCAAATGCTGAATATTTTGTGGATTGTCCGTATGATACTTGTCCTTTCTCGGCACCCCACCGTTAAAAATTTAAATCTACAGCTACTTGCCGGCCAATTCACATCACCATTTTGACTGATAATGCAGCCGTTGAATTGATGACGCAGTTTCATTATTGTAACGCCCGATGTACGGAATGGCGCACTATCTTGCTGGAACCGAAGGTCGACTAAACCAATATCTTCAAGATATAGCCACAAAAGGAACGATCATACCGGCCTCATCATCAGAGAAATAAGCCCCAATAATGCCGCCACACCAAACAGTAACACTGTGGAGTTTCCGGTATCCAAATGAAAATGCGTCTCGTTCGAAAAGATTTCTTTGCTGTGGAAATAAATTTCCAACATTTGCCACTTTTGTTGAAGCGTTAAGCAAGTCGTTTCGTCAACTAGAAATAATATACTTCTGTGAAAGAAAGAATGACATTCGTGTTGCCAAAACCAGAATAACTGATATGCCAAATCTTAACCGGTTATATAAGGACACCCTATATAAAATCTTCATTTACGATGTCTGTCGTATTATTCTGTTTGTGTGTAATTTAATTCTTAACCGGATCTGTTTAATGTGGATAAAAAAATTTAACAGAGTATTTTGTGAAGCAAACTTCACTAATTCAGTTGTGAATACTGTCTCAAATATTTTGGTGATGACCAACATTATGGCAATCGCGTTATGATTGCTCATTTTTTAAAATTACATCCATAATATGTAGATGCAAATACCAAAGATTATTTTACATTAAGATGACCCAACAAAAACAACCTTTTTTTATTTATTTAAGTAGGACGGAGGTACCCGTCACTATTTAGAATTATTATTTTTTCATATTAAAATATAACTCTGACTGAACCATCTTTATAATATATAATAATCTTTGATTATACTTATAGTTAAATTATCCAAACCCATATACGATTTCGTATTCCATTGTTTTACATAATCTACTTATATATATCAGAGCAACGCTTGCAAATTGGCTGAAGCACAAATTGATATTGATATTGATGTTGAATTTCAATTCAAAATTTTGCTCTCCGATGAAGGCCATTTTTGGTTGAATGGGTACGTTCATAAGCAGAATCGCAGCCAAACAGAAATTTTGATCTAAATGTTTCTTTGGTTTGCATGGATGATGTGGTCTGATCAGAATCTGTTAGTCATGGAATGACTATATTGTGGTTTAAGAAAAAATATTTTTTCTGAATCAAGAAACTTTTCCCGTCGATTTTTATATTCACACATACATTCCAACATTAATTTTTATGAAGGTTTATTGAGTTTCAACTAATTGCGACAAGTTATTAAATTTCATATGATTTCATAGAATATGTCTAAAGTAAAACTTCGAAAACATGAAACTAATCTTTATCATATAGTAAATTTTTAGGATAAAGAGATATGTATTACATTCATAATGTGTGATGATGATGTATCTAATTACGGAAAGTTATTGAATTTCGAAGGCGTTGAGGTTCCCAAACCAACAAAAAATGGCAGAAATACATAAATTTATCGATCGATTTTGAAAATATAGGTTTACTAGATTTCACAGCGAATAGACTCCTAGCCGTTATGAAATGTTTCATCTTTAGAGAAATAAAATAAAATAATAAGAAACGATTGTTTACTTAAATTCTCTTGTTTACTTAAATTATGGCGTACATGTATACGAAAGTTGTTTTGTACAGTCACATAAATTCATGTATCTGAAGTTGGCCTAATACTCAATCTAAAAAATGCTATGGTAACACTAAAACTAACATTTCTATCATATTGTAGTGTCAGTCCAAAATAAATAATTATATCACGACATATTATTGATGTCAGCCCCAAAAAATATATTTATCGTGATATATTAAAACTGTCAACCCATTAAAATTGTATCACGACATTTGTAAAAATTTACAGTCAAAAATAATACTCTCAACCCAAATTATAGTAAAACTATTTTTTTTTAACGGTTTTTACAGGCCATTATTGGCCCGTACCGTATGGCAACAATCTGACTCCATCGGTTTCGATAACGAGCCAGCTTCAAAGATCGCTGAATCATTCGTTTTGGATCCGCACGTAGAACGTGACCGAGCCAGCGTACTCGCGGTCCTTTGATTTCATGTACGATATCAGGAATTTGAATTAATTTCCTGATCTCGTGGTTGAAACGAACTCGGTATGTGCCATCAACGTCGCGTTTTGGGCCATATATCACACGCATGATTCTTCTCTTGAATATTAGAAGCCATCTTTCGTACTCATCCGTCAGAGTCCAACCCTCACATCCATACATGACAACGGGTCTGATCAACACTCTGTACAGTTTCAGCTTATCCGCATTTGCAAGATATTTTGATTTCAGCAGTGGACGTAAAGGATATAAAGCCCGATTGCCAGCGGCATGCTGAACTTTGATATCCTCTCCCACACTATTATCGTGAGTAATGAGAGATCCAAGATACTTGAATCTCATTACTCCTTCAAACGTGTGGTTACCACTACTGAAATCACTTGCGTCTTGGTCTCGAAAACCAGAGATCATATATTTTGTTTTGGACTCATTGATTTTGAGACCAACGGAAGCTGAAAACTGTTTCAGTGGATCAAGTATTTCTTTCAATCCGTTGCCATTTAATCCAATCACACAGATATCATCTGCATAATCAAGAAGTTGATTGGATTGTCGGAATAAAATATTGTCCTGAGGTGTTGCACTTTTACGAAGGATGTATTCCAACATAAGATTAAAAAGTATCGGGGACAGCGCATCTCCTTGTCGAACACCAGTAGTGATTGCAAAAGTTCTCGATAGCCTGTTCTCAACTTTAACACAGCATTGTGACTGCGTTACTGTCATTTTACAGAGATGTACATATTTTTTCGGTATTCCTAAATATTCAAGCGCATACCATAGTCTCTCTCGGTTGATCGAGTCATAGGCTTGCTTGAAATCTAGGAATACCTGGTGTACATCGCGAGATGTTTCGTAGTACTAGGAAAGAAACATCCGTTTAGGAAAGAATCAAAAACTTGATCAATGACTGACCGATTTGGATGAAATCCTCCTTGTAGTGATCGAAAATTTCCTCCGCCAGAGAGGTAATTTTCCCCAAGATTATGTAAGACAGTAACTTATATGCTGTGCAAAGGAGAGCTATACCGCGATAATTCTTGCACTTCAAGCGTTCACCCTTCTTTTTAATTTTGAGCATAACGTGGCCACTTTCCATTCTTCAGGCATCACTTCATTTCGCCATACCAAGGAACAAGGTCGAAAAGACAGTTCCACAAAGTTTGCCCTCCGAATATCAAGAGCTCTGAATTAATGCAGTCAACTCCTGGTGAACGAGTTTTCTTTAGTCTGCATGGCCATTGTGAATTCCTCATAGGATGGATCCTCAATGAACATCTCTGCTGTTTGTATTTGAGGGTATTCAAATACAGCTTGTGATACATGTGGAACATTAAGAAGGACAGACAAATGTTCACGCCATGTATCGAGTACCGCATCAACGTTGACACAGAGGTTTCCATCCTGGTCCCGAATGGCGGTTGATCAAGATCTTAAGGTATGGTGCAATTCGGTAATTCCTTTAAAAAACCACACGAATTGTGCTCATTGCTGAGTTGTTGTACTCTTAAGACCTTAGCCTTCCACCATTCGAGCTTCTTCTGCCTACAAATGCGTTTAGTTGTCCTCCTAGCAAGAACTGCCTTGTTTTTTCTTGCAATTGTAAACCGAGTCTGGTGCTTCATTGTGGGCTATATTTCGTTGCTCAACAGCAAGACGACTCTCCTCATCAAACCAATCATTTTTGGGTTTAGTATATAGTAAAAGTATATACAACGTTCAAAAATATGTATTGATTTTTCTATGATTTGTTGATATTTCTGGTCTTAATCGTCACCAGTGCAAAGTATTAGACGATTGCCATGGGGACCCATAGCCATAATGACCCATATATAGCTATTCGGAAAAGGTTCACTTCATTTCAATGTATATGTGAATATTTTCAGTTTTGGTCATCGGTCTCGCTATGCTTTTATTGTTATATGGGCCTATATGGCTATGAGAACCCCATTACGATCGTCTAATACTTTGAACTGTTGATGATTAAGATCAGAACTATCATCGAACTGTTGATGATTAAAAACATAGCGATACCGATGACCAAAACTGAAAATCTTCACATACATTGAAATGAATCTAGTCCATAGAGCCAGGATGGCTATAAGATCTCAATAACAATCGTCTATTTTTTTGGAATTCTAGAAAAACCTTACCAATAACCAAAAGTATTATATTAAATGTAATATTTCATTTTGAAATTGATTTTATTGGTTTCTTTCGATTTACATCTAGTTATTTAGTTTTAATTTAAATTATAAATTCAATTAAATATTAAATATTTAATATAATAATTATACATTTACATAAATATTCACATTAAATTTAATTTTTTTTGTTCATATATTATATTCATACAATATTATGATAATTTTCTTTGTATACCGGGTGTTTCATTTAAACTGAGACGATCAAATATCTCGAAAAATAGCCACTCTACGGAAAAAATGTCCATAATCAAAAAGAAAGTCCCCCACCCCCCCGCTTTGTAGGTGGGGTGGGGGTAACTTTTAAACTAAGATAGGAAGCCAAATTTTTTATTGCAGATATGGATTCTACGACTAAAAGAACGTTTGACTTGAATGAAATATTTTGTTCGATTCATGATAGATAGCGTTATAATCGACCAAATTCAATTTTTTCAATTTCTTCTGCTTAGAACACACCCATTCGATTCTGCAATACGTTTGAAATAAAATTCGTCATCAAAACAATTTATTCGGTTTTGTAAATCACATTTAACGTTTGTGTTATTTCTTATATCTTCATGTTTTTCGTAATTGCAAATTAAACGATAAAATACTTTAGAATGGAGCGTTTAACTGTGGCAGAGAAAATTGAAATGTTTCTGGTTTATGAAGAAAATGGCAGAAATCTTGAAAATGCTGTTGCTATTTACGCTCAACGTTTTCCGGATAGGATTCGTTCACGTGTTTCATTTGGCCGTACTATCAAACAATTTATTAGTGATGGAAATGTTCAACCAAAAAAGAAGACCCGTAGAGCAACAGTCACTGGTTAAAATAATGAAATTGCTGTATTGGCAGCAGTGGCTCATAGTCCTCATATTAGTACACGAGAAATAGTTCACGATTCCGGATTGTCCCTCACCAGTGTTTGGAGAATTTTAAAACGGTCATGTATCATCCATATATCATGTGTCTTTACACCAAGATCTTCATGGCGCTGATTTCCAAAATCGGGTAACTTTTTATCAATGTGCACGAGAACAAATACAACAAAACCCCAATTTTTTTCTTTGAGTAATGTTCTCTGACGAATCGTCTTTTACAAATCATGGAACGGTTAATCGACATAACATGCATTATTGGAGTGTTACAAATCCGCACTGGCTTCGTCAAGTTGAACATCAGCGTCCTTCGAATGCCAACGTGTGGTGTGGAATAATTAGCAACAAACTCGTATAGGTTCCCACATTATTGAACGAAACTTGAATGGTCAAATGTACCGAAACCTTTTGGAAAATAAACTGTCAATATTACTTGAAAATTTGAGCTTAGAAGTGTGGTTTCAACATGATGTTGTCCTGCACACTATTCGGTGGTGGCACGTGAAATACTTGATCGTGATTTGAAATGAATACTTGGTCGCTGGATCGGTAGAGCTGGTCCGATAAATTGGCCCGCCAGATCACCAGATCTAACTGCATCAGATTTCTGTTTGTGGGGCTATCTCAAAGACAAAGTTTACAAACAAGAACCAACAACACGTGAGAACATGATTGAGCGAATCAGAAATGCGTGTGCTGAAATTCAACCAAACACAATTCTCAGTTGTGAACAATCTTTTGAAATGCGTATTAATAAGTACATTGAAGTGGCAGGCCATCATTTTGAACACTTATTTTAAGCTAAAATTGTTTTATTCACCTGCCATTTCCATTAATAAATTAATTTGATGACGAATTTCGAGTATTTCCAATGAAAACGTGATGTTTTTTATTTCAAACATATTGCAGAATTGAATGCGTGTGTTCTTCTTAAGAAGAAGAAATTGAAAATTGAAATTTCGTCGATTACAACGCCATCTATCATGTACCGAACAAAATATTTCATTCAAATCATATGTACTTTTAGTCGTAGAATCCGTATCTGCCATAAAAAATGTGGCTTCCTATTTTAGTTTAAAAGTTACCTCCGCCCCACCTATACAAAGCAGGGGGTGGGGGACTATTTTTTTTTGCACTAATTTATTTCCCCCGCGGTTTGATTAAATTTTGATTATTGACACTTTTTCCGTAGAGTGTGCTATTTTTCGAGATCGTCTCAGTTTAAAAGAAACACCCGGTATATGTTGGTGTTGTCAAAATTAAAAATCTTGTTTTTTGTGGTCATAAAAGTCCCAAAGTCAACATATTAAGACTTGAGCAACCTCAAATATTGTTTAACCAAGTCACGAAAAAGTTGAAAAATCCAAGTTTGAATATTCATTCTGATTTTATAATAGCTGGTTGTGTCAGATCCTTTAGCAAAATTTGTATTCACAATATTCAATGCTTGTGTTTAACAGTTTTTTTAATATTGCTGCTGTCCAACACTATAACATTGGTTGAAGTTGATATTTTTTAGGCACAAACCCATATTGGAAAATGCATATCATGCAATGTGTAAGGGACAGTTGAATTATAAATAACCAGCTCAAATAATTTGGAGATTGATGAATACAGATTCAGTTTTAAATATTGAGGTGTACTTCATTTATTAGGATCTTCATGTTTGCGTACCGATTGAATAAATTAAGCGAACAAGACTGATATAAGTTGTCCATCTAGTATATATATATATATATATATATATATATATATATATATATATATATATATATATATATATATATATATATATTTATATATATATATATATATATATATATAATATATATATATATATATATATATATATATATATATATATATATATATATATATATATATATATAGATTTATATATATATATATATATATATATATATATATATATATATATAGATTTATATATATATATATATATATATATATATATATATATATATATACATATATATATATATATATATATATATATATATATATATATATATATTTATATATATATATATATATATATATATATATATATATATATATATATATATATATATATATATATATATATATATATATATATATATATATATTTCTTCTACATAGTGGTTTGAACGTTAGTTATAGTCACTATGTTAAATTCACTACGGGCCTGGCACTCTCTGGTAAATGGCGCCCAATTATCCCATTCAAGACGGACTTGAACATATAATCAAAATGCCTAAGATGTTAGATACTCTTTTACAATGAGCCTTCATTTTACCAATAATCAGTAAATGAACTTAATACTCTAAGTTTCCCATCTCGCTCGCCGCTACTAAGGGAATCTTAGTTAATTTCTTTTCTTCTCCTAATTAATATGTTTAAATTCAGGAGGCAATCACATATGAGTTGAAGTCACAAAAATAATCGTGTATACATTAAAAAAGATAATAAAATCGCAGCATTTTAAATGACGGTTTTAAATGACTTATGTCTTTAATTTTTTTTTAGACACAAATTATTTTATGCAATTGTGTAAATGTTATTAAACATTACATATAAAAAATAACAGTTATAATTTATTTTGCTTAAATCAGTGACCTTCAACCATATGTGGCCCATCAAGCAGAGTATTTATATACTATCAGTATGGACTGCAATGTGCGTTCAAAATGCTGATGTTCATGTGTCCTGCAGTTCACATAACTTTACGCAGTTTGCTGCGTGTTTCATCGAACCACGAGACTAGTGATCCCCCGCTAAGAGTGTTTTTTTTGTTAGTATTATGTTAAGGTTTCATTTGTGAAGCGAAAAACTTTACCGAATATAACTTTATCAATGATAATGCTATATTTATCGAATTCCATGAATGTAAATTTTATTATTTTCGTTTTCTTGATCATGTTCTTTAATGATCCTTTCGCAGGTTCACCTACGGAAACCTTGTTACGACTTTTACTTCCTCTAAATATACAAGTTCGGTGAACTTTGGTTAAATAACCACAACACAAGAAGCATCACGGTGATCACCTCTGAGGCCCTTACTAACATATTCAATCGTTAGTAGCGACGGGCGGTGTGTACAAAGGGCAGGGACGAAATCAATGCGAGCTTTGACCCGCACTTACTGGGAATTCCACTTTTATGTGAAAAGTTCCAGTCCACAATCCCAACCACGAAGGTGGTTCAGCGGTTTGCCCAGTCTTTTTAGACTAGGAGGACACGTGGATCATTGTAGCGCGCGTGCACCACAGGACATCTAAGGGCATCACAGACCTGTTATTGCTAAATCTCATTATTGTTAGAACGCAATTTTTCTATTTAAGAAGCAAGTTTCTTATTCAGACAAACCACCAGGTATGACGTCTCTTACAGACAATTTTTATATTTTAAAATCACATCCCGTTAGAAACATGGATAACAGAGGCAAAACAGTTTGCAAAATTTTTACACCATAATCCTGCCGGCATCTATTCTGTTCAGACCTGGTTTATGTTATAGTTTATGTTAGGGCCTGGTAAGTTTCCCCGTGTTGAGTCAAATTAAGCCGCAAGCTCCACTCCTGGTAGTGCTCTTCCGTCAATTCCTTTAAGTTTGAATTTTGCAACCATACTTCCTCCGGAGCCCAAAAGCTTTGGTTTCTCGGAAAGCGACTGAAAGAGCCATATATGTAAAGCTCCATCTAATTGCTACATAGTTCAATTTTTGATAGAGAATAGTCTATGATTACAATCTATATCGGATTGTGAATTAATATTTTGGTGAATAAAGTGAATTCTATATAAAAATTAGTTAAGTTAATTATATTATTAAGGTAAGTTTTAGTGGTATTATAGTATACAGTAAACTAGACATAGAAGAAAACATAAATCATACAAATATAATAGGGGAAAGTAGTAACAACTACTTAACCCGATCCTACTCAACACGTGCATCAAACTCCAACTCTAACTCAAACGATGAAGATACAATAAAAAAATCAAATTGACAAATGACAAACACAAACTAATAACGAAAAATAACCCCACAAAAACAAACAGAAAATCAACAAAACAATACAACACAAACATTGCAGCGGATCCAAATACCGACTCTGAAATATCCTGAAATAATCATCTATTATCGAAAGACACAACTATATTGAAATTGGGATAAACAATAAGATCGAAATGTCAGAAAAAGTAAATACGAACATTAGTTCAGAGGAACGCAACAAATACAACAGGCAAGACTCAGGCCCATATAAAGTTATAATTACCAAAGAGAATATTAACATGATAAACCTATGAAAGGCCATAAAATGAATAACTCGTAAACATAGATACAGTAGAACAAATTAGTAAGAACATGGCTCGCATCGTATACAAAACAGCAAATGATGCCAATATCTGCGTGTATTCAATAAAGTTCAGAAAGTTCGACCAATATATTGCATTCATTCCCAACAACTTCAACAACACAATCGGAAATATAAAAAATGTCCCAACAATTCTAAATATAAAAGAATCAAAGAAAACCTAAAATCAAATATTCCCATAAACAAAATAGAACGTATGACAAAATGGGACCCGAAATCCAAATCAGCTACTAACTTGGAATTAATCAAAATACATTTTAAAGCAAACAAACTTCCATATAACGTGGCATTATATGACAACATCTTACTACGTGTTCATTACTATATCCCCAATCCATTGCATTGCAAAAAATGCTTAAACTATATGGACACACCATCAACAAATGCCGATCGAAAGAGAATAATAGGTGACCTACTTGCACAAAAGTAGAAGAGGCTGAACATAAGTGTGACATGAAAGACCGCTGTAAAATTTTGCGGAGAGGGCCACAGGACAAATTTCAAAGACTGCAGAGAAATTTCAAAGATCCAGGCAACAACAAATATACGAATATATGACCATCAACAAAACCACATTTAAAGAATCCAAAGAAAAATATTCGGAAAACCCCACAGATTCTCAAACATCGCAGATCTTCCTGTCTATCATACTAACCAACCAGCAGAAACCTGGCCATCAATCAACAACAAACTTGAACATAAAATCAAAATCCTCACCAACCTAGTAGAAACTCTGAAATCACAAATCAATTCAAAAGACAGCTTAATCACAAATTTAGCAAAATCCCTAGAAAAACCTCAAGACACCAACAATAATCCGGCAAATATTGACCTATTAAAAATGGAAGTTATGAAATCATTAAACAACTATAAATCTACTCCAGGCAACAAAAAACACAATCAAATACTAAAACCTCAATTTAAACAAAGAAGTCACACACTCAAACAAATCTTACGTATAAATGCACAACATAAAAATCATACAAATTAACTGTCGAAGCCTGAAGCAATAAAAATTTAATAGAACATTACATACTACAAAACAACATAGACATAATAATCCTCATTGAAACATGAACAAAACCATCAGGCAATATAACTTTCAATAACTACAACCTCATAAGACAAGACAGATCAGACGGATACGGAGGAGTCGGTGTATTAATAAATAAAAAAATATCATCTAAAATAATTCACCAGAATAATATCAATCACAGAATAGAGACCCTAATAGTCAACATAAAATACAAACAAATCGATATAAACATAATCTCATTCTACAACAAATCGCACGGGATCCCAGATGAAATAGCCAGAGTATTCAAAAACATCATCCTGCAAAACAACTACAAAGATACAATAATAGCAGGAAACATAAATGCTCACAACTCTCTATGGGACAATCAAATAAATATAAACAAAGACAAATTAGGAGAGCTCATTACAGAAATAATCACAAACAACAACTTCCAAATTCTAAACGACGAATCACACACTAGACAGGATACCTACAGACACAACACCTCTGCAATAGATATCACTTTATGTTCCCGAACCTTAATTAATAAATTATCATGGAGAGTAAACCGAGAAACCTAGGAAGCGACCACTTTCCCATACTGATAGAATACAAAACAAACGACAAAATCAAAAAACAAATTACTAGTTGGTCAAAAATGATAGAATAAATCAACAATGCTATAAAAAAAAACCCACAAACAACATTGAAATCATCATAGAAAATATAATCAATCGTAATACAAAAATTGTCACAAAAAAACTTAAATTTACTCCAAAACCATGGTGGAATACATATATACAAAAATTATGGAACATTAAATCTGAAAAACAAAAAATCTATGTATAACCACAACAAATCACTATACACTGCAATTGAGTTAAAAAAAAGCATCAAAAAATTAAAACTGGAAATCAAAAAATCAAAATCAGAAAGCTGGAGGACATTTCTATCAAACATCAACCAAAACTCGAAAACAAAAGAACTCTGGAACAATATCAACAAAATTAAAAACAAAAAACAATCAAAATACATAATTCTAGAAGACCCCAACAAAGCGTAACTTTCCCGCCTCATTAGAAAACAACACACTAATTAAACTCTCCAACACAAACATAAATCCTGAAGAATTCAACTCAACAGAAATTGAACTTGCATTAAAAAAACCAAAAATACCGCCCCAGGTAATGACGAAATAAGTTATAAACTTATTAAAGAAATAACCAAAATCAATCCACATTGTATTGACCTAATTAAACAGCACTTCAACAAAATATGGAGCAACCAAGTATACCCCAAAAACTGGAAAAATGCTTCCACCATTGCTGTTCGCAAACCAGGAAAAGAAGAAAGTGAATTAACAAATCGCCGGATGTACCTTAATGGTTAAGAGAGTTTCTCATCACGCGGTGGTCTCGGGTTCGATTCCCGCCGTTGACCAAATTAACTTGCAACCGGATGACATAAAAACGCGCTGTGTGTAAAATCATTCGTTGGGCTGACCACCTACAATGTGCACCATTCGTTAGCACTGGTTCGTAAGGTCTCAGTTGAGACGCGGTAAGGGCCGTTTTCGGCCTCTAAGCCATAGATTATTTATTTAGAGAATTAACAAATTACAGACCAATATGCCTATTACCAACATGCTCAAAATTCTTTAACAAACTAATATTAAATAGAATTAATGAACACATCAGTAAACACAACATCATCAACATCAACAATTATGGATTCCAAAAAAACAAAAACATCACTGACTATTTTACAGAGATGATAAAACACATAAAAATCGAAAAAGAAAAGAATAATAATTGCCTGAGCCCTACTCTATTCAACTTATACACCAATTGTATCCACGATATAAACAACATAAACAGGAAAATATACCAATTTGCAGATGGCATATGCTTAATAGTTACAAGCAAAACTCAAGACGAACTTCAATATAATATTACAAAAGCTACAAATAAAATTACCCAAAAACTAAACATTCTTAGCCTAAAAATAAATGCAAACAAAACACACTTCTTAAGAATGTTTACTAACAATAACAACAATAATACATTTAATCTCTATATAAATAACATTTTAATAAAATAAAAACAAGATACTAAACTATTGGAAATTACAATCAACAATAGATTATCACTCACTAACCACTACAAAAAAGCTAAATCAAACACACACAGAACAATAAACCTAATCAAAACTCTCACATATATGCAAGGAGGATCACACCCAACTACTGTGTACAACATATACAAAGCAATCCTCAAACCTAAACTAGAATACGCACACGTCATCACTGAAGACAATAACAAAACTGCCACAAATATCTGCCAAACCATTAAAAATAGCGCCATCAGGACATGTCTAGGACTAACCAGAACAACTCCTATCCCAGCACTTTTATCCGAAGCCACAGAAATGTCATCTGAATTCGATATCAAACAAAATACTCTAAAATATATAGCCAAACACCTTCACAAAAATACGAAAATAGGCCAAGACATCCAACAACAAACATCTCTAAAAAAATTAAATGAATATTACCAAAATTATACATTTCTACATCAAATTAAAACATCATATATCAAAATCACGCATCCAAAAAATCTAAAAATAATAAATCATATAGAAGATATTTAAAACATCAACTCTAAAAACAATTATTATAATTCAGAATTATAAAAACTAACTAAACAAACACTAAAAAAAGTATCCAAACCACATCCATATCTACACAGATGGGTCATTGATAGGATACAAAGCTGGAATTGGCATATACAATCAAAACAATAGCCTCAAACTCTCCATTCATCTTAAAAACATAACCAATATCAAAACAATCGCATTAAAAATTGCAATAACCGTCGCTCTGAGTTTCAAATCCAATTACATAATAATACTCACAGATTCACAAAGTGCATGCAATTCAATAGATACAGCAATACAATAATACACAGAAAGTCATTATGAAAACCAAATAATAGACACGGCAGGCCATAACACAAATAAAAATGTTACGATTCACTGGATTCCAGCCATTGTGGAATCGAAGGAAATGAAACAGCAGACAAATTAGCCAAAACAGCCACCTACTCTCCTTCACATACTCTAATAAATGAGCCAACTATCACAGATTCAGTAACAAAAATAAACAACATAATCAGAGCAGAATGGAAAGAAAAATTCAACATAATTACATCCACCGAAGGAAAATATTAGAAAAAAATTGTTCCTTCCCCAAAGGTTCAAAAAATTCGAATTAAACACACAAGAAACAAAACGAATGATTCGTATGCGAACCTGACATACATTCAACAAAAAATACAGACATATACTTCAACTTGAAGACAACGCCAACTGCATACATTGCAACATAACTGAAGACAACGAACATATCATAAACCATTGCCCATTCCTCAATCCAATAAGAAACAAGTACCCCCTCTTGACTCAAAAAACTCTTACAGACATACTACACCATGAAGACAAATACGAATACAAAACATTACTTAAATACATCAAAGAAATAAACTAAAATAAACTACAACCTATAACCACTAAAACTTAACCACAATTTTTCATAGATTCACAAAACTCCAACTTCATTTATAATAATCACAATTCATAACAAAAATAGCCAATCACTAATATAAATAACTACCAACATCTAACAAATCATTATAAACACAATCCGTTAACAAACCCAACAAGCAGACTACAATTTTCATCAGCCATTCAACATATATAAAACCAGAGATCTTATTATATTCTAAAATCTCTGATAAAACATAAAAACAATAAATTGGACTTATACTAAAGAAAAGAAATAAAAAATTAAATATTTTAGAAAAGTAGAAATACTCCACTGACTAATCAACAATAAAACAATACCAAGTCAGTCAATACTTTATACAACATAACCCATCCAAGCTGCAGACCTTCAGGAAGAAGAATCTGATAGAGAAATAGGAACATTAGGTCATATGGATAATAATATCTGACCACAAAAAACTAAGAAGAAACAAACAAACAACCATCTAATTGCTAGCTGGCATTGTTTATGGTTAGAACTAGGGCGGTATCTGGTCGCCTTCGAATCTCTAACATTCGTTCTTGATTAATAAAAACGTATTTGGCAGATGCTTTCGCTTATGATAGTCTTACGACGGTTACTAATATCCCCAACTGCTTCTATTAATCATTACGTCTTGATCTGAAAACTAATTGAAAATAGTCTTATTCCATAACTCCACGCAGAGAAAATTTAGGCACAATTGGCGTGCGTTAAGCACTCTAATTTGTTCAAAGTAATTGTACTGTTCTAGACCAGTACTCGGTAAAGAACTAATTTAGATTTATGAAGTGGATAAACTTACGTCTAAACCAATACTATAGAAGTATAGTTCTATTGGTAAATTAAAGTAGCATGGTTAAAGTACAGGCAAGTAAGTTTCTATTTGTTTTAACTTTTATTAATCGCTGTATCACTACCACTATCGTATATTAACTGTTATTATAGTATTAACACTATCGTATATTAACACTGTTCTTTAAAATCGAATACCACATGTACATATTGAACACATTGGTTACTATTGATCTTCACTTAAATAATGGTGTTGAAATTACGTGGAACATGTACATTTGATTTCATATATTATTTTTAAAAATAATACTAAAATTAAACATGAATGAAACTACCTTTTTGGGTAAACATATGGTGACTATTAATCAAGTAAATAAATTACATGGATTGTGAGTTATATCACGTAGAGGATCGAGTCAATACCACATTTCAAAAACATTCTCGATCAGAAAGCCGCGTAATTCAAAAACCCGCGTATTAAATTAGTAACTATAAGATGATTAATTATATTAAATTCATTATTTCTATGTTTGAACAAAACAATTAATAGTATAGCATTTCTTTGATTTAGACTTAAAACAAACATTTGTTATATTGAAGTAGTTTATTGTAAACATTTAAAACCCGTTATTTTATAACCGTTTTATAAAAGCCGCGTTAATATTAAAATTCGTAAATATGAAATTCGTAATTTGGCCTGGCTATCCTTTAAAACGTGGTATTTTGAAACGCAGATTTTTAAAACCATGAAATGATTGATAAGTGGTCTAACATCAACCATTACCAAGCCACCGTCAACGCATTAGCCTGGTTTAGGAATAGCCAGTGTTAGTTTGACAAATCTTTAAAATATTTTATAATTTTATGCAACGGACATCTAATCAACTTCCGGTTAACCACTATACAGACCTTGCACATACAAATTAAATCATATTTGCACTATATACATATATATGAACAATAGGAGGGTCGTCTTGCTGTTGAGCAACGAAATATAGCCCACAATGAAGCGCAGACTCGGTTTACAATTGCAAGAAAAAACAAGGCAGTTCTTGCTAGGAGGACAGCTTAACGCATTTGTAGACAGAAGAAGCGCGAATGGTGGCTAAGGTCTTAAGAGTACAACAACTCAGCAATGAGCACAATTCGCGTGGTTTCTTTAAAGGAATCATCGAATTGCACCGTACCTTAAGATCTTGGTCAACCGCCATTCGGGACCAGGATGAAAACCTCTGTGTCAACGTTGATGCGGTACTCGATACATGGCGTGAATATTTTTCTGCCCTCGGGCTTTATATCCTCTACGTCCACTGCTGAAATCAATATCTTGCAAATGCAGATAAGCTGAAACTGTACAGAGTGTTGATCAGACCCGTTGTCATGTAAGGATGTGACAGTTAGACTCTGACGGATGAGTATGAAAGATGGCTTCTAACATTCGAGAGAAGAATCATGCGTGTGATATATGGCCTAGAACGCAACGTTGAAGGCACATACCGAGTTCGTTTCAACCACGAGATCAGGAATTAAATTTAAATTCCTGATATCGTGCATAAAATCAAAGGACAGCGAGTACGCTGGCTCGGTCACGTTCTACGTGCGGATTCGAAACGAATGATTCAGCGATCTTTGAAGGGAGATCCGCCTTTCGGTAGGCGAAGAGGTCGCTGTCGACGATGACTCCACGGCGTAGAGAGCGATCTGGCATCTTCTGGTTGCTTGCAACAATATGAAGAGCTGGCTCGTGATCGAAACCGATGGAGTCAGATTGTTGACACGGTACGGGCCAATGATGGCCTGTAAAAACCGTTAAAAAAAAAATATAAACAATTTATTCGAAAGACTCTAATCTAAGAAACCAAAGAAATTTGGAGGTGACATTTGATATAATTCAAGCCAACTAATGGCAGTTGCCGAAGTGTTTGCAAATCGGTGTCATCCGATAAAAACTTAAATATTTTTTTTCAGAATAGATTTTGATATGCGATATTGCTCAATATAAACGTATCATGGCTGCAGCTTGAAATTTTTTGTAAAATTAACAAATATACGTTTGTTTTGGATGGATCTTAATGGTTACTAAGATACAGCCAATGAGATTGCACTGTAAAATGCCAAATATGTGGTAATTTCAGATAAATCCAAAGTTAATTGATTTGCCGCGTAAGTTGGTGGTGCAAATTATTTTGTCAACCTTCAGTTCATATTTAGAATAACTCTAGATCCAAATGTGATTTTAAATTTCGTTTCTGCTCTTTTAGCACATCATGCATTGACGGGGAAAAGTGTTTTTTTTAAATAATTTCGTAAATGTGATTTATCTTTCTGGGCTCAAAGAATTTATTGTCAATACCGTGATGGCTTAGTGTAGAAGATAATTTAGCACCTTTTACATTTTGATGATCAAAGCAATAGAGGTAAATTTGATCTTGAACAAATTTTTAATTAATGCATTTCTTATTATAGAAAAAATGATTAATTATCAACCATTTTAAGCCATTATCAATCGATAAGAACAACTCATCTCATGTTTAAATTTTTATTGGCATGGTTTACAATAAGCTATAACCTAGTACTTATACTTAAATATCCGATTAGAAAAGTCTAATTAGAAATGGTCTAGTGTAAGACCGGCTCACATTATAGTTTCAACTACTCACCACTTGACAGCTAATGGCGTGCTGTGTATATTTTTTCATCAGTACATTTTCAATTCATAATCTGGGCGTGTGTGTGTATTTGATTTATTTTGTTATATTTTGATTTTACGTGTAATCAAATCAATTTTTTGTAAATGTTAATGGATTCAATTAAATGGTATGTCACAAAATAAAATTAAATAAAAATCTCGTTCGGTTGGTGATTAAATTTATGTGAAATTCTAACATAAAAATTCATATGTTCTCATTCATATGAGTACTGTGGATTTTTTTGCATCTCACTCCAAAACTACCAAGTATCGAAAGAAAAAAAGTGAAGAAATTCGTATGAATTCCGCCATCTTTTTTTTGTTTTCCAATATATTATTAATTACTACCTTATAATTTATGAATTAAAACTAAATTTGTCTAATAAAACAAATATTTAATTGATTTGTGTTAAATATTATGTGAATGTAAAGATCCAAATTAGTGTTGAGGTTTAATCGATCACAAATTTCTATGTGAAAGAAACAATAATAATGGAGAGCAGTTTTCTACCCTTTTTTGGCAATTCCGCAATTTGTGTTGTTATTTTTTGATTTTGTATGATAACATAATTATAATTGTTATTTTAAAAAAATTTAATATTATTTAAACAAACAAAATATAGTTTATTTTGCGTTTTTTTATTGTGAGATAATAATAGACAAAACTGAAAAGGGTGTTGGTTTGTATTTGTATGTTTTTAGTTTTGATTTTGACACATGGGATGAGCAACCCTGATTAGCTAAGTGACAGTTTTGCATGATTCATAGTGAATATGTATTTATTTCAAGCTACACTCCTGCACTATCCCAATTGCTGTGTTAAATCACATACATATATCGAAATGCGGGACTGATTGCAGATCTTGCGCATGTTGTGAAAGTTAGGAAAGAATTTCTTATAAGATGAAATCTAGAATCGTGCATCTTTCGCTAACTAAACTTAAATTAAGTGATTTCGGTACAAAATGTAAATATAAATTTAACCGTTTAAGTCGAAAACAAATTCAATACAAGTATCTTAAAATTAAATAAAATATTAGTTTTTAGAACCTTATGTCATTTACATAAATTTTGAAATAAAAAGCGCTAGAAATCAATAAGTTATCATCTCAATATAACTTTTAAACTCGTAAATGTTTAAATATTAAAATATATTTTAGATAAATTTGCTATTTGTTCATTAGTCGACCTTATTCTATACGAATAGATCGACTTCATTAAATCAAAAAAATATATTTAGATTTTTAGCCAGGAACATTTAAAATTTATTAACAATCATAATACTTAAATATAATAATATAATAAGTTACCTCTTCGCAATTTATGACCTTTTCCAAATCCAGAAATCATAACATTTCACTATAACATTCAGCAACTTATGTTTTAAAAATTAAATTGTAAACTATATAGTGTTAATGTTATCATTAAATAAAATAATAAAACATTGCGCTGGTACTCGCCGTTTTCGGACATTGACTTTGGGACAAAACGAAAAATATAGTGAATCAAATAATTTATTAGTAGTCTTGGGTAGAAAATTATATATTGCTAAAGTTCACATAATATGCTCTGCACATATTTTATACAATTTCGTTGGCATACAATATGCCACCAGTATATGTGATAGATTGAAAAATAAATAGCAGAATTTACGAAAACAAGAGACCAAACCTACAATACACCTTTATAAACGCGACCTTGGACTAGTCGTGTTTTGTATTTATTTTTACTTTGCCATTTGTTTTGTTTTTGTCGTATTTTATGTTTAATATAAGCAGTTAACACTTTAAATATGTAGTGGGACACAAAGAAGCGATAAAATGAACGGCATCCAACCAGATATCTCAATGGTTAAAGCTGTATTTACAGAGAGAACGTGAAATAACGATCGGAGTGAGATGCAGAAGAAATTCTACACCATCGATCTGATTGCGATCAGTGGTGTAAATGAACACATCTATGTGCCCCGTTTGGAGTGCAAAATTCATGGGTCGACCTTATTTCCATGATAGTTCTATGTAAATCGGATCTAGAACCGTGTGTTCTGTGATGTCAATAGGTGGGACGTAAGAAGTGAACCGCGATAAAGTCGCAAAAAAGATTTACAACTAATGAAATGAACTGAGGAACTTCAATAGAAAATTAATTCCGTGTTATCGCATATTGACTGATAAATTATGTTTTGATTTGCTACTATAATACATTAATAAAAAATTCAATTTTAGGTATATGACACATCATGTGTAAAACTATTGCCAACAAATATAAATTTATGATTCACGCCATATTAATCGGATTTGTGTGTATTGTTCACTACTAATTTTGTATGTTCTGTATTAACCTATTCGTGACTAAATGCTTTTTAAATCATTATGTACATGTTGCTCATAAACGATTCGTCTAATCGAAAGTGTTGCAACAACTTATAATTAAAAAATAATAATGTTTATTATTGAGCCAAAAATAAATAAAACTGTATGTATTTCGTGTATACCAAGTACTAAAATGCTTATTCTTTGATATACTGGTAATAGTTTGTTTATGAGTGTTGTTTGGCCTCATACGAGTGTATTTATTAAGATATTAAATCCACAAATTTCCAACCAATATAATATGTATATATATATATATATATATATATATATATATATATATATATATATATATATATATATATATATATATATATATATATATATATATATATATATATATATATATATACATATATATATATATATATATATATATATATATATATATATATATATATATATACATATATATATATATATATATATATATATATATATATATATATATATATATATATAATTTTAAATTAAAATTGAAGGTCGTATATTCTCTATTTAAAAATGTTTAATCTGGATTTTATTAATGTATATTAAAAAATGTTATTGCCACTTTGATAAATCAATACTGGCGATAAAATATCTGGACTTAACTCTAGTTACGAAAATATAATTGTGTACAATTATCGACTGTCAAAGTTGTTTTCATATAATTTTTATTTCATTTTATTGTTATTAATTAAATAAAGTTAACAAATTTAAAATTGTACAGTAGAAAACTGAATAACTTATTCATAATAGCGTAAAGTTTTAGATAAACAATTATAACTATGAAATCGGCGATACTGTAGTGTTAAAACAGTAAAAAATCATATTTTATTTTATAAAATTTAAATGAAAAATGTGAAATCATCGAGATATTTTAAGAAATTCTCAATTTTCTCAGTGTATTTATTGTATGAGTATGTATAAGCACACTACGTATATTATATTATATGTATATGTATTTATAGCATATTACCTCTAAGCTTATAGTATATTTGGTTGAAACAAAAATAACCATTGAATTTTTGTTAGTTTCAGAAGAAATTCAAAAGAATAGATATTAAAATCAAATTTTGGTTGAGCTTAGTTGTTTTTTAATTTAAATCAGTTGTTTTTTAATTTAAATCAGTTTCTGCAAAATGTTTTCAAAATTTAAATTTATTTCTACCGATAGTATTATCACTAATAATCGAAGACCTTTCAAATAAATCACATAAACAATTTAAAAAAAATCAAATAAACCATGGTATCTTTTAATGTCTATAGTGCAGTACAATTGCCCGTCTAAACGTTAGCCGTATCATAGAAGCTTTCAATTAAATAAGTTTCTCATAACTGTCAATACTGTGCAATAGAAAATACAAATAATAATTCGAAATTAATGATATCTTTTGATGACTAATGGGACCTTCTGTAGACTGATTTGTTACCAATTCTATTAAGAAGTTTTGTTGCTAAATAAGGTGGTTTTAATTACATTCATAAATTTCGTAAGAAATGAAAAATTGTTATGGGTCATTCAAATTTACAAAAGTCGCAACATGATATAAGGATCGTTTAGCATAAAAATATTTCTTAAAAACGTTTACACATTTGATTTTGAAATTAATTCAATAAATTTTCGATCATTGTACGTTATTGTTACCTATTTATACATTGTAAAGACTAAATATGATTAAATTACCGCCTTTAAAGAAATTATTGAAAATTTTCATTGGAATATGACAAAACGTTGAGAACTTTTACAAACATACAGCTATACAAACAAGTTCATAACTAAACAAGTTCATTAAAAAAATGAGGAAAAACTTTTGCGCACCCTGTATTTTAGAACGGATTTATTTTTTGTTTAGAGTATTTATTACTTTTCTGTTGATTTTCTCAATAGAATTAGTTTTATTTATTCATACTGTAGTGATGTATAATATTAAAAATATTAATGTAAACGATTAAAAAACCAAAAATGATATGAAAAAGTTCAAGGCTAGGCATTTGCAGACTAGACACACAGTTTACATTTCAAAATAAATAATAATTTAAACAAAATAGAAACGGATGAAAAGCAAGAAAGCAGGTCGAAAATGTACAAGACATTTACCAAACAAAATAACGCTCAAAGGCCACATGTCACATTCCCTAATAACGCATACTACAAAAGCTTTACTCCATCAGAATTGAGAAAAAATCAGGTTTTTGTGTCTTGGTGTTACGATATTTCCACAACCATAAGGAATAATAAAATAGTATAAAAGTAATTGATGTACATAGTATAAAAGTAATTGATATTTGCTTCAGTGTCAAATATTTTTTTTTTCAAAAAATAAAGTATTTTTGTCCAAATATTTTTATTATATAAAAATTTACTGATTAAATATCGCAAATGTATAGATAAAACATTAACCAAGTGAAATTCTAACCGATTACGCGCATATACATATATGCAAAAACAAAATAAAAGTGATGTATTTAAAATGTCAGTTTTTAGTTCGTAACTTAAATTCCACACATTTCTCAGTGGTGTCCAAAATATTTCTATAATTTTTTAACTTAACATGTAAGTGAGAATTTAGACATAAAGTAATGTAAATTTTAGACATTAAGTAATGTCGTCGGTTGTAGCTCAATGGTTAAGAGAGTTTCTCATCGGTCTCGAATTCGATTCTCGGCGTTGACCAAAAATAACATGCAACCGGATAACATAAAAACGCGATGGTGTGTAAAAATATTCGTTGGACTGACCACCTACAATGTGTGAACTAATCGTTAAAAAATATTTCGTTAAGGTCTCAGTTGAGACGCGTTAAGGGCCGTTTATGGCCTCTAAGCCTAAGAAAATGTAAATTTTTAATATACTTAAATTAAATTATGTAATGGAATTTTAGTTTTAGAAATATTTACTTAATCTCGTCTCCTCCGAATTTATTTTAACTACTCCACTGTTTTTGTGCACAACTAACAAAAATTAGTTTCACTACGGTATTTTTTTAATATTAAGCTGATAATTTTATATTTTGTCTGTCGATTAGCATATTTGATGTTAATAAACAAACTATAACTCTTATCAGTAAAATATATACAGAATATTTTATTGGATCTGAATTAAATTGTCCAGTAAACATGTTTATTATTATTATTATTTAAAACTAATATAAATTTATTTTGTTCAACATCAAATGGCACAGTGGTTTAAGTTGTGCTTGGTACTTGGAGCGGAACGTATGGGGTTTGAATCTCTATAGAAACATCAGTGATGTTAATGAATACGTTTACGACTTCTGTTGGAGTGCATAACTCATGGGCCGATTCATTTCGATGTCATCACTATACGCTAGCATGGAGCATACAATGTCCTAGATCGGCCTGAAGTAGAACATCAAAATAAAATTTCCGAAACTTTGGAAGAACTTAGCCCCTAAGAAAATTTTTTATCGATAACACTAAATCATCCTTATTTGACGACTAGCCATGTTACGAATTTAAACCCTATTTCGATTCCTGGTGGTAAATGATCAATTCGTCAATGAATTCCTATACATATCTCTAACAAATGTACTTATTATAGTAATTAATAAACCATCTTATTAAACGCAAAATACAACATCCATGTTTAAATTGTTTTCACTATTTTCAATACTTGCTTCACGGTATCGTATCTTCTACAACAACTTAATATACAATATTTTAAACTCAATTATTATACTCAACTTAAAAGTGAGTGAATGAATTGAAATCAAAACTGAGTGAGTTATAGCGAGTGTGCTTTTTAAACGTGTATGTGAATTAATAAATGAGAACAAAACAAACGACGAAAACATACATTGCGATGGTGTTTATTTTAATTTGTGTGACGTAATGCGTTTTCTTTAGTTTTTTAGTTGAGTAAAAATACTAAAAAAACTAATTGGTAAGCAGTTGAGAGTTGGCATTCAAGTCGTTTTGATGCGTTATTTTCTTAATTGTATTTATTATTAAATTTCGCGACTTTTGTGTTACTAATTTTATTTATTAATTCGTGGTAATAATTAAAACAACAACAAAAAGTGGTATTTCCGGTTTGAAAGATAGTGAAATAATTTCTTTTTGTTTACTGTATACATACATAATATATGTATAATGTACGTGTCGAATCGGTTTAGGAATCGGTAAAGTTTATTCTAAAATGTGTATCCTTTCTTGTTTTGAGTCGACGTGTTACATATTGGGATACTCGTTTTGCCTTTTAATATATGCGCAGTAGTTTTTTTTTGTTGTTATTTTTGTATTGATTTTTGTTTATTTTTCCACCCGAAACCTCCTTTCGGGAATTGGAAACAAAACGGAAAACAAAGGAAAAAATCCCGATTTTTACCGAATAATTTTCAGTTTTTTTGTTTCCGTATCCCTTCGGTTTAGAGTGGTGTGGTATGAGGGTGTATTTTCCTGTTTGAGTAATTTGTGTAACATCTATGATAAAGCAAAAGAATGCAAAAAAGAAAAATGGAAAATTCAAATGCTTTTTGTGAAATAATATATATTTATACTGTGAAGTGAAAACTGTTTGTGTCTGTGTGTGTGTGTTTTGTTTTTTACGGGACAGGAAAATCCGTAATAATTTTTTGTTAATTTAATATTTTTACTTTTTGTTTGTGCGTATGTAGGTGGTGATGTTTTTTAGTATAATTTTCTAATTCAAATGTGTTAGAAGTGTGTTTAGTTAGACGGTTATAAATATATCTTATACATATATGTATTCAAAAATTATATAAAATTTAAATTGAGCTGAGTAAATATATAATTATTAATTAACCATATCAGAATACCGAATTGAACGAAGTGATAAAAATAAAATAAAATAACTGTGTCTGAAAAGGAGTTCGCGAATTAACAACAGAATAATATTTTATATGGTAATTTAAATAAGTAGTTTGTAAAGTTTTTATTATAATTTATATATGTACATACATAATTGGGCTATTGCCAAAACGGTTGCGTGTGAAAAATATAATGATTCGTGTATGATTCTGTTATATCGGTAACGAATGTCGGTCGTATCCAAGGAGATTTTTCTGTGCGTCTTCTTCAATTAAATAGTTATGTTGAAATATGATCTGATTGTTTGAGATGCGCAAAGGATACTCAATTCTGGAGTTTTTTATGTGATTGTGGAGTCAATCGAAAATGTGTGACATTTTGTTTTCTAATGTTTTTATTTTGTGCACTGTAATTTTAATTTACTGGGAGATAATTTGTAAAAATTATAAAATGCTAGTGGTGGAGTATTTTAATCGATATTGTCTAGTACTTTAATAATTACAATATAACTTGGGGTTCTCTAAATAAAGCAGATGTATGAACATACAATTATAGCTACTAAAATTTTAAGAAATGGGTGGAGTGGATAATGTCTTTGATTAATTAGTTTTTTCATTTATAGTCAAGAATTTAGACAATTTCTATGGGCCAATACTCAAATATCGTGCCACAAATTCTCTAGTACATACATTTGTTACGAGTGGTTTAAGAAAAATAATACAATATATTAGTAAATCGTAATAAAATAAATGTCAAAGTGTTGTCATAAAAAAAATGTTTATTTCGCATACTTTTTTTTATCATAATAAAATTAGATAATAATTTTAAGGTTGCAATGTCAATGGAAGTCCGTAATAATATAGCTATGATTATTATAACGTAGTGTAGGTAGTTAATATGGAAAATATATCTGAAAGTTCAAGAAAAATTTGGTTTTCATTTGTTCATTTTGCTTTTAGTATACACCTTACATTTTTAGTACAGAATTTGAATTTACTACACACTAAATATTAATATTGGGGTAAACATAACATTTACTCGAATATTGGTCTACAGGCATTTAAAGCATAAATCACCAATCGTTAGTAATTATTAAAAATCTAAATCTATTTACTAGCATTGATTATAATCAAAATCAATCATCTTGTTTTTCTTATTATGTTTTTTTAAATTAATGGGTTACAGTTTGATATACATATCTAACAATTGCAGCAAATGTTTGTACAATGCATATATTATGTCCTTTTTTATAAACAAATTTATTCATTATGCTTCAAAAGTCAATATGCGCACATTTTTATGACAAGACGATATATATATATATATATATATATATATATATATATATATATATATATATATATGTATATATATATATATATATATATATATATATATATATATATATATATATATATATATATGTATATATATATATATATATATATATATATACATATACATATATATACATATATATATAAATATATATATATATATATATAATATATATATATATATATATATATATATATATATATATATATATATATATATATATATAAACAAATTAAATTTTAAATAAACCTCATCTACATTAATCATTATTGCATATTGCATAGTCAATATTTTGATCATTTACATAGAAGAGTATAATATGTAATTACTACATTTCTTAATTATTATAGTTTTGGAAGAACTACTAATAAATGTTTGTATACTTTCAACAATTATTTTAGATAAACCGAAAATAGTATTTTGGTCGTATTATCTATCAGTGTTATAAAAAGCAATCATCGATAACAAATTAAGATTATTTTTGTCTGTTATAATTCTTATCTAAAACTAAGTTTAAATAATTACAATTACAAAAACAATACATTCAACAAATTTATGTGACAACTTTTAAAAACTAAAATATGATAATACAACAATAGATCTTTCATGAACATCCGTGATCGATAAATCTTGTTGTATTCCCCATTTATTTCATATTTGTTAGATCACCTTGAGCTACTTCCGTTTTTTTATGTCATGTATATTTATCGTTTTAATTTATCATGGCGCTTAGAAATTATTAAAAATAGCATTGCAACACTATCATCTATATGGAGACTATATATAAATAACTTAATATAAATAAAATAACGAATTTCGAACATGTTTAATACTGTATTATGACAAATAAAACTATTTTATTACTTTGGCTGAGCTAACTTATTATACGTTTAATAAATTTTTTCCAATTTTTCTATAATAGAGCTTTTTCATTTATGAATTATGGTAATATTGAATTATAAATGTTAAATAAATTTAAAATTAAATATTCAAACCCACTATTGTTTTTTTCACTTTCAGAACTCTATTTCTTTGTATAATTTTAAAATAATTTTGTAATCATGGTTCTAAAGCTGATTTAGTCAGTCTTTTATATAAAATTTGCGATTGTATATAGGTAATATTTTGATATTATATTATATATAAATAAATACCAGTGAAATTTTAACAGATATACATAAACCAGCAAAGATAAAAATACAGTAATGCATTATGTTTTTAATATATTTTTTTGAACATAAAAATTATCATTTTTAAATTGATTTTTGCACATTTCTCAGTCTTATAGTAAATAGTTCAGTCCTATAGTAATTCTTTTCTTAACGTATTATATTTGAATTTAACTATAAATTCATCTATATTTTTAATTTATTTTAATAAAATTAAATTATGTAGTGAAATTAATCTCTAATTAATAATTTTTATTCGTTCTATAAACGTTTACTCAAACTACTTTTCTCGGAATTTTAATTATTTTTAACTACGCCACTATTCTTGCGCACAACACGTAAAAAATGAATTTCACTACGATTATGTTCTATCTATACGTATAATGTATAAGTGATTCATTGGCCAGCTAACCAATTCCTAGTGATATTGTGTGTATATGACTAACACAAATTTAAAAGTGCAAAAATCTTTTTATATTTAAAATACTGTATTAATGATTCTGAATCTGCTTTTTTGTAATCTACATAATCTGCACTTTTTCATGCCCATATGTTATGAACTTTATAGTAAGATGACAGGTGTGTTCAATCATATTCGTAATAAATGATAATTAATTTAAGTAGTATATTTCGAAGTAGCAACAATCGATAGTTATATTGTCATGAAAAATTAAGTTTATGTTTTATCTGTCCAACTGTATTAATTTATTAAAACATATTATTTAAATTGTTTAAAACTAAGTTGGCAAGACAGGCTAGAAATTAGCTTAGCGCGATTAGTTGATACTCTTTTTTAATTAATTTTTATTTTTTCGTTTCTCTCTTTCTATTCTATTGAAAAATTCCCTAATCGCGCTTAGCTAGCCTCTTATCTCTGAATTATTAGTTAGGCTATGATTCATTGTAATTGTGGTAAGCTGAATTTAGAGTTTAGAATTAAATTAAATTAATTTAGAGTTTATTTCTATTTTAATATAGCCGGCGCTGAATATTGCCAAATATCTTTTTTGTCTTTTATGTTGGTATCGAAAACTTTTTTTATCCTATTACTAAGTTTTTTCTCAAACTTGTAAGATAATCTAATTTTATAAATACTATAGTTACGAGTTGTCAAAATTCAATTTTATTTAATTTGAAAAATTAAAATTATGGCAGTAAAATGTCTATACAATTTAGTGGATCCGTTGACATATGTATATAATATATTTTAGAATATAATGTTTCTTGTTATTTTTATTTATTTTCGCCATGCACTGACGGTCTTGTTATGTTAACTACAGTGATATTGCGGCAATAGTTTTTGCAAAACACTTTTGTTTTGTTCTAAGCTTCGTGTATATGAAATAAAAATTATGATAATTATAAAAAACTGAAAATTTTACTGCCAAAACTAAGTTAAAAAAAAAATTCTTGAAATATATTTTACGTAAATCAGTAACTCAGTCTAACAGTTTAACAGTTGCTTATTGGGTTTATATTTTGAAAAGCTTTTATATTATTATGTTATAAAAATTATTATATATTCATTAGTTTATTTTCTCGAATTCTAAATTTTCTGCCATTTATAATTAATTTTTTTTTTTAATTTAAAAATAAGACACAAATTTTGGTTATTTAAATATTTATTAGAAAGGTAAGAACACGTATTACCTTTCTAATAAATATTTAGTTTTGTTTTTTTTTTGTTTTTGTTTTGTTTTTGTCATGTATATGACAATCTGTTTCGGGCTCGAGGCACTCCCAACTCTTTCGCGGTTCGCTTATTAACGTCCTACCTTACGCCATTACAGCCAAATCGACGTACGGCTATAGGTCCGATAATAAATATTTAGATTACCAAATAACCAAAATTTAACGATGGTTAAATGCGTATTTTTAAAGGCCAGCTTGTAATAACAATTCGTTTGACTAGCTTTGCAAAATGCAAAAATGCACGTTATATTTTAAATTGGCTTAAACACATATGACATTTATGCATAATTTGCATTTAGTTCTGAAATCAGCGTAGTAAGATGTCATCAGCGATCTTGTACTTTTTATTTAATTAATCTACTGTCAATCTTTAAATGTTAATACATTCTGTATTGAAAACACTATTAGACATACATATCTTCTAAAATAATCAAGTTTCTACTGTATTATAAATGTATTATACATTTTTCAATAGATAAAATCGATCATATGATATCAATTTCATCATTTTAAAGTTATAAAACAAAACACAGTATTATAAACATCTAAAATAAAATTTTTAATATTTTTTATAATCAAATCGAAAAAAATGTTTACTTTAAAATATGTTATTTTAAATTTTATAGTAAAATGTAAAAAATAAAATAGACGAATTTAACATAGACAAAAACAAGAAAAAAATGAAACCAAATTTTTAATACACTATACATTTCATATTCGTGCACTGATTATAAACTATAATGATTTTAAATTAAGTTTAAAAAAAACCCAACTTTGCCTTATCAATTAAACCGTTAGAATTTAATCTCAGTAGGTACTAGGCAAATTATCTTTTGTATATACAGAATTAGTTTGATTTTCTCTGCATATTTCATTATATGTATTTATTACTCAATGAATACACAACGATATTCATATCAAAAATATTGTTTGGTCCAAACAAATCAAACATCTGTTTATATAACACTTTAAAGCTTGAACGTGAATGTGTAATGTATTCTGTACATAAAGAAAACTATTAACAACTCGATAAGACACTATTTGTTATAGTCATAATTTTTATTAACTTAGTTATCTGTATGTGTAAATCGCAATCGGAAATTTTGTGATTATAATGTAAATAAATACTATAATATATGTACATATGTTTGTAATATATACATAAATATTTCATTCATCGACAAAGATGACGTGTTCTTACTTCACAGTTTTTAAATTCTTATCGTGATTTCTTAATAAATAAAATATACAAAAAAATTATTAAAATTAGCATAGAATCGTATTTGAATACAAAAAGAAAAATAATTAACTTAATGGGTTCCACCAAAAGTATACTCCGACAAAGGAAATCGAATTGAAGCAATTTGTATTAATCGTCGTTAAATAAAATTATCATTCGTAATATAATACTCGATTATGAATTATATGCACAGTTTGCGACTACAACTGGCGATACATTTTCTGGACATCGATGATTTATCAGTTGCTTTTTCGATGGTGATTTATTAAACCGCTTGACTTAGATAATCTCTGTACAGTTCGGCTTGACACATCCAGTTTCAGGTTTTTAACGATTTGTCTAGAAGTATCTCTTCAGTTGTTTTATGCTCCTAGAGTAATCAAAGAGTTTGTTCTTTTCGAAAAATGGAACTACACTATCAAAACCGATGGAGAAAACAAGTTAGAAACCCTTTTTATAATTAACTTTTAAAAAATTCCAGGTTTTTGTTGTGCAAATGTCATAGAAAATCAAAAATGAAAGTGTGAAATCTTATCCAAAACATAAAAATTAAGGATTTTGCTCCGATTTTTTGGTTATATTTTATTATGAATGTTATTAATTTTAGAATTTATAAATAATGAAAAGCTTCTTTGTATATGTTACGGTGTAAACACAATCTATAGATTAAGGGTCGTAAACGGCCCTAACCACGTCTCAACTGAAACCTTACGAATCATTTATACTTATTGGTGCACATTGTTGGTGGTCAGGTCAATCCAACTAATGCTTTATACACATCGCGTTTTATTTCATCTTTTTATGAGCATGTTAATTTTTGGCTAAACTAATCTAATTCCAAATGAAAAAATCTATTTTAAATAACCAAAAAGCAAGGTATCATCATCTAAAATTAATATGGTAATTAACACATTTTTTCACTAATTCAATCACAAATAGAGATTTTGTTCTTCCGGGTTTTCTCAAAATCTCGAAAAATTTTATAATAGTGTCTCTAAGTCATACTCATTATAGTACAACACCAATATCTATTTTATTTGAAAATAAAACTAATATACCATATTTAAACTATAATTTTGTCAAGCTCTTCTTAATTTTTCAAATCGTAAGACGTATCACCACTACGCAATAAAAGTGATAAATTTCATTTGGCGTTCAAATAATAATAATAATTATTGAAAATAGTTGAATTAAAACTCGTTAACTATTGGTTTTAATAATGTGAACATTAATTAATAATTATTTACATTTTTCTGATATTTTAATCAAACTTTTAACAGACTTTAATAGCTAGTTTTTAAATACTGTTTTATTACATTCTTCTATTTATGATATTATTTATACTTATTTATATTATTAAAATAAATAATTATTTTATATTTAAATCAACCATAATTTTCTTACAACAATTTCTTATTTCCAATTTTAAATAGTCTCACTGCATTGAAAATTTGGACAAATTTAACATACAGTTATTTATTAGATTATCTACTGTCATAACGAACTTATAATAATTTTTATTATCAGAATAGTTTTATTAATTAACGGTATATTTATTAACGGTAACATAAATAAATACGATTATTTAAAAATTTTTATAATTTAAAACATAGTGCTGAAAAACTAAATATTTTGCAAAATTTTCAATTCTATTAAGATAACGACCCAAAACATAAAGCCTATATTGTGCAAGAATATTTGCCCAACGGTTTTGAACACACCACCTCAGTCTCCAGACATAAACCCAATAAAGAATGTGTGGCACCTATTGGATACGCAAATAAAAAAACACCATATTCCCAACAAGGTTCAATTGCAAAATATCCTTCAGGAGGAATGGAACAAAATTAAGCCAGAATTAACACACAAATTAATTAGTTCAATGGCAAAAAGATTAAAATCTATGATGAATCTTGAATATCTACGGGTATGCAACAAAGTACTAAAACATAAATATTGAAATTCAAATATTAAAGTTAAAACAGTGCTATGTCCAAATATTAAATTATGATGAATTTGTGCCATTTTTTATTTAATCAATTATTTTGTTAATTTATGAATCAATTTATTATCATTTTTCTACATATCGTATTACAGTTATAAATAAAT